>CM071803.1:1080000-1419464 GCA_036559045.1 Platycarya longipes | reverse complement strand
CCATAATACTTGTCAAATGTAAGACTATTGAGTGTGGAGCCTATTTTATAGAATGGCATGTGTGAGCAATGAGATAGAGTCAGACCTTGAGTTGAGTGAAATCTTGTATTCTTCACAATGCACTTCAACATTTTTCTTCATAAAAAATTTCTGTAATTCTACAGGAAGTAGGCAAATTTTCGATATCTTCTATTGTGTGATTGTTTTTCCTCTATTTTTATTTTCTATTTTTGCATTATCATTACTAATGATTGGTATCAATGGGCTTTTTTTCTTTTTTTTTTTTTTTGGCTTGGGATTGAGAATGAACAATGCCTTGAGCATATGTGAAGGTGCCTGGATATTGAGAGGTTTGTCGGTTTAGATTTCAGATATTGGAAAGAATGCAGATTGATGATTATCTCTATAGGTAGAAAACTCCATATTCCTCTACAAAGAAGGAACGTCGGTTAAAGCATGGAAGATGCTGATTGAGTATATATCAATGTCAATTACAGATAATGTTATTAAAGTAAAAACCACAAATAAGATCTTAGAGTAATATTATTTGGAATGTACGAGAAATTGTATGGAAATAATAAAGTACTCTTGATGAAAAAATTGTTCAATTTTTTCTTAAATTTCCTAAAGTACATTTTGTTACCCCATATTTGAATAAAGTTTAATGTTATCAAAAATCAATTTGTTATCTGATTATAATTGGACGTTTGGATAATGATATTAGAGCATTCATTATGTTGGGGGGAACATCATTATCGAGTAGTTGAGAAGCCATGGAAATGGATGTAATGTAATTATCCTAGAAAGATTTAAAATTGAAAATATGATGATATTCAAGATTTAATTATTGTTGGAAGGGAGGTTTATGCATGAAATATTTTTGCAAAACCTCTAGTTCAGGCTCTTTGTCTTGAACATTAATTCTAATGGTAGAAATCATGATAGTGTAGATCAAAATCCAGGAAATAGAGGTTAGAGCAAACGGTCAAGATTTGGCTAGCAAATTACTTGTTGAATATTATGGAAAGATTGGACTACTTTAAACAGAAGTGCAAAAATCCAAAGAAGAAAGAGAATGAAATTACAAAATTTTGTAACTAAGAAAGTACAGGACACTATACTTCTTGCCTATTCATAGTCTAGTTGATGATTAGATTATTATATTTCCAAAGTGCTTCAGTTTCCACCACTGCTTTCACACCATGAAATTGTATCAAACTATGTTGCAGGTTAATTTTGGTTAGGTATTATTTGGCTAATTGGAAGAATATTAGATAGGAGTGAGAGTTGGAAATGTGACATTACACTCCCCCATAAATAGATATGGACTTTACAGGAAAGTCAAACAAGTTTTCAAGCTAATGAAGAAATTCGATCTCCTATAGAACAACTAGGTTGATAGCAAGCACTCAATTGATATTCTCAATGGTTTGTGGAAAGTTACCTCAAAAAGAATTTATGGTCATGGCTTGTCGACAGAAGACTGGTGCTTTGTATATGAATTAATGTAGAACTTTTGGCATTGTAGGTTGGATGGGTTCATATGAGTCAAGGTTGGGTTAAGGGCTTAAACATCCGATGTCTCCAAATCAAAAAATCCGGGCTCGACCCGTACCCAGAAACCGGATAGGCCAAATGCGGTTTTGGACTCCAACCCGGGATTAACTCGGGTTGGAACCCGAGTTTTAATCCGAATCAATCCGATTTTTTCAAGAAAACTCAAAAAATTCGGTTTCTGGTTTTAAACCCTTTTTTTTTCAAAGCTTGCTTTTATACTTTTTTGCAGAAAGATTTGTTGTAAAAATATTTATCAAAAATTTTCAACTTTTGTTATAATATTTCCAAGAAGTAATGTTTAAAAAATAAATTTGTTTATTATATAAAAGCCTATATTTATCAAAAAAATTATGTGATATAAAAGCAATTTGTACACATTGTTTGGCAACTCACAAAGCTATATGAGCTTAACATTGTAATAAACTTGCATACAAATTTCAAGGTAAATAATACAACAGGATGGACCTTACACAAAATGTAATAAAAATATATAGCAAATCATGTATATATTTGGAACTAAACCTTAAATGTAGAAGTAGCTACACTTCACCAAGTGGATTTGACCACACCCTAGCTTAGGGCGCTATTTTCTTGTTGTATGGTATCCACATGGTTTCTCTATCATTCTCAACTTAGTTGGTCTAATTAAAAATGGAATCACCTAAACAAAAAAAATGAAACAGGTTAAAGTCAGAAACTCAAATTTTAGACACAAATAATAGAGTTAATAATCAAAATTATATTATACACAAAATTTTTTTTTCATTAAACCAAAATTATTAATAATCAATCTAGAATATTAATATACAATTATTTTGTGAATTTAAAGGCTTAGAATAATGACCTCACCATTGCAAATGCATGCATGTATTTTCTCAAATCATGTGTCGGGACCAGTGGAAACCACGCCAAGAAAGACAGAATATAAGAGAAGTTGCATGGTGTTTATTAATGAACTCCCTCT
Source organism: Platycarya longipes (assembly GCA_036559045.1). NCBI lineage: Eukaryota > Viridiplantae > Streptophyta > Magnoliopsida > Fagales > Juglandaceae > Platycarya > Platycarya longipes. The sequence continues at coordinate 1,416,943 of CM071803.1, read as the reverse complement.
GCTAGTTAATGAATGGATATTTGTTTCTAGGAGATAATGTTTTTTCATTTTTTCATTTTTGTATTATATGTTACATTATAATATCGTACTTATGCAATAATCTTTCTTATGCCTGATGTACTCTGAAAAATTAATGTATATTTTTGTTACCATTAATTAATGTATTGTTTTGTATTTAGTTCACAGACTCCACAAAATTTGGTTGGGTTAAGTTATTTAATAGCAATAAAAAAACCAAAAAAGTGACATATTTTGTGTGAAAATGGACTGGAGAACAACTCTAAACAATTTTGTATAAGTCTTAACATGTACCCATCATGGTTGTTTTTTACTGAAACTCTTGACATTTCTGGGTGGTGTTGTTTCATTATTAATTAGTTTTTTCTAGTTTCCGTTGCTGAAACACATAGGTGACAGTTTATGTTGTTCATTATTAATTAGTATATAGTAATTAAGACCCCTATTTTTTTCTTTTAGATGTAATGCAGACTTGGCGTGTGGTAGCTACTAATGGCTTAGTATATTTATATTTAGTACAGATTTTCAAAGAGTGCATCTTCACTTTTTCTTCATTTTTTCTTTTCAATTTTCTATGTTTTCTTGCCAATAGACTGAGTGTTGTTTTGTTATTATATTAGTTCCAAAATTTTGACAGAGTTTGTGAGTAATTTGTGAAGGGGTCAGGACTAAAGTCTTCAAATTAGCCAACCATCTAATAAAATCTATGACAGATTTTTTTTATACTAAGCTTATTTCAAAGATAAAAGTGCAGGATGGTTTTGATGCTCAGAGCTACATGATGAACCTCCTAACTAGCACTGGTTCAAAAAATTTCTTTATCAAATTCAATCCCGCCGAGACAGGAACCCCTTTAGTGTTTGAGTTTAATCACAGAGTTTCTACTGGGAACTTCAATATCTCAAACCAAGATGATAATAAAGGCATCCACATGCACGATAAATCATAATAAGAGACATGTATATTTAGCACACAAGCATTACATACAAGAGAAACATGAAATACCCAAGTAGAGAGAGGAGATGAGAGAGAGAGAGAGAGAGAGAATACCTTATTAGAAGCAAAGCATGATGACGGCTCGGAGACGGAGATAAGTCTACAACTCGGCGATAAGTCACAATCGCGATGACGGCGACGACGACGGCAAACGGCATTAAGAATGAGAAAATGCCTAGGGTTTGCGTATTCGTGAAGAGAGTGAGAACCGAGGAGAGACAGAGAGAGATAGAGAGCCGAGAGAGACGAGGCTTTCAATTTTTCAATCCAGGTAACTGGATTTTAGAATGTGGTACTGGATCTGTATCCATATCCGGGTACCGCATTTGATCCTAGATTTATTTAATTATAGACCCAGTTTTAAATTCAATTGAGTCAAAAATCGGATTCGAGAGCTAGTTATCCAGGTTTTCAAACCGGATGGGAAAAAAATTCGGCCCAATATTGAACACCCCTAAGGTTGGCGGTCATATAAGTCAGAAAGGTTATAAAGTCACTTTTGTCACAAGAGAAACCATCATAATTTAAATTAGTCGATTTTGGACATGTGTGGGGAACTATATTATAAGCAGAGCAGGAAAAGAAAATGTGAACTTCTTGTATGGGCGTGAGGTGTTGACAGAGCAGTCACTAAGATCAAGTACACTGACCTATCGAGGCCTTTCCCAATTCCACCACTTGGAGATTCTCGATAGTACCTCATATTCATCGATGATTACAGTAGAAAAGTATAGGTTTATTTTTTGAAATTTAAAATTTGACATATTTAATGTGTTCATGAAATGAAAAGCCCAGGTTGCGAAAGAGATAGACTTGAAGTTTAAAATGCCTAAGTAAATTGATGGATGGGATTCAGATAAGTACTATGCAACACAGTATCAAAATGGAGAGTAGTAGACGATTATTACAGGGAGCCCTCAACAGAATGGTGTTGCTCGATACATGATACATGACTATCAATGAGCGTGCCAAAAGTATAAGATTGCATGCGCTCAGTTACCACCTACGCTTTGGACAAATGTAATCAGCATTATAGTTTTTCTATTTGATAAATAAAAATGACCGTTAGTTCCATTAGAATACAAATTACCTTAGAAAGTTTGGAGTGGGAATTACCGGTGAAGCTTTCTCTTCTTAGAACCTTTGGTTGTATTTTTTTATGTTCAAGTTAATTCTGATACTCGAAAACAAGTTTGATGCCAACTCATGAAAGTGATTTTCATTGGCTATGGAGATGAGTTATTTGGGCTATTCGCTGTTTAGGGGGATTTTTTGAGCAGGGGGGGGGGGGGGGGGGGGGGGGGGGGGTCGGTAAAACCATTAATAGCATGAATTTAATTTTCAATAAGAAAGTTGTATATAACAATAGGTGCAATTCCTCATGAGCCTTGGGGTTTTGTGTAGCACCGAATGACCTAACTCATAGGTTATAGTGACGAGTTAATAGTGAGAGTTAATGGGGAATAAGTGGGCCAAACACACCCATTCTTATTATTCCACTGATTGATTCAAAGCCATCCCATGCCTGGTAAACTGTATGTTTCACTATATTTTGATACTATATTTTGTAGACTAGATTTTGGTGAGAGCAGCAGAATAAAAAATATTATGAAACAGGTGGGAGTTTGCCATGAAAGAAAAGATGTATTCTTTATTTGGCGAATCATACGTGGGAGATAGACTGAGCTTCCAATAGGAAAGAAAGTTTTATACAACAAGTAAGGCTATACTAAGCATGATGACAATGAGAGGTATAGAGCAAAGACTTGTTGTGGAAAGGATTTGGAGCAGAAGAAAGAAATTATTACTACTACTGATATTTTCATCACCAATTGGTGAATAATCACTCACCATCCATGTTAGTATTGAGACAAGTAGTTATAGAAGATTTATATTCTTGAGTAGTTATATATCAAGACAATTTTTCTTCATAGAGATTTATTATAAGAACATATACATAATAGCCTGAGAGATTTGCAGCTACATGGGAAAGAGGAGTCTGGTTCTGCAAACTAAAAAAATACATTGTTTGATCTGATACAAGATCCCATGTAATGGTACAAGAAATTTGGCAAATGTTATGTTCAGTTCAAGATACATTAGATGTTAGGCACAAATACTGCTGCTATGTTAGGTATTTTTGGCATTTTGTTACTATTTGTTGATTAATATTTTATGTTTATTGCAAGGTCTAGTACTGAAGTAGATATCAATTTATTTGAATATATAACTAATTGTCAAAGAAAGTTTACAATGAAGAAATTTAGGAAGCTGCAAAATAAATACTTGGCATGAGAATTATCAGAGGGCCTTTGAGGACTTTCACAAGCAAATTATGTTTGAATATTTTCTAAAACAAGTTACTATTATAGACAAAGCAAAGCCAGATTGAGTTATTTTACTCTTTGGAAAGTTCCACTTCAAAACTTACGGGGATTAGTCAGCAAGTCAAAAGAGGAGTGCCAATCATATGTGTAATGGTACCCTATGCCTTTAGCTGTTGGTTTAGGACTGTACAAACAAACAGGCAACTTGATAGTCAGCTCGAATTCGAACTCGATATTAAAATTCGAGATCGACTCGAATCGTGTATTAAATGGGCTAATCGATACAACACAGAATTAGGCTCGTTAAATTAAATGATACAAACTCGTATAAAAACTCGACCGGCTTATTTAATATTCTAGTCGAACAAAACTCGTATAGAGCTCGGAATCGACTCCATTCGACTCGGCTCGATTCAGATGTTCCGTGGAACAAGCTCAATTAAAACTCGATCAACTCGTATAAAATGCGTGATACTCGACTCGTATATTTTTTTTACATATAAAAATACGAATATATGTATGTTTTATAATATAGCTGATGGAATGTATGGCCTGATTCTGTATATAGGACTATTAATCTAAATTTATTAAGTCAATATATAGATTATAAGTATGTATGTAGAGTCATTTACAATATAGTACTAATATACTTTATATTAAATTATATGAAAGAAAAGATGGAAGTCTTACTAATAATATTATAATTTAAAAGGAGTCATATATTAATATATAGACTATAGAATATAAATGAGTATTTAGTATTTTAGGTTTATCATTCTTAGTATTAGTATTAAGTACTGGTATAGTAATAGTGATCGGAAGTGTAAAAATTTAACTATTACTACTATGTTATATATTTATACCAATAAGTAGTATGTATTATTACTATATTAATATGGTATATATACTATATACTATATTAATTGTATTACTTAGTTTACTATACTTACATTACTATTGCTAGCATACACTATATTTACTATTACTATTTCTAGCATAAACTATGTTAATGTTCAGTAATTAGTATTAGTTCTATAAGTAATAGTAATACTATTAGTAAATACTTAATATACGTACTAATATATTATTTATAAGTCTATAGAGTAATAGTTAGTAACTATTAATACTTTACTTATATAGTTACTATTAATATTAGTAATTATAGTTATTGTGATACTATTACTTATACTATACTGTATAATAGTAATTATATAATATATATTATAAATAATACTATAAATAATATATACTATTAGTTATTTATATTATATAATATTATATAGTTATATATTTATATACGATACTATATAAATTATACTTATTAAGCACTAAAGTAACTACAGTAGTATTGGTCTATAACTTATTAGCATTAAACTTATTTAGTATTAAAGCTTAATTGAGTATATTATATATAAATTAATAGCATTGAAAATATACGTATTTACTAAATTAATAGTTATTTTTAGTATTACAATTATTAAGTAATAAGTTCTATGGTCTTACACTCTTACATTAATATATAACATTAGTACTTCTGAGCTATTAATTAAATTTATAATTAAATAAAAAGAATCAAGATATTTAATTTGTTATACTATCTATATAATTTAATTGTATTGAAAAATATACATAATGTTTAAATAGTAAATAGTATTTATAAATTTACCAATAAAATTTATTAAATATGTAATATTAATAGTGTTAGTATATTTATATACATAGTATTATTAATAATTAAATTAATAGTATTAGATTATTATAGTGTAGTTTAACACTTTATATCCCAGAACTTCAGATTTTAACCGTTGGATCCATATTAGATTAATCTTAGGTCGTTAAGTTCATCAGAAAGTTTTGCCCTAAATATTAGCCGTTAGATCTTTTCTGAATTAAATCTTGGTCGTTCAATCCAAGTTATTGATGTTTAAATTCATTTTTCGTATTGCTCGCGTCTATTAAGATGGCTCGCATACTCGGGAGTATTTGTTCGATAGGCACAATTCACCAGTGCCCTAGTCGCACTCCCTCAAGTCCTCAAGTCCTCTGTCTTCACGATAACGTTCACTTCCTTAGTGTCTTCTTCACGCGTTTATGCAATCTAGGGTTTCTTTCCTTCCACTTTCCATCGTAATTGTGTCCTTGACTTTTGGTGGGGAATCCATGCTGGTTGTATGGAATTGAAGGGCTTTCTCCTTCGCAAATGTTCAGCGGCATCATGTCTGCGATTAATGCTTCTTTTTTAGGCTCTTTTCACTTGATCGAATGTTGGAAACCCTCATAGATGCTAGCATTTCTGGACTATCTCAACCAATCTATATCCCTGATTGCGGACGATCCATAGTTCTTCTAATTACTTCTCTGGTTCCATTTCGTTAGTAAGCCGAATGGTATTTGGTGGGAATTATTACTTGTTCAGTGAGTCTTTTTGAGGGTTTTGACTTGGAAAAAATACTATTACTTCGTGTATTTTTATTTTTTGGTTCTCCCGTAAACTCTTTCTTACATTTTGTAGATTTTAATCATCCAATACTTTTTTCTCGTGTGTAGCTTTGATTTGTAAATTGTAAAACCCTAACCCCTAGTAAGCTTCAACTTGTTAAAAAGAAGTTCTTGATGTATCATATCCCTTGTACATTATTTCTCTATAAGATTGTGATTTAGTTCTCTGTCTAATCCACTCCAATCTACTTTGAACTTGCTGTTATTACTACTTTACTTGTTATTTGTTAAACTTGTTTCAAATGTTTGCACAATTGCACTTCTGCAACGTTGATTAAACTATATGTTTACATTATTTGGTCTCTGTTTCGGAGTAAAACAATTCATCATTTCTCACGAGCCTTATCTTGCATAGTTGCCCATCATTTCTATGCTTTTCAGCTGAGGCAAAACTTATACAGAGTCAACGCAGAGTAAGTTTAACCATTCCATATTGATAATTTCTGGCTTTTCATTCTGTTTGCATGGCTGCCTCAACACTTTTTTATGTTCAGTCTCCATCTTATTATTGTTGGTATTATGTTTATTTATACCATTTGTTATGCTTGGCATTTGTTTAAACAAAAGATCACTTGGTTTATATTTGATATTTTATTTTACTCTCTTTGTGCCTACGCAATGTTCATAGCCCTTGGTTTATGTTATATTATAATTAACACGTGCCCATACAATGTTCTTAGTTCTTGGTTATGTTTTGTTATACTTAAATTGGTTTTATTAGGTTTCCATTCTATTTATACATGTTTACAATTTAGCCTCATCTTATATTGACTTTTATATGTTTGTTTGGTAACTGGCATCTGTTTATATGTTTGTTTGGTACATGTTTAGCCCCACCTGCTTTTTAGCCCCAACATGTTTAGGACCATGTTATTAATATTTTGAATCCATTTATGATTGCTATCTATAATTCTGATTCTGATTATTATATATTTATTTTCAATAAATATTTTTGGCCTTCTTATTTAATGTAGTAATGTATGTTTTATGACTATAATTATTCTTGATATCTGTAATCTGTTTAGGGCCTTGGACAGATTGGCATATGGAAAACTTATATCACAATTATTTCATATGTTTACAATTACAGTTTATGGCATATGCTATCTATTGGACCTATTTTAGACTGATTGTGGTAATTGAGATGTAATTTTAATGATTGTTATATGTAAATGTAAGCTGTTTTAGACTATTTGATAGTTGTTTTATATTTATAGCATCTGTTATTTGTTGGACCCGTTTTAGACTGATTGTGATGAATGAAATGTAATTTTAACCGATTGCTATATGTTAATGTAATCTGTTTTAGACTGTTTGGTATATGTTTTATATTTATGGCATCTGTTAACTCATCACCTTTTAAGGCAAATTAAGTTTTGCAATTCCATTCAAACATCCATTGGCAGTACTTCTAAGTTAACACTTAATAATACTTGAGCAAGTGATTAAAATTATGACTAACTTTTTTAATCTCATTAGTATTTGTAGAGATTGATGGCTGTGTACCAGTGGCAGCAAACAGGTTGTGCAAGTGGCATGACTGTGGGTTATCTGTAGACTGTAATTCAATGTAATTTAATTATTGTTGTAATTTTTTATAATGAACTAATTTATTGTAATTTGTAATTTGTTGTAATTTGTAAATCTAATTAGGCCTAATGATGTAATATTTTGATTTAAATTTTTAGTATATAGACTTATATTTAGCAGACTATTACGAATTATAGATTATTTTTGTATGAAACAATTTTGTTAGATTTGGATTTGGGCTCATAATAAACGGCCAAGCAACAAACTTATTAATACATTTTTAGGTTTTTAAAATTCATTTTTGGATCTTACAATAAACAGTCTGAGCTCGAGTCGAGCCCAAGCTCGACTTGAGAATAGACCCGAGCTCGAGTCGAGCTCGGGCTTCATGTAGGGTTAAACGAGTTGAGCTCGGACAGTATTTTGGACTCGTCAGTTAAACGAGCCGAGCCCAAGCTCGACTCGTGTAATAAATGAGCCGAGTTCGCACAACTCCAACTGGCTCAAACTCGACTCGTTTACAGCCCTGGCTGTTAGTTCTTGATTTATCCAAGAAAGCAATATTGGGATGCGGTAAAATAGATCTTGAGGTACCTTAAGGGGTCCTCAGATGCAATTATTTGTTTTATAGAAACTGACCTAGTAAAGCTACAGGAAAATGTTTATGTTAACCTAGCAAATGACATTGCTAGTACGAAGAGTACCACATGTTTTATATACACTTTAGATGGTATTGTAGTGTCTTGGGGTTCAAATTCATAGAAGACAATAGCACTATCAACCAATGAGGCTGAGTATATGGGTGTGTCAGAAGCATCATATGAGATGATCTTGTTACATAATTTCTTAAAGGAATTAGGTAAGAAGAACGAACAGGGCACTCTTTATCGTGACAATCAGAGTGTCAAAGTTTTGAATTTCGTGCCATACTGGCCGATATTGTACCGTATCGACCACTGCACAGATACAAAGAAATAGTAGTTTCATATTGGGTCAAATACCGGCCGTTTCAATCAAATATCAATTGTTTCAGTACGTTTTGGTGAATACGAAACCGAAATTTAGTGTACTGATTGAAACTTAAATATATAATGTATTTTCATAATTTTTACTCTAATTCTCACATTTGATGACTATTTTCTTAATTTTTTTAATTCCCTTTACTCTAATACTTAAAAATCAAATTCCTACTCCTATTTTCATAATAAAGATAAGTGATTTTTTTTTTAATAATTGGATTGAGAACTTAAACTTATTATTGAGTTTTATAATTATGTATTTTAACTTTTTAATATTTGCATTGATGTTATTTTGTTTCAGTGCCTTAATCGAAACGATTATCAAACGATATTCAAAACTTTGCCTAGCATTTCATTCTAGGACCAAGTATATTTAGATCATATATCACTTTATTCGATCTCTATTGATGATGGCGAGTTAATACTTGAAAAGATATGTGGTAGTAGAAACCCTGCAAATATGTTAACTAAGGGTATCACACTTGAAAAACTAAGTGCACAACTTTAGTTGGCCTTCTAGCTTGAGGATAGGGGATGAATTGTAGAGGAGAATGATTCATTTCTAGAGGCATATAGATATACTTTGTGTTTGTACCGGTCTCCAAATAGGAGAATTGTTGAGTATGGATCCTGGTTTTATACTCTAGATAAGGCAACCGCGAGAGTTTGGTTGACAAATTGCTGGAACCAAAACTCAATCCAATAATTTGCTCGACAGGCACTCAATATTAGACTCGAGCAAAATTCAAGCAAAGAATTCATTCAATAGGTGCTCAACAATCAGCTTGAACGAAACTCAAGCGAATAGTTCACTCAATTCTCGCTCAACTTGACGCTCGAGTGAACACCAAAGAGGAGTGTTTGCTCGATACACGCTTAGGATACCCCTCAAATGAATATACAGAAAAATGAATGCCTTACAAAATTTTTAATACGCTGCTTGATGCACATATAAAAATAAAATCTTGAAACGGGAAATTATATACAAAACAACGTTTTTGAGTAGTGAGAGAATGTTTGGCGATAGAGAGACTAGGGGAGAACTTGGGTTGAGTGAAAATCTTGTAATTCTCACAATGTTCTTAAAAATGCCTAAATAAAATTCCCTAAATAAATTGTCGAACCACGTCATTCTTAAATTGTGTAATTGTTTTTCTCGATCTTTCTTTACTATTCTCGCATTATCGTTCCCAACAAAAGTTGTTTCAATCACTTCACCCAAGCAATGCATTTTATGATATTGCAGGAATGGGTGGTAAAATGCTGTATTGCTCATTCAAAGTTGATCCAGGACAAGAACAACTAAATGTTATGTTAATTCCTTGTCTTCTAAATACAGAAATGAAATTTAGAACAAATCAAGGAAGAGGAAGAGCAAGCACATATAAGAAAAATAAGTTTGACCCTGGAATTCATATGGAGGACAATTATTTCTTGGTAATATCTACTAGATAATTGAACATGTGCAAAGCTGATTGCAAAAGGGTACTACAACTCTCGACAGAACCAACACATGTTACATTCCTTTCCCATTTCATCCCTTACTTTTCCACCAAAACAAAAAATTAGGCAAATTAACTTTAGGCTCCATCACCTAATTAATCCACATAATATAGATTCTGCCAGTGCTAGACATACATCATGAACAGCATAATTAAAAGAACTCACGATCGGGGCAAACCATAGGAGCCACAAGAGACCAGATATATAGTTACTGCAGTCACCCACTCTGTGCAGATCCGAACCCAAACTGATGTCCAGCCAACATCTATGAGGTCTGAGCTCTCAGATGAGTCGGTCCATCCAGAAAGGAGCATAGCTGAATACATGTAGCCTAAGCAAATATCACATGGAAGAACGTATAAGAATAAACTAACTGGACGTGCTTCTGCCTCCTTGCTCTTTTCTTTTCCTTCTTCCATCTCCTTTGCTTCGAGAAGAGGTTTCTTCTCAGCTGCAACAAGATTCAAACAATATTATAAACAAACAACATGCAATGACTGGGTAATACTTGTAGAAAAAAAAAATAACTGGGTAATACTAGAATAACTTCATTGATGACAAAAATTCCCCTATCCAGCACTGCTAAGATTGCCAAGCAGAACACCTATTCATTAGGTATGGAAAACATCTCTGCGCAAGATGTTCTGATGTAGCGAATATTCATTCCATGCAGCTGCAGGTGAGACCAAAAAGCCACGGGATCAAGACCTTTCATCCCAATACCATGACAAGTGGGTTGGCTTCACTTCTTATCAGTCACATGCCATGGATGGTCAGAGATGCAAAGAGAAAACATCTGAGTAAATAGAACATGTTGAAATAATCGTGACAGCTACGTTTCAGTTCAGTAATCCCATTGTGAACATTGTGTGAAGCCAATAAGCATTCCAGAATTTATTCTACAACGAGGACGAGGTAGAACAATGAAAGTACTATTGTTTCTTCGCTTTTGGACATCAACTTCATCAAATAGCAAATAACTTCTTTTATAGCATTTCCACTCAAAACGTGTAAAAAATTGAAAAGATTCCATATAGCTATGGTTACCTGACTTGGGTGAAGATGGTGGGTGACAAAAATGTTGTTGAAGATCCAGCACGAACAGCAGAGTAAAGAACAGACAGAACAGTCGTGAGCATCCAAGAATAAGAGTACTTGTGGTAACCGCTTTGGATTTGTTATGCAGACCATTGCATGCATAGTCACGAGGTTCACTGGCGAGACCAGTGTAGCACACATAAGCACAATAGGAGAGATATCACAGAAGCAGGGATTAGGCTTCCATTCACCTGATTGTTCCCAGTCATAATTGTCATAAAAGTTGAAAAATAACCATTTTTTAATCTTTAATGTAGGGTAAAGAGCTCACATTCCTCAGGTTAATGCCTACCAAATTCCAAGTCAGTCAAGACATGAATTACAGTGCACCGCACATCCAGTGTGAAAAAGGCAATTCCAGCTATGAAGGGAAATTATGGTACAGAGTATTGAAAAATAAACAAATTTGATAACGTATTTTGCATCCGGCAGGTGAACTGTAGTAAACCATGTACCTTTGATAATTTTCATGGCTTGAATATTTTAGGTTTTTTATTTTTTTATTTTTTGGGGGGGGGGGGGGGGGGGGTTGTTACTGGATGCCAATCTGATATTCCAAAATAAACGTATGTAGCTCAGCTCTGAGTCCAAACCAGCAATCTTAGGAAGCCCTTAATGCTACTAGTTTGAGTCTTGTAAGGTCATTGAAAAGACTGCTGTATAGAGAGGCTAGCACATCCTCAAGGCTGTATTATATTGCAAATTTAGTTTGATTTGAGCCGCCCCATATCAATATTAATATAGATCTCTTTGATTGTCAGGAAGATAATAAGAATATCAATTGTGAATTTTTATGATCACAACAAGACAGTTGTATCATTTTAAGGAAAAATTTAGTCAAAGCTTATTCCTTTATGTGCAATAGAACAACTATGGGATTCAAAGAATTTAACTGTACATCAGATGCATTTGATTTTTTGATATTCATAAATTGGGATTGATTACATCATAGTTCATGCATATAAATAAGCTATATGTGAAGAAAGATGTCTTAGATCCACGGGTGTTTGGAGGTTTAGCGTCTAATTACCACTATCATTGTGAACCTAACATATTGCTGCTATGACTAGGTGGAAAAAAAAAAACCATGGTTAGGGCCGATTAAAAAATCATAAAAAATTATGCTTACCTCAGGGATGTTGCAATGCGAATATACTGCAAAACACAAATGCCCAAAAATCATGGTCATGGACAATGAAAAAAGGACATATTGAAGGGCCACAGTCATTGCTGATGGGATTGAACCAACATGAACAAAAATTCCTTGAGAATGCAAATGCTGTAATATAGCATCCAAACCGACACAGCAAGTTAAAGCAATATACCCTATAGGCATGCCCATTTATTAGGATTATATTTAATAAATCAAGCAGTGAAAGGAACAGTTCTGATCAATAATTGAAAAAACTTGAAATAGGACTTCCACCTACCCCGCCGACCACTTCTGCTCGTCTTTTTCAACACCATGCGTCATTCCATGAGTGCGTACAGTCTAGTAAGATAATTACTTGAAACCAATAAAAAATAACCCTGCCCCAACATTTTGATTTAGCGTTCCTGCAAGTGATAAACTTTGTAGAGATCAATTAATATATGGCAATCATGTCCCAGAAAAGAGATGAACACCTTTATGAATTCATTGGAGGAAAGGCCCCGCACCCTAGGGGGAACAAAAACAACATCATAATAAACAAATTCCTATTTGCAAAGTTCCCCCCCAAGTGGTAGAGGACTACGTGTGCAGACCCATGATGTTATTCTTGATGGGGTTAAAAGGATAAACAAAAGTATCATTTGAAGAAGGATATTATTGTAATAAATTTTTTTTTAAAGATAACTATATGGGCCTATGACATTAGGCAGATCTCCAAAATGCAGGACTATATGATAGACTAAACTCTAAAATAAAATAGCCAATGTAACTATGCCCCCACCCTTTTCTTTTCCTTCCTCCCAACCAGTGTGTGTACATCTGTTCTCAAGTCGGTATATATGGTGTCAAAACCCAAAACATAAGGGTTGTCCAAAGCCAGGAAAAAAATAACTTGGGAATGGTGAGATTTGTTATTGATCATATGATTGATAGGTTCTTCTGTATCATAGTAATATCACAGCAGCGGAGAGATTTTTACAGCAAAAAAGGAGAAAAGTAATTTTTCCCTTCTTTTTCTTTTTTTTCTCCTCTCTTTTTCCCCATTCATTAATGGAATCTACTAACAAAACTTTGTGCCTAGGAACTATGATGGAGAAAATCCCATAAGCGTGAGCAAGGGGAATGGTAATTACAGAAAACCCATATGTCGCTTGGATGTACCACAATAGGCTGAAAAAGTAGTATGACGAGTTTAGCATCGATGCAAAATCGAAAGTCATTTAAAATCAAGAACGAAAAATTCTTTAATAAGTAAGTTCTGTGTAACCTATTCATAGTGCACAGAAGAACACAATTGCCACTTCTTAATTTTAGCTGCTGTTCAAAGCTAAATTCATTAAAGCTCATTCCAACATTTCACATTTCCAAAAATTCGTGATGAAAGCAGCAGCAAAAGCTTTGGACCCGTAACCCTCTCCCTCCAATGGAACATATGGGAAGAACAACCTAACTAATTCCAGGACAAGTATACCAGAATCACTATAATCAACCTTTGGCTCAAAAACAAAACCCAGAATATAGAAATCTGTAATAACAATAATTACAAATAATTATGGCAAGGAAGATTTTACCATAGATGGAAATGATAAACATTAGGAATAGAAAAACATTTAAGGACTAACAAGCAAAAGCCCTAGAATCAGACCATCTTTGCTAATTTCCATCCACCATGGTGCCAATGAATCACGTCTGTCATTTTGGTCCCTTTATATTTTATTCCAATCATTATAATGAGCAAGAATTGCAAAAAACAAGAAAATTCCCCATGCTCTCACATTTTCTACACACGAAGAACATGCTTGTATTTGAAACCATTTTTTCCTTTGTGTGAGTGCCAGAACTAAGTTTTATGAACTCCTGTTAAAACGCAAAGGAGAAATGAAAAAAGTTCTAAAAATATCCAAAAAATTAAAAAAAAAAAAAAAAAAATGTATAAAATATAAAGCATGTTGACCCTATTGGTTTTTTTTTTTTTTTTTTAACTTTATTACTGGCAACAGGTAAATGACCAATTTTTATATTAAATTTAAGTCACAATTAGGAACTCTTTGGGTGTTATAAAAGAAGTTGATTTTTGGCCCCAAATTTTTACCATGCATAACCAAACTACTAAAAACACCAGTAACTTAACAAGCCCCTTGGATTCTTTTGACTTGCGTATCATTTAATTTCACTCAGAATTTTCACTGGCTTTCCAGATTGTTTGTCCGAAATAATGCAAAACAAAATCCGCTTAGCCGTTTCGACTATTTCTCATAATCAACACGAAAACCCATACACAAAAATTAAACAGGCTTCAATATTAAAAGCAAAAGAACCAGAGTTTAGGAAAATTTTGGAATTAAATGCACAGTCGACGCAAAACAACACAAGGCAGTCCTATTATAAGAGCCATCTATTTCTAATATAAAAACTAAAAAAGAGCTTTAAACACTAAAGTACATCCATATTTTCGAATAAGGCCATTAAAGCAAATTCAATCAGGGGAATCCAAATCACATGGGATTTTCTCCAAGAGAGGGGCTCCGACTTCCCGGAGAATCCAGGAAACAATTAACGATAAAACAAAGGAGACCGCAGCCCCCCCCACGATAAGCAAGTCTGGCCGAGCGTTTGGCGACTCCCTGATGCCACAGAGGTGCATAGACCGCAGGTCGAACACTACACAGCAAGACGCCAAGCACGTCATCTTCTATACTCTCTCGAAAGGCTCCGGGATTTACACACGACTGGTTAGGAGAGAGGCTGGTGTTCGTTTTTTGTTTCGAAATTGCAAGCACAGGTAAATTAAACAAATAAATAAATAAATAGAAAATAGAGGTTATTTTTTCCCTCACCGTCTGATCTTCTGACATTCATTAATTTATTTACATGCGGACCACAGTTCGAGCTTTTGAAGTTTGTACCCACAATGATCACTGAAGGATGTCAAACCCCATGCTCCCTTCCATTTTCCAATTGTAGATTCGAGAAACTACCGAATTTTGCGATATAAAACTTAGTAGCTTTTTTCCCTTTGGGCTTTAGAAATTGAAAAGTTTGTTTGCTTTTTCTTCCGTGGCTCAATGGGCCTCTAAAATCTCAAAACTTTGAATATACTTCGGCCTTGACCGTTGCATAAGAACCTCCTTCATCTTCTGCCACGGGTTGCCAAGGCCCAGAATTATGTTTGAATGTTAAATGCATGAAATCTATAAAAACAAATTTAAACGTGATTTGACTGTGATAGATTAAAATTGGAAGGGGGTCAAACTTGCCCGGGCCCGGGCCCACGAGGTCATGCCGGCCCACGGCCCGTTATCCGCACCCACCTCGAAGCGACGTCCGAATTCAACGGGGAAAGACCGAAATCGGGGACGAGCCAAGCAAAGTCCCTGGTTACCCCGATATGGGCAGGAGATGGCAAAAATCGGTCTCAAGAAAACGTAAAGAGCAGAACGGCGGCTCACTTATCGCTATGTCTCCTGGGTCTTCTCCCATCGAGGACACTCCCTCATTTATGAACGACAGTACGGCGCGGGGTCTACAGGACCCTCCTCCCATTTAATGCAGAGAGCACAAACACACGGTATTAATTACTAAATTGACACAAGATACCGCTGCATTTAATGCTCCCGTCCAAAAGGGTCTAATTGGAGCATTAATTGGAGGGATACTCAATTAATGCGATATGACCGACCGAATGGGACAGGTTTCCTTATCGAGGATGACGGACGGGTGATGTCCCCGATTTCCGGCACTTTCTCACCACCCAGACTCTCCCCCAGAGGGGAAATACCCTATAAAGAGCCACCTAACCAACGACTTTGGGTGGAAGAACGGTAAAACGCTCCACAAATTCTCTCATTCCCTCTATCATATATCTTCTCCCATACACTAACTTGATCGTCGGAGCGGTCCACCCGGACCGCCGACCTTCCTTGTCCTTGTTTTGCAGGTTACAGTTACCCCGGGATCGGTAAACAGGAGAGCAGGAAAATACGTCCATAACAGTGGCGCCGTCGGAGGGATTTCGATCGTTTCTTGATCAACGTACTTTCTGCATGTCTACCCTACCGTTTTATCCCAAACGACCAAGCTACGACCAGCGGACAGAAACCCCTGTTCCGATGGGAAGAAAGACTGGAAGCGGTGGAAGAAATGGTGTTGAGGAGGTTGAAAGAGGAGAATGCAAGCCCTTTTCGGCAAGCCACGCGAAGAGGCGATCGGCCCGCGGCGAAAACCAAATCTGGGAGAGAATGCGAGCTCCCGACTCCCTGAGGAGAGTGAACAGCCTCTGAAGTGGAGAACGACGAGCCGGATGCACAACCGAGCTAAAGGAGTTTGGGAGACAAGTACGGCTGAAATGGCAAACTGGTTCAGTCCCAGCAGCAGGGCATCTCTCCTCACAGGAAAGCATATGAACACCCTACAACAAGCGCGGTTACGTCCCCCTGGCCGTCCCTCTCCCCGCCCAAGTTCAAAGGTCCCACAAGTAGAAACATAGTTATGAAGGGTCTCCAGTGATCCTGTGGAGCACATAGAAGCTTTTAAAGCCCATATCAGCCTACATGGCTATCCCGGCCGAGGTAGCAAGCCCCGAGCATCATCCCCTCTCACATTGAAAGGGGATGGCTAGGACGTGGGTTCGGAACCATTCCTCTCGGGATCCGGTCAGTAGCTTCGAGGCGTTGGCCCGACTCTTCAATTCACCCAGTTCATGGCTAGTAGGAAACGAAGGCGCCCCGCGGCGTACCTATTGACCTGGCAAGCAAGGAGGAGAAAGGGAAAGCCTGAAAGAGAGTTACCTTGTTCAGATATCATCAAAGGAAAGGATGACCACCGACAACCAGGGACGAAAGATCACCCAGTAGCAAGCGGCCCTCCTGGGCGGCATAATAAATTATTTTGGGCCCAGGAGCCCCTTCATGGCGGAGATAGCCCGCACAAAGAACTCCCACCACTTTTAAACGCGGCTTCATGGATCAGGCTGACGGATTCATCAACGCGCCGAGGACACGCTCGAAGCCTCTAGTAGCCCAGCGGGGCGTGGGAGAGCTCCGCGTGGACAGCACGATCTGGATAAGACAACTAGTGCCGGGGAAGGTTCCAGCAAGCATCGGGGAGGTAGGAAGTTTCCCAGACGAGACAAGGAGAAGGGGACCCCCCACGGGAACACAGACTGTCGTCGTGGCCTCAGTCCAGCCTTGGGCGGTGGAAAGATCAGAGAGTCGGGCAGAAAACAAGGCCAGGAGTTCCATCAGAAGAAGAGAAGAGGGGAAATGTATTGCGAATAATCACAAGTTCCAAGGGCCAACAACACTGAGCGACTGCCAGGCCTTGAAAAATAGTCAGAGGGATGATTGAACGGATGAACGGACCGAAGAGGACAGAACTCGATCGGAGGACCCCTCGTCCGGGAACGGGAATCAAGTAGACACCAAGGCGAAACCTGCGTCCAGCCACCCAGCAGGAGAAATCAGAACCATCGTCGGGGGACCCATACCCGAGGAGGGACTACGTCCCTCCTCTCAGAGGGCACACACGCCGGAGAGCCAGATATGGGGAAGTCTACTCACTAGGGGCAGGCACCGAGACAGGGCTAACCCGGGTCCCAGAGGGGAATCGATAGGTGGTTCAACGAGCAGGATGCGAAGGGGATCGCCTTTCCGCACGATTTGACGCCTTGGTGATATCCACATTGGTGGCCAATTTCACAGATTAAAAGGATGCTGATTGACAACGGGAGTTTTCGGCCGATATCTTGTTCTGGGAGGCCTTCGTGCAGATGGGGATCGACCCCGGCCAAACTTCAGCCTATCCGAGCCCCCCTTAAAGGATATTACAGGCGAGGCGAGCAGTACAACCCCAGAGGGCCTTAATAACTCTCCCGGTTTTTTGATGGGCTTCCGCGCCCAGGACCGCGTCCATCATGACTGCATTCCTGGTCGTGATGGAAAGCTCCCTCCTCCTACAACGCCATCCTAGGGAGGGCCGACCCTAAACAACTTGAGTGGCAGTCACTTCCAACCTACTTACCTCAAGATGAAGTTCCCGACCGACAGAGGAGTGGGCGAAGTCAGAGGAGAACAGGTAACCTCCAGGGAATTGCTACGCCCGGGAACTTGAAACACAAGGATAGTTTCCGTGGCTACGATCTCCCTGGAGGGACGAGCAGTGTTGAGATTCCGCCGGCACCAGTCCCCGAGCGAGTATGGGAACGACGAGAATCAGAGACGAAGCGACACGTGGACGCCCAGCGGAACCCCAACGAGCCTCTGGAATTGAATCCCGGTCGATAGCGACAACCCGGATCGGACAGTACGAGGTCGGAACCAGAATGGACCCGGGAGTACATACAGAACTCCAAGGCTCGTCCTCACACGAGCACAAAGATGTATTTTGCCTGGACACACGCAGATCATGCCCGGGATCGATTAAGGTTCTGTAATAGAACACCCGACTATGGTGTCAACCCGACTCGCCCGCGCAGATAGGCAAAAAAGAAAGGGGAGTTTTCTGTGCTGAGAAATACGGCCGCCATTGCAGAAGAGGTGGACAGACTCCTGTCCGCTGGCCTCATCCGACGAGGCTCTGCCCTCACTTACCCTAAACCCGGAATGGCTGTCCGAACGTGAGTACTGGTAAAGAAGACCAGCGGGAGGGGGGGAGGACATGGCGTATGTGCGTGGACTTTCACCGATGTTGAACAAGGCCTGCCCTAAAGATAGTTTCCCTCTAACCGCGCATGCGACCTCATTGTGGACCTCGACAGCTGGGCACTCTCGTCTCCTCAGCTTTCATGGACGCCTATTCGGGTTACATTCAGATCAGAATGAGCACAGCCGACGAAGAAAAAACGGCATTCATTACAGACCGCGGGCTCTATTGTTACACTGCCATGCCTCGTTTGGGTACTCAAGAACGCAGGGCCACTTATCAACGGTTTTGGTTAACCCGTATGTTCAAAGAAGCAAATCGGGAGAAACATGGAGGTTTAACGTCGATGACCTCCTGGTCAAGAGCCGCTCTCACTAACGATCATATGACAGACCTGAGAGAGGCCTTTTCTATCCTGCGACACTATCAGATTGACGCTCAACCCCGCCAAGTGCACCTTCGGGGTCCGAGTCCGGCAAGTTCTTAGGGTACATGGTCCTCTGAACGGGAATCGAGGCCAACCACCGAGAAGATACAGGCTTAATCCTCGGAATGGCACCACCGAGGAACCTGAATGAAAGTCCAGCGATTTGAGCTGGCCGAATTAGCTGCTACTCAGACGGTTCATAGCAAGGTCGACCGATCGATTGGCCTTCACCTTCTTCCAGAGGTCCTCCGAAAAGCACCGCGAGTGGGACACATTCGTGCGGGCAGGCATTCGAGCAACTCAAAGATTACCTAACTTTGTCCTCCCGTTACTTAGCCAGACAAGCTCCCGGAGGAGGACCCTTGTGGCTTATTTTGGCGAGTCTCGCCTCATGCAACATCTCTGCGGTTCCTAGTAAGAGTGGGAAACCGATCGGGGTCAGGAGTCCTGTGTTACTAATGTCAGCAGGGCACCGTTCCAAGGATGCAGAGGCCAGGTACCCCCCGTTAACGGGAGATGATGGTGATTTCGCCCTTAACTTGGACGGTGCGCTGCGCGGTCCGACTGCGTCCATACTTCCAAGCCCACGCCAATAAGAGTAATGACCGATCAGCCCCTCGGAACCATTCTCCAGAAGCTCCGACATCACGTCCCGGACGGTTAGCCCGAATATGGGCAATCGAAGCTGAGTCGAAATTGACTTTAAACGTTCCAAGCCCCCGAACAGCGAATGAAAGCGCAATACATTGGCAGATTTTGTGTCGCGGAATACACGGGGTTTCAGAAAGAGATCCCCCAGGTGAAACCCCAGATGCGGGTCGTGGCAGCCGTGTACGATTGACGGGCTCCTCAAGACGAGCCGGGGGTGGAGCAGGTGTGCACATCGTCACCGAGTCAGGGCGTCCAATACACAACTTACGTATAGGCCTAACCTTCAAGGTAACCAACAATGAGGCAGAATACGAGGCCCTCATAGCCGGAATGACAATTGCTAGGGCCCTCGGGGCGACTGAGCTGGAGGCCCGAACTGATTCTCAAATAGTTTTTCACCAAGTACTCGGCCAGTGCACCACCAAGAGCGAGAAATTGAAAAAATATCTGGAGCTCGTATGCATCGAGAGAGACCGATTCAGTTACTTCCGTTTACTGTAGATCCCAAGGGAAGAGAACCATATAGCGGATCGGCTGGCAAAAGTCGCATCGGGAAAGGATGAGCATCCTCCCCCAGAAAACACCGAGATCAGAACGATAGATACTCCCTCCACGGGCAGCGGAGTCGGAGTAGTGGCTGTCGCAGATCCCGACTGGGCAACCGATATCACAGCATACCTCCGTACAGGCACATTACCTCCCGACCCGGGCCAGGCCCGCAAGATAAAGAACAGATCGTCCAGATTCACACTGATTGACGGGTCGCTGTACAGGAAGGGCTTCTCTGAACCATTGCTCAGGTGTGTAACAAAAGAAGAATGGCAATATATACTGGCCGAGATCCATGAAGGAATCTGCGGGGCCCACACGGGGTCTAAAACGCTAGCCGCCCGCACCACCCGTGCAGGGTACTACTGGCCGTGTTTGTTCCAGGAAGCGAAAGATTTCGTTAAAAGGTGCCCGAAGTGCCAAGAGTACAGCCCAGTGTTGCACTCCCCATCGGAAGAACTCACTTCGATAACATCCCCCTGGCCCTTTGACCAATGGGGACTCGACCTCATAGGACCATTCCCAGTAGGGAGGGGTGGGACTAAATTCATAATAGTTGCAGTGGATTATTTTACGAAGTGGGTAGAGGCCGAAGCCCTTGTCAGTATCACTTCCCAAGCCATCACAAAGTTCTTATGGAAGTCAATTGTTTGTCGGTTCGGGATACCTCAGAGCTTCATATCAGACAACGGAAAGCAGTTCGATTGCAGTCATTACCGAGAATGGTGCTCCGAGTTGAAAATCAAGGTGAAGTACTCATCTCCCGGCCACCCGCAGGCTAACGGGCAAGCCGAGGCAACCAACAAAACCATCCTCAATGCGCTAAAGAAAAGGCTCGGAATGCACAAAGGGGCTTGGGCCGATGAACTTCCAGGGGTCCTGTGGGCATATCGCACAACGGTCCGAACCCCCACGGGTGAAACACCGTTTGCCCTAACCTATGGCTGCGAGGCCGTGATTCCAGTCGAGGTCGGGATGCCCACCCTACGAATCCAGCACTATGACACTGCTTCCAATAATGCCAAGATGATGGAGCGTTTAGACTCTTTAGAAGAACACAGGGAAGAGGCCAGCATCCGACTTGCCAACAACAAACGCAAAGCAGAACAATACTTCAACAAAAGAGTAAAGCCGCGCCGCTTCAAAGTCGGGGACTTAGTGCTAAGACAAACGGGCGTCACGACTCCAGCACAAGGAAAACTGGGACCGAAATGGGAAGGGCCTTACGTAGTGACGGCAACGAACAGACCTAGGTCTTACCAACTCAAAGACAGCTCCGGAGCCGACCTACCCCACCCCTGGAACAGCGAGAGGCTTAAGAGGTACTACGCGTAACAGTTACTAATGTAATTTATTCCCGCTGATGTAATTTGCTCCTTGAAATTATAAAAAGACCGATGTTATTCATAACCAATGCATTGTGAAGTTCTCGACAAACGCCTCGGTCAATCCACCCACGCGATGTGTCCGACTCGGAGTCCCGCGGGGTCGGTCAATCCATCCACCCACGCGATGTGTCCGACTCGGAGTCCCGCGGGGTCGGTCAATCCATCCACCCACGCGATGTGTCCGACTCGGAGTCCCGCGGGGTCGGTCAATCCACCCACGCGATGTGTCCGACTCGGAGTCCCGCGGGGTCGGTCAATCCATCCACCCACGCGATGTGTCCGACTCGGAGTCCCGCGGGGTCGGTCAATCCACCCACGCGATGTGTCCGACTCGGAGTCCCGCGGGGTCGGTCAATCAATCCACCCACGCGATGTGTCCGACTCGGAGTCCCGCGGGGTCGGTCAATCCACCCACGCGATGTGTCCGACTCGGAGTCCCGCGGGGTCGGTCAATCCATCCACCCACGCGATGTGTCCGACTCGGAGTCCCGCGGGGTCGGTCAATCCATCCACCCACGCGATGTGTCCGACTCGGAGTCCCGCGGGGTCGGTCAATCCACCCACGCGATGTGTCCGACTCGGAGTCCCGCGGGGTCGGTCAATCCACCCACGCGATGTGTCCGACTCGGAGTCCCGCGGGGTCGGTCAATCCAACCACCCACGCGATGTGTCCGACTCGGAGTCCCGCAGGGTCGGTCAATCAATCCACCCACGCGATGTGTCCGACTCGGAGTCCCGCGGGGTCGGTCAATCCACCCACGCGAAGCATCCGCCTCGGAGTCCCGCGGGGTCGGTCAACCCACCCACGCGAAGCATCCGCCTCGGAGTCCCGCGGGGTCGGCCAATCCACCCAAACCAATTCAGAACTCTTGAACCCCGATCTTAAGCACATCCACCGGGCACGTTTGAGAAATTTTTTTTTTAAGTTTACACTTATCCAAAAAATTTCGCGGGGTAAAGACGAATGAAATTATGAACAAAGCACCAGAAGAAGATTAAGTCAAAATTCATATATATTATCGGTCATACAAACTCGCTCGAATCGAGCTCGAGCATCATTACAAAAAAAAAAAAAAAAACTTGTACAAAAATCAGGTCAAGCCTCAGGAGGGGGCGGCGGAGGATTGAGGTCGTCAAAGGGAGGGTAGCCGCGCTTCCCGATCTTCTTGACGAATCTCTTCGCAGCCCGGTCTGGACGAAGAGACCTCACGCTTATCCTCTGAGGATCGAGCTGGGGGTCCACCAAGAGCTGGGATCCTAGTCGGCGAAGGCCCTCGGCGTAACCATGCCCCCAGGCGGAGTTACGGATCGCCACCACTCGGGATATCTACGGCTCGAGATCAGCAATCCTGGAGTGGGCCTCTTCTAGAGCACTCCGAGCACCCGCGAGCTCGGACTCCCGAGCGACCCGGACCTCCTCAGACCGCGCCAACTCCGCTTGCAGGATCTCCCGGGCGCGCCTCGAACCGACCAGTTCCTCCTCCAGAGCAACCCGAGCCTGCTCGGACATTGCTAACTCCTCTTCCCTCAGAGATAGAATCCGAGAAGAAGCTGCCAGCTCCGCTGTCCGAGCGGTTAGCTCGGACTGAAGGAGGATCTTGTCCTGCTCGGTGGCCGATCTTGCGTCCACGAGACGGGCATTCCTCCGATGGGCCACTGCCAGCGATTCCCGAGCCGCCTCCAATTCGGCTCGAAGGGAAGAGTTGGCTCTCTCCAGCCTGCTCTTTTCCACCCCAGCTCCTCGACCGATCTTATCAGCCCCCTGCAAGTTTCCTCCGACTCCTCGAACTGGTCCCTTGCCTGCCGCAGCTTGTAGAGCCCGAACTTGCAGACGGTTCCGAGCTCACTGTTGAACTCGGCAAGCTCGGCCAGCTCGGATCCCACTGTCCGGGATATCTCCATGACGACCTAAAACACCGAACATAAAGAAGAAAAAAGAAAGAAAGACTTAGCAAATTTAAAAGAGAAGACCACCCGAAATTCGACAAGGCCTACCGAACAAACCTGAGTCAGCAGAGGCTCCAGCATCGAGGCCACCCGGGCGGTAGCATCCGCCTTCGCCTGATCGAATCGGGAAGGCCGCTCCGAACCGGTCTCGTCGGCCTGACAAGCTCCTTCCTCTGAACCCGACCCGAAGAGCTGCCCGAGCACGGCGACCCCACTTCGGAGCCGAAAGGGAGATGGGGGTCGGGGAGGAAATTCCGAGCCCGGAGGTGGCCCTGCGTCCTCAGAGTGAACCCCCGAGGTCGACCCCCTCTCAAAGGTCGGAGGTGGGCGCTCAGGAGACTCCTCGGACTCAGTGACCGGTCGACCGCTCTCGTCTCCGACCTCCGTATGGCTCCCTTCCTCGGGATGGTCGGACCCCCTCGACCTCTCGGAGGTAGCCTCGTCCCGACCTTCTTGGGCCGGAGCCCCTTGCTGCTCGCCTCCCTCGCAAGAGCCCTGGGAATGGGCCTCCTCGCCAGATACTTCATCTTCCCCCTCGGAGGCTTCTGAATGGCGCTCGGAAGATGAAGGGGGAGGAGTGGGCAACTGATTTGCCCTAGCGGTTTGCTCCTCCGACTCCTGTCGAAAGACCTGCGCAAATGGCATGGCCCCCTGAGTCAGATCGGCGGCATGTTCCAGAGCCTCCTGGAAGGCGCGCTCTATCTCCTCCCCGTCTGAGGAGTCAACCCCGGCCCGGTCCATCGCCTCGATCTGGGCTTCCATGACCGTCCGCCCGGCCTCGGCCCTCATTCCCTCGGTCTGCAGGAACCGAAGCTCGTCCGAGGACGACGACGAGGAAGTCGGCTCGGGGCGTCCCGCGGGAGAGTCTGCAGGGGGGGCACCCCCGTCCGGAACCTCGGCCCGCGGACCCTTCCCCTTCCTCTGTTTCTTAGGTCGGGCGCCACGGCTCGAGGTAGCCTCGCCGGCCCGACTCTTGGTGCGCCTCTCTCGTTCTACCTCCCGGTCAGAGGCTCGCTTGCGAGAGGAGGTAGGAGGTTCTTCCGGGGCAGTGAAGAAATTTTGACCCTCTGCATAGGACCGGTCTGGTCGGGTCAAGAACTCCTCGATGTTCTCCTCGGTGAGGAGATTATCGGACCACAGCCGATCGGGGTCCTCTGCCCCCCAGGAGAGCACCGCCTTCACCCTCTCAGCCTCCTGGGCAGTGAGGGCAACCTCCATGTGTGTCTGGGAGGGGAGGAAGCCCCAGTCTTTCTGAACGGGGAAATCGCTCCCCTCTCCCTCCGGGAACTCCCACTCCCTGCCCGAGACGTAGAAGAACCTCTTGTGGTAGTCCCGGGCACTCGAATGCCTCTCCTCCATCCTGATCAGCCTACATTTCGGCTTTATTTGGAAGCCGGCGACATTCCCGTCCCGACGAAGGAGCCGGTACAATGAGAAGAATTCTCGAGCGGTGAGGTCGGGATAGGGATCGTTCTTCCCGGAAAGAACGATCCTAAACGCCACGCAGGTGGCCAGCAGGATACGCCACCCGTTCGGCATGAGTTGGACAGGAGCCAAGCCCAAGAAGTGCAGGACTTCCCGAACGGGCCGAATGAAGGGGAGGCGTAGTCCCTTCGAGAGCATGAGGGAGAAGAGCACGACCTTCTGAGCCCTCCCATCGCGCTCACAGGCCCTGACTCCATCCCCCGGGGCCTCCAAGGTATGCCGCCAGGAAATGTGGTGCTTCTTCCTAAGCGTGTCCACATCAGAAGATTGCATGGTGGACACCCAGCCGTTGCCGGCGAAGAAAGGGCATGGATCAGAAGCGGCCATGGGGGCGGAAGCAGGGAGTGGCAAGGAAGCGACGAAGAAAGGATGAAAAATGGCGAAGAGCAGAGGCAAGGAAGGAGGACAGCAGAATGGCGAGAAAGCAAACAGTGAAACGAGGACAGGGACAAGACCGCTGGGTAATTTATACCCAGAAGCAAAATTTAATGCGGGCAGGAAACGAGGCCGCGCCGAAACTGTCACCTCAGACGTGGCCCTTGGGAACAGAGAGCACGCCCCGAACTGGCCAATCAGAGAAAAGAAGCGTGCGCCGAAATGACAAGTCAGTTAATGATGGCCACGCGCGTGCGCCTCCCCATTTAATAACGGATCACCGACGGTTCGGGAATCGGAACGACGGCACAATTAAATTTCAAAACTGCATTGAATGCCTGACACGGAATATGACGGGCCACGATTCGGCATTAATTAGTCAGAATTCAAATCGTCCCTCTGAAGTCCGGTCGGTAAACAAAACGACACGTCAGCAGGTACCGCCCGAACACGTCCGACCTCGTGTTCCCGCTCGGGAGGGGAGATAGAGGAACACTGCCCTGTGTCAGAGGACAATACAATCGAAGGAAAGGAGGACCCTAGCTCTGGAACGTTCGGAATTTCCATCGAAGTGCCTTCGATGAAAACTCGCGGGGTACTGAAAGGGGGTCAAACTTGCCCGGGCCCGGGCCCACGAGGTCAGCAGGCCCACGGCCCGTTATCCGCACCCACCTCGACGCAACGTCCGAATTCAACTGGGAAGACCGAAACCGGGGACGAGCCAAGTCCCTGGTTACCCCGATCTGGGCAGGAGATGGCAAAATCGGTCTCAAGAACACGCTAAGAGCAGAACGGCGGCTCACGTACCGATATGTCTCCTGGGTCCATCTCCCATCGAGACACTCCCTCATTTATGACCGACAGACGGCCGCCGGTCTACAGACCCCCCTCCCATTTAATGCAGAGACGCCACAAACACACGGTATTAATTACTAAATTGACAAAAGATACCGCAGCATTTAATGCTCCCGTCCAAAAGGGTCTAATTGAGCATTAATTGGAGGGATACTCAATTAATGCGATAAGACCGACCGAATCAGACCAGGTTTCCTTATCGAGGATGACGAACGGGTGATGTCCCGATTTCCGGCACTCTCACCACCCAGACTCCCCAGAGGAATACCTATAAATAGCACCTAACTAACGACGGGAAGACGGTACGCTCACAAATTCTCTTATTCCCTCTATCATATATCTTCTCCCATACACTAACTTGATCGTCGGAGCGGTCCCGGACCCCGACCTCCCTTGTCCTTGTTTTGCAGGTTACAGCCTCACGGGATCGGTAAACAAGATAGCAGAATACGTCCTTAACACTCCCAAAATGAGAAATGAACTACTCAAAACGGATCAATATGTTTCTCTTAAACGTGCAAGTTCTGTTTTGTAGGAAGAAACTTGGGTAAATTAGTTCGCCAAGCACGCAGTTTTTGTTCCTTTTTCCTTTTCGGAAGGGGATCAAGCAGCTTTGAGTTTTGTATGTTTGAGCAGCCACACCATTACCAAGTCACTCCAACCTTACAAATTTGCCCCAAAGTTATTAATCACTTTCCGCATTAAATTCATGATCAATAGAATTATCACTAAAAAAAAATTAGAATTTTGTGACAATTATTTATAATTAAAAGAGTATTTATGACTCATTTTAATGATAAATAATTATTTTATTAAAAATAATTTATCACAAATAAATAATTTTTTTTATAATGTTTATGATGATCTCCTTAAACAAAGTTTACATTATCCTAGCCCTTCAATCTTCAATGGTGTGGGGCTTTAAGAAATCTTCATTATGAAAAGGGACAACTAGTTTTAAATATCCAAAAATACACAAACTACGAGAGCGCGCGCGCGCGCGCGCACATATACATATAATATATATACACACACCTATATGGATCACATGACCATATATACCCGCTTGACTTCGAAACATAAATCAACCTTATTGCTGGTCACCATTCGCATTATATACGAAGAAAGCCATGGATGGAAAAAGAAATATTGTATTAGTATAGAATGTTAGGAACATGCGACACGCACTTGCAAACTACTTTACTGTCTCATTTTTTGGAGAATGCTTCGCATGACATATATATATATATATATATATATAATCATGACGACTCATGTGGGCAGACGTTGTCTCTTACGCACTGTCATGACAAAAGGAAATTGATAGAGGTATAATTTTATTATTATTTATTATGTATTTGATTTTTTTTAATTTTTGGTTTTATTTATTTTTTGGAGAATGCTTCACATGACATATATATATATATATATATATATATATAATCATGACGACTCATGCAGTGGGCAGACGTTGTCTCTTACGTACTGTTATGATAAAAGGAAATTGATAGAGGTATAATTTTATTATTATTTATTTTCTATTTGATTTTTTTAATTTTTGATTTTATTTAAGGATTAAAAAAGTGATTATTAATAAGATTAAATTTTTTAAATTTTTTTTAATGATTAAATATATTAAAAAATGCTTAAAAAAATAATAAAAAAATTGAATATAAAAAAGAATAGTAAATGAGTAATGATAGAGTAATAAATCTATAAAAATATAGTAATGATATAGTAAACTAATAATAATGATAGAGTAATGAATTAACCTACTGATGATAGAAAAACAAAGAATGAAGTACTCATTTATCATCAAAAACCCATGATAAAAATATGTTTTTGATGATAAATGAGTACTTCATTCTTTGATTTTCTCCACGGATCATCAGTAGGTTAATTCATTCATTCTTTTTTTTTTTTTTTTTTTTTTTTTTTTTTTTATAATAAAGCTTAGTTCATTCATTAATAAAGAACGGTGCCTTTTAAAGAACATGGCAATTGGCAAGCTCCAAATACCTCAGGACCCATAAGGGATCGGTGCAGATCATCCTGACATATAGTGCCTAGTTCCAACTCAAGGCCGTTAGCCAAACATTGGAGAACAAACCAAACAAGGCACGTTAGCCAAAGAACAACCGACCAGTAGGACCATATATATTATCGAAAGGCGTTCGGTAATAATAATTTAGTTCAATTAATTTAAAACGTGCATGAGAACTTACACCGCGCGCGGGGCCTCAGAGCTGATCACCATTAACTTTTCCAGATTCTAAGGACAAAAAAAGTTGATTAGATTTGAAGATCAGGAGTCTTAGGAATCACGTACTCATGCCTTAATAAATAATAAATAATCACTGTTGTTATTCTTTGAGTAAAAATTTCAAGTTAGAGGTGGAAAAGAACAAATTGAAATTAGGTTACTTCAATCGCGATCATGATGGGAATTCGGTGGATAGAGTCGATCCTTTCCTTCTTTCTCTTTCTTTGATCTTCTTTAATTTTTCTCTTTAAATTATTTTACATGTTTCTTTAATAAAGCCGTGGGTCCATTGTACAATGGACAGCTAGCTAGCTAGCAAAAGAAGGTTGCGAACTACTCCAAAAGAAAACAAGCTTTTTAATATATAGCTAATTTAGTCAAAGATGAGGATGTTGAACCCGGGATCAGAATTAACCAATTGTCAAAGAATCCACATGCATCGATCGAGCTTCCACAAACAAGGTCGATCGGTTTTTCTAATGTTTCATACGGCCTTAAGTTGAAATGTGCTTCCATTGGATTCTAATTACAAAATTATAACTTGAATGATGTGGGGCTTTAAGGAAGATACCACACCTATATTTTTGTATGTAACTAGCCATCGGGGAAATAAGATTTTGTACTAGTCTACCAGACAGAAAAGTAAAGGATTGCCAACTTTATTTTATACAGGAATTACAAGAAATCATGGCCAAAAAGAGGCCATCCCCACACAGCACCAGGAACAAAAAAACAAAACAAAAACAAAAACAAAATAAAATAGATAAGAAATCATTAGAAGAACCTAAACGACTATTTGCATTACAAGATCTTTTTCCAAAACGTCAAATGTCTTAAAATTAAAGATGTTATTGAAATCAGACTTCACGCGTTGATTCCGTGGACATTGAAGATGGGTGGGGTTTTCTCATGAAAACTAAGAACAAACAGGCAAATGAGCTGGGGGTGGTAGGATGCTTGTTTCTTTGGTGCGCCCATTCTTCACAATCAGAACAGTGTCCATGCCCCAAGAAGCATGCCGTTCCAAATGGCAGTGCATAAACCAAACTCCTGAAGATCATGAAGTGATCACCATGTTATTAACAGTCGATCTACTCACGTATAATGTATCTATAAAATCAGAGAGAAAGAGAGAGAGTGAGAGAGACAGAGACAGAGACAGAGACAGAGACAGAAATGGTACATACCAGGATTATCGGCAAAGAATCTTATTGTAGCCCACCCATTCTTAGGAACGCCAATGGTGTTAACTCGCGGTGGATCCTTCAAATTATATGTTTTGGGGGAAGTGGTCGCGTTGTGATTGCCATAGCCCGTCCCAACCAAATAAAAGCTAAAACCATGGAGATGCATCGGATGATTCTCCGCATTCCCAACATTAGTCCCTTGGAACACTATTTCTACGGCAGCCCCGTACTTTATCAACGTTACATTTGTTCCTAGGCTTGGATATATTGTGTTATTACCCACATCTCCCGTGTAGTTGAATTCATAGGGTGGCTTGTTGGGAAAATCCTTGGTGAACACTTTCGGCAAACTCCTGCAAATAAATATCTTGAGTTATAAAATTGAAAAGTGATCATTAGCATCAATGTATTGCATGTCTCACCCTTGGACTTAATCCCTGATGAAAAAAATGAACTAGTAAAAAAATAAAAATAAAAGCAGGACATAGAGTGTAAAAAAACACCAGAAAACCGGTTGAATTAGATTGGACCGGATTGAATCAATAGATGAACCAAAAGATGAATTCAGTCCAGTTTGTAAGTGATCTAGTACGGTACTGGTTCTTATCAATGAAACCGGTCCTAAACTGGTGCAGTACTTGATTTTCTATTTTGAAAACCGTTTTAAACCGAATTGGACTGGTATATAAATTTATAATTCCTTTATTATATTATATATATTATATGCTAAATTACTGATTAATATAACATAAAATCCTAATCTTATTATCGGAGTATATTAATCTTATAATATGAAATTAATACATCATAAAATTTTAATCATAAATATAAACACTAACGTTAAGTTAACATGAATATAAACTTAATTTAATTAATATGTATATATATACAATATACTTATACTATGATATAAATAGACTAATAGAATTTAGCATATGTAAATATCATATATTTATAATTACTTACATAAATAATTATAATCACGTACCTGTAATATGCTTGCAATACATCAATCTTTGGAGTCACGAAACTTATATTGTTTAAGCTTGCAGATAACCTATTACCATTTGGGCCACCACAGGATGCATTTGCGCAAAGTATCTGGTTTACAGAAACGGTCATCACAATTCTTGTGTCTATTTTTTTGGGGACATCAATTGGGTGCAAGGAACTCGCCAAAGCCCTTATGCGAGTTGTGAAATTGTCAGCAGCAGCCTTGTCAGTAGCATTAGGAAGAGTCGGATATGGAATAGAGGCCGGAAGAGAATAAGTGCCGGTATACTGGAGAATCGCCGAAGTATTGCCACTGTTATATGGAGCACCCGAGTCAAAGAAAGGAGAAGCAGCAATGTAATAATGACTGGGAGCTTGGTTTGCTGTGAGCAAGATGTCCATAGTTTGTCCTGGGGTTATCATGAGGTAACTCGTGGTTATGGGTTTTATATATGCAGCATCTTGGGCAACAACTGTGATGTTGTGCTTTGCGATTCCAAAGAACAGTTCTTCATTCATCCCCGAATTTACTAGACGAAGAAGATATGTCTTGCCGTGTCGGACAGGCAAACGATATGTTGTTTCTGTAGCGTATCATCGTGTACATGAAGATCATATTATCAGTGTTCCATAAAATTTCCAAAAATTCAAGTTCAGCGAGGCAATTAATTCAAGTCTTGTTTCTGTAGGATACGTCTGCATTTTATTTTAATAAATATAAAAAAAATGACACTTGCCATCATGAATTATATAATTATTATATAATAATTCTTATTTTTAAAAAAATAAATAAAATACAAAATTTACATTAAAAAAAAAATTATTAATTTTTTAATAATAAACTTCACTCACTTTAAAAACGATTACTGAAAATTCTAGGGGGGATATTTTTGTACCATTAGAGCAATTATTTGGAAATCCTGGTTGGCCATTGATGGCGTAGGCATCTGATGTCTCTGGATCACTACCGGTTGAAGTGGCATTGTCAATTATCTCCTTGACATCGCCGTTAAACCATTCCGCTGCAGAACAAAAGGAGAGAAAAAAAGGAAGAAATTTATAATTAGACAAAAGCTAGATTTTTTCCGATGGGATTATATATATGTGAGATGACCTGGAATGGTGTAAATTATATTGTACCGAGTATAAGCACTTTTTCGGCATAGGGTTTGGGAAAGGGATAAGTGGTTCCAAGTTTAGGTAAGATGACAATGGCGCCATGGATTGTGGCCCTGGACCAGTCACTATGAGCATGCCACCAAAGTGTTCCTTCTTCATCTGAAAATATAACCTCATATGTGAAGTTCTTTCCTGGTAGAATGGGACACTGTGTGATGTTCTCCGGACCATCCGACCATGGATTTCTTGGTTGTTTCACTCCATGCCTAGAGAAGACAAAATATTAGTACTTGTTTCCAATTTCCGACCAACACTCTGTTCTAGGGAGTCGGGATAACAAGGAGTTAATTTTTGCAGCACCAAGGTGAAAATAAAAAATCTACGCAAAAGTAACTGTAACTGTATATAAAACTTATGCGTTATGATCACCGCCATGAAAGCCGGAGCATTCACATCATTTTGAAAATTTATCACCTCCTCTCGAACCCCATGACTTGAAACTTTAATTACACAAGTATGAAGTATCCAAGCCAGAATGCCACAAATGCGCGCAGGTGGTCGAAGATTCCGGCCATCATTAATTTGCATGAATGTAATGGTCATGTTGACTCTATAACGGGCTTTTGCTAGACATTGAATAAACTTTTTGAGGACGAAAGAACTAATTGGGTTCCTCCGCCCTTCCGACAAACATGTCGCAATCATCAGAGAGAGAGAGAGAGAGTTATTACCAGTGAATAGTAACTCCATATTCTCCATTATTGTGAACATTAACAAATGCTCTGTCGCCTTTGCGAACATGAATGGTCGGACCAGGCCATTGGCCGTTTACAGTGAACATGCTCTTTGTTGTACATAGTCTTGTAAAATTCGTCTCCCTCAGCTGCAACCAGTGGACAATGATATTATTAATTACACACAAAAGCAAAATTATAAAAAAAAAAAAAAAAAAAAATCTAGACCAAGCCTTCTGCCAAATGAACATCTCTGTGCTGAATATTTAACATATATAAATCGATAATGACTAATTATTTCTCATAATTAAGCTAATTATTCGTGGAAGTAGTTCAGTTAAAGCTGTGCAAGTTCGAGATCAAGTTAACTACAAACATATAATCATATTATTGGGCATGTGATATATGCACTTACAAGAAAGCTGTAGTGGTGGACATTGTAAGCCGTGCAATGCGGCGTCGCATTCAAAAACAAAAACCCCAGGATTCCTAGGATGAAACTTAACTTGGTTATTTCCATTCCAGACAGGAAAATACTTTTTCGATATTCAATCTCTTTCGATCTGTGACTTTCAGCCCTGCCCTTTAGAAGCAATTTATAGAAAACTAGCTACTGGGGTTAATATGGTCAAAAACACATATCCACATCAAATCATGGGTTCAAAATGCCTCCGAAACTATTGAAGTCTTTATCCTTGAGTTATTAATTACTAAGTAGTGCTAGAATCAAAACAGAATTTTAACGCTGGAACGATAATTTTATTTATTTGCAAGCTAAACTAGAATAAAATAAAACTTTGTATTTATCTGAATAAATACTGCAAATTGCTCATAATTTACACTAAATATATACATAGGTGAAATTGACCTAATTCCAGAATAACATAAAAGCAAGGCCGGGTCAATAAATTAAGGGGCTTTAGGCAATTTTTTTTTATTAAAGCCTTCTTTTAAAAAAAAGTAAAAGAAAATAATTTTAATTTTATATTACATTTTTATTTAAAAATAATGCCTATTATTTGCTAAGTAAAATTATTAATTAAGATTTATACTACATTTTGATAAACTAATAATCAACTTAATCTTTATTAAAAAAATCCAATTTAGAGAATATGTTATCAAATTTATTATTATAAGACGTACTCTTAAGTTTTAGAAGTCGTTTGGAAATACAATTATTTTTATGTATTTTAAGATATTTTTAAATTCAACTTTTTTTGTCGCTCAAAATTTAATAAAACATCTTAACTCAAATTATTTCAATATTATTTATAAATATTTTGAAGAATACTTATAAAATTAATAATAACATATATAATATCTATTTAATATTTTTATTTTCTTGTTGAGTTAATTAATATTTTTAATTAGTTTTTTTCTTTTAAAAAATCATTTTAGACTTTTTTTTTTAGAGGCATTTTCTTTTTAGAAGCAATAGACCATTGCCTAAATTGTTTAAGGGTGGAGTCGTCAGTGCATAAAAGTCACCGAAAATACCGGTTCCAGATCACATATTAAATGGTTGGAATATTGAATATATACATGCATGTGTCGGTGTGTGTTCATATATATTAAATGAATAAGATCAAACGATTAATTTTAAGAATTTTATTATATACAGTTACTTTTGCGTATATGTTGCGCATTCCACTGATTCAATTACTACAAGAAATCTGACTTTCTATGGCCAATTATTTTCTGTCAAAATAGTTATTCTTTGTCAATTTTTACAGTAAATAGTCATATTCGTACCAAATAGTCCGTCAAGAATGTTGATTTTTTTTGTAGTGAATTGGTCAAAGTAATTATTTTATTTTTAAAAAAACCTAAGATAACTAATCATATTGACAAAGTGGATAAAAAGATATGCAAAAATGAGTGCACATAAAAATTTTATTATTTTAATTTTTATGCGGGTTCTTTATTTAAGAACATATTTATTAGATTGTGTAAAATTATCATTTAAAAGGTATAAATTTGCATATTAATATAAAAAAAAAGTTATATTTGATCAAAAGTAGAAAGATAAAAGTGGAAAAATATGATAAAAGTAGTTTTTGTAAATA
This sequence comes from Platycarya longipes, assembly GCA_036559045.1. Classification (NCBI taxonomy): domain Eukaryota; kingdom Viridiplantae; phylum Streptophyta; class Magnoliopsida; order Fagales; family Juglandaceae; genus Platycarya; species Platycarya longipes. The sequence continues at coordinate 1,382,122 of CM071803.1, read as the reverse complement.
ATAAAGCTAAATTTTTATCCAATTTAATTTTTGTTAAACAAAATTTTAGTTTTATTATTTATAAAAAAGTACTTTTATTTTATTTTATTTTTGATTAAATATGATTAAAATTTTTTAATAAATATATAAATGTATATTTTTTAAATAATAATTTTAAATAATCCAATAAAAATACTCTAATGTTTTACCTGTCTATTTAACCTGGTTTTAACGAGGCGGTTTTCTAACGTACCTTCGCGGACCGAGGGTTTTGGATCTTGAACCATGCACTCTACAGACATTAATTAGGGCTGTGTTTTAGAACCTTAAAAGTCAAAAATTAGCCAACTGAATTTCAATGTGTGCCCCCCTCGATCCTTCTATATAATATAAAATATGCAATAATATATTATGATCCTCGTTTTGTGTATCATGAGTTGCATGCAATTGACCCTAAAATTATATTTATATATATATATATATATTATGAAAGTTCCATCCCTATTTATAATTTCTGCTCGCGGAGGGACTGACCATTAGTTAGAATTAGCTGAAGTATTGTCTTTCTATCCCCCAAATAAAAGAAAAAATAGTTGAAGTGGCTTCTTGGTGCAAGGGATCCTTTGGACTTCATTCGATCGGTCGACACAACGGATATATAGTTGGTAATTGGTATTACCAGTATGTGAGGAATTCAACCGGCGTAGTTGGTACCGTCATTGGTTATATTTTATTTTTTAATATTTTTTTTGGGGGAAGTGTAATATTGTTGAGTCTGCTAAAATCAAGAAGCCCAACGAAATTCACAAGGAAAGATTTACAAATTACAGCACGCGCGGGGGCAAGTGTAAGTACAACAGTACTTTTTACATGATCAACTCAACTATGCACGCGGTACGTGCAGTTACTACAAAAAAAAAAAAGGAAAACTATTTCTCAGTTATTCTCGGTCAAATTAATTATTTTTTATTAAAATAAATCACTTTTTGAAATTGAGACGTGGTAAATTAATTAGTACCATTGAGGGTGAAAGAACAGTGTATTGATCCATCATTTTCAGCTTGTACTATATATAGGTCGGAATCAAATAAAGGATACGAAAACCTCTTGTACTATCGTTTTCAGCTTGTTCCACCGGCCTTCTTTTTCTTAGTTTCACATTATGATGAATTACATATTAGTTTCTTTATATATATATATATAAATAGGATAATGATATGTTTATTATTAATTTATTATTTTTAGTGCATTTAATTTTTTTATTATTATTTTTAAATAATTTTTTTATCATCCTTAATCATTAAAAACAATTTTAAAAAATATATAATTTTACTAATAATCATTTTTTTAACTATTAAGTCAAAAAAAAATTAAAAAAAGTGATAAATAAATAGTAAAACTATTATTATATGTATATATGTTAAACAGTGTATTTATCAAGTTGAACGATTTGATATGAGATTTTCACTACAAAAAAAAAATAATAATAATAATAAAAATAATCAATCTGATATATTTAAAAGGGTAAAAATAATTAATTTTTTTTTATCTTTTTTAAATGTATTAAATTAATTATTTCTGTATTTTTTTTTTTTTTGTAGTACTTAATATTTTGATCCTATTTTGGCACGTGGATTAATATTGACGATCGAGTACTATATATAATTATTAGTCATTTTATGGCATCTTCATAAACAAAGAAATTGGGCACGAAACACAAGATTATAAAATTGATGTGCCTTTAATTATTAGGGTATTTATCAGACCATAGCGATAATGTTACGCATCGATTAATTAAATGACGTTTGTAGATAGATTAATCTTTAACTACATACCTAGCTCGATTAAAAATACAAGTGGAACGAGACAACAGTGCTCACGTGAATTGTCCACTTGCCAATCCCCTCATTGTTTTAACTTTTTTGCATAAATATTGCTTTTTCATTCTATTATTTAATATATATTCTACTTTTAATTTTTGCTGATGACTCCCCAAAAGGTAAATCTTTAAGCAAAAGAGACCTGAAATATAATTATCACGATGTTATAGTCCTCATTATTTCCCAATTAATTATACAAAAGGACCACTCTTTAAATATAAGAAAAAAAAAAGTATCATCTTGGTATTGGCAGACCCGGGTGTACTCATGATTAACATGAGTAATGCTTTATGATATAAATGTGGCAGCGTGTTAGCTAAGCAAGACGAAATTTGAATACCAAGATCACAGGTACTAATTACTATGTATATTGATCTTTTAATGAGTTTTCTAGTCAAAGGAAATGAACAACATCGGTACTTTCTTTCTTTTTCTTTTTCTTTACCTTTTACTGTGTTTTTATATGATCAAATGGGCAGTAGGATATTCATTTCGTTGGTAAGTGGATAGTTAAAAATCTGATGAGTGACTTTTAAGAAAATGAAAATCCGGTAACAACAACGTGGCTCAATATTAAATGAAGCCTTATTAATGATTTTCTATCATCATCATTATAATAAATTTATAATATTTATCTTGTTTTATATCTTAATTTTTTAAAAATATATTAAGACATTCATTATAAGTTTTTGGAGTACCCTTACTATCTTTTGGGGGCCTAGGCAACCGCGCGCCTTAATATGGCAAACCTGCATTGAGCTGGCACTTTCTGGTAAACGGTGTTAGGTTTATACCTATTAATTTGAGTGGCTGCAAAAATCAAAGATGCTAAGAGCGAGGCTATAGGTTCTCATGCTTATTCAAATGCCATACATGAGAAGAAGCAAGCCCCATTAATGCTGGTATCATCCTCTGTTCTACAAGTTATATATATATATATATATATATATATTTATTATGCATGTATAGGGTAATGTTATATACTACAATCTCATCTCACTTTTATCTTATTGAGATTTGATACTTTCATTAAAATTAAATAATAAAAAAATATATAATAAAAAACATTAAATAATAATAAATATGTCATCTCTTATTTCGTGACCGAATAGAAGTAGAATGCTAATATAATGTATAGAATTTTTCATATATATAAACCGTGTATTTTTTATGTCAATTGGAGATATGTGTATATATACATATAGTACTCATGAAAAGGTCATTAAAATGATTACAATTAATACGTGGTGAACGTGCATCATGATCATACATATGATGATACCAACAAGTGGGATTATTTTTTTTTCGGTAGGTATATATAATGGGTAGTTTATAATTTACTGTTGGTTGGTTCCTATTGTCTTTGTTATAAGATTATGAGTGTTTTAAATTAACTTTATGCATCTTTCACTACTGATCGATCAGATAAAAACAAAGATAAAAATAATGTTTGGCGTCACTCGGCCTGACATTTGATATATATATATATATTATATATAGATTCCTAACTAACAAATTATTAAGATGAGCTTGACTCCATTACTATTTAAGAGAAATAATAGATGCAGTTATGAAGTTACAAACGGCGTACAATCATTTTAAAAAAAAGTAAATATATATGGAACTCACGTTAAAAAGTTAACCTTTTTTTTAAACGATTGCACGCTGTTTATAATTCTACAGTTACTCGTAGCATTACTTAATATTTAATACTGCCCACGCAAGCCCAAGGTTTATACGATCCAACGTGATATAACGTATATCATGTAATATTTAGAAATATATATCAGTAATTTTCTATTGGATAATTTTTCAGAGTATTGAATTATTCAGGCCAGATTGACAGCTATGGGGATTTGACTCTTTTAACAGAGAGAATCTGAGAGTAGTATTGAGCCATTTGTCCGAGACGAAAGATTGATAAAGTAGATGAAATTATTTCTTCGAGATTAAGAAAGCTGAGCATACCGGGCCATACTGGACAGCTAATTGGACCCAGTAATTAATTAATGAATTCTGAATTTTTTTTTTTTTTAATTATAGATTTCAAAAACAAGCAACAACGAAATGAAAGAAAAATAAATAAATAAATAAATAATGAACTAAAGCAAGCTACCATGTGCATAGTTGATGCATTTCTGGGAAGGATTATTAATATTCCTTGTCTTCGATCACGCGTACGTGGTACGACTTATCCGACAATAATGATATTCACATGCTAGCTGGCAAGCAAACATTATCATGATCAAGTTCAGAGGAGGAAAACGTGTGCAAAAAACATTGCGCAAATGCAGTCATGTGGCGACCTTTAGCTTCCATAGTGAAATGAGATAAAAATAATTTTAAATAAAAATAAAATATTATTTTTATTTTAAAATTTAAATAAATTAAATTATTTATTATATTATAGATAAAAATTTTAAAAAATATAATAATAAAATAAAATAAAATAAGATAAAATAAATTAAAATAAATTTTGAATCCATACCAACGCTAATTAGTCATGATCAACTTGAATGTGTTACTCCTCCCACCGGCTTTGTATTCTACATGACATGATGAGATCAAAATCTTCGGATTTTAGGCTCGCACGGAAGTATTGAAAGAACAGCTCGGAAAACGTTGGCCGGAGACCTAAAGCAGTTGAAGATGAAGAGCTATATATAAATAAGAGAACGAATTGAATAAGGTTTGGGGACACAATATCGATCATGGTATGCGAGTTTGCTAGCTAGAATATTCTTATATATATAGCGCTTAGCAAGTTTTTTGCAGTACAAAAACAGAAGTACAAGAGATGTACTGCATGCATCTTAGTTAACGTTATTAAAGAGTCATAAGAAAACATTATAGTTAATTAATGTGACTGCAGATAATATGTCATATTCCTTCCTTCCACCAAACCCTACCATGGCCATTTTCTTTTAGGTACCTTGGTTTGGGCCTGACATATAATTCGTTTATTCGTTTATTCGTTTATTCGTTATAAGCTATATGAATATTTTTCCCCCAACACGAGAAAAGGGTTAAAAGTTGTTTTAGGAACTGGATTCCAAGCAAACATTTCAACGTGAAAATCGTCTCTTATGAATATATATATATATATATATAGTAAGGGTCCGTTTGGCACATAAATGTTCTCGAAGTACGAACTATATTCTTGAATTTTTTTTTCCAACATAATTCATGACATTCTCTCAAATGGAAAATATTTTCAATTTTATTTTATTTTTAATTCAATCATTATAACTTAAATATTATTACAATTCTAATTTCAAATTCCTAATAAATAAAATAAAATAAAATAAAATAATACGAAAAAATACTACTTTTTAAATCTTAAAACAAAAAATAATATTAAAGAATTACTTATATATGTTGAAACCATTTTTCCCTATTTTTTTTTGAATTTAGTAAAAAAGTTTAACTCAAATTATTTTATTACTATTTAAATCTCTCTTATTGAATTGATTAATTTTATGAGATAGGTTAAAACTCATTAATTTTTTCATAGTATCAAAACTTACCACAAGATGAACGGGAGTTCACACTGCTTATTCCGTAATAAATACTAAGAAAAATATTATTAGTTTGTACGTAAGGAAGGATAGTAAGGAATAAATTTTATATTATTTGTGAACAAAATCTTAAATATATTTATAAGTAATGTACAATTTTTTTTTATTGATCTAATTTTATAAGACAAATTAAGCTCGTGCATTTCTTCACATTTATCATATAATAACTAGATATTTTAAAAGTATCCAAACTTGCCCAAAAAAATTATAAAAACATTTTTTTTTTTTTTGGCCTTCTTAATCGGGTTGACACCGGCCAGCACCTAAGGTCAAAATTATTATTAATTTTTATAATAATAAAAAAAAATGCTTTATGCACCGTTTGGTGCACATCGTTAGGGTGCACAATTGTCTTTTTTCTTTTTAATTTAATGATTAAGTAAATATTATTTAATAATATTTTAATTTTTTTAAATGTTTAAATATATTTAAAAAATAATATAATTTTTTTTTTACATTAACAGTGCAATAGAGCGGCGCACTACAGCCGTAACTGTAGCACCGCACTAAGAAAATCACCTCAATCGGACATTTGATATATAATCTACAACTTTATCGCAATTAATGGAGAGTGAGTGGTACTAACGCGGTTTTATTTGTTGCGGCCAATTCATCTATTTTGTCCTCATCGCTAACACGTCCCATGTTAAGGAAAAGAAAGGGAAATGATAATAATGAGTTGGACCAAAATAAAATAGCGATGAAAATTACACAATATTATTACACTACTTTTATTTATTTATTAATCACATAATATTCATTCATGAGAAAATTAATAGTTATATACGATTATCAAGCCAAATAACTTAATAAGCAAAGTCTTAAAACCTCTCCCATCACAGTACTATTACACGACTTTTACGTTAATAATATTGATGTAGACGCGTCCTTTCACTACAACACATACAAGTTTTTTTTGTTGCATTTTATATTTGCCGTGGTCAAAATTGGTCGAGAAATTTCAGTGTTCTTACTTCCCCTTTCATACTTAACGCGAGTAACATGATCGCCGTGAATTACACTCTTCTTTGCGACAATTTTTTACGCAGAAAACAATCTTGATACAACTGGGCTATGATTATGTGATGCTTACAGGAGTCGCCGTTAGTAAATATATTTGCTATGATTCGGTGTCGTCGTAATACGTTAAACCCAAGAAAACTGCAGCCAAAATGTCATTGCTACAGGTATTGTTGCGGCAAATAAGCTTTAATAAATAAATTTTGGGTGAGACGCGTTTTGGCCAACAAATTTGTACCATGTCTACACATTTTCCAGTAAGTTGTACATAACTGGTTTGTACAGCTCACTATCCATGCTACTATAAAATTCTAAAAAAAGCACTCATTACACCCCTGCTAGCTACCCATCTTTTCCATAGCCACAATGAAGATGTGATGCTTGCACTTGCACCGGCTAAAATCAAAATAGGTGGGAATGAAGCTCACGGTTTCGTAAATGAATATATATGTTCCTTCTATTCCTTTAAACTTTGACCCCTTTACGAAACCATCTCTAGATTACTTAGTATTTCTGCTACAAAAGTCTTGCCACTCCATTAGAAAATTTTCAAGGTTAACCATTTTGGTTCAAAATGAGTATGCCTTTCTACGATTTTGTGATTGTCCTCAACACATTTCTAGCAAATCCCTGCAAATTTTTCAAGTTTTTTTCTTTTTCAGAAATACATTTTCAGCAACTAATTTCAAAGTTTTATTTGTTAAAGTATTATGGGTAAACTATACTACACTGCTGTTCAAAAGGCTGTTACTTCTAGTATATTTTGTGCTTAAACTATGACATAGTAAATAATTGTTCATCCTAATTTTTTGCTTATAAGCTTGAAACTTCACAAAGTAGAAATTAATGCTGTTCATATGCGGTACTTCCATTATCTTATCATGTATATATTAACCAGTTATAGGATGAAAGTTTTTACATTTCTATATACCTGCCTTAAATTTTCTACATTATTTCTAGCAAAGTAATAGAGTTTTTTTGTGCATGCAGTAGAGTCCTTAGTATCCAAGAGAGGGAGAGGTAGGAGAATACCTACTGGAACATGGAGTTTTTTCCATGGTGGTCTTAGTGTGTGCATGTGACAGTTGAATCCACAAGTAAACGTGGTAGGGCTTTCCAATATATATTTTTTTTCCAAACACTTTTTGGCATGGATGTGTTGCACCTTATTATTTAGTCCCTCTTTTATTGGATATTTGTGGGTTTTTAAACTAGGTGTTTGATAGGCTGCGTTTCTACTTAGAGATAAAAGAGTATTTCAATTAAATATGTAGCAAGAGTAAATCCAATGAGGAATGCTGTGTATGTTTAATGAGCATCTAAGTTGAATCCAATCCATCAATCAAACAACCTGCTAACTTGGCATTTTGGGGAAATGAGCATTTTCAGGTATTAACTATTTCAATTACATATGACTAGAGGTTCTTAGGCACACTCAACAATGTGATGTTAAAATGTGATGCATTAGTTAAAACTGTCATAGAATTAATTGGAGTTACTTACATTGTAGCTATATGCTTTGATGTGGAACAATGTCTTTTTCTTACAATTCTTTAATGGTGCTCTATGTTTTTATGGGTGAATTATAGCTACAACTAAGTATAAATAAGGACAATTTTATAGAGTGTTTGACATGGTGTTTGGTTGTTTGATAGAATCATATAGCTAGGCACTTAAATATTTGCTGCATTAGTTAAAACTGGCATAGAAATACTTGGGGTAGTTTTTGAGATACTACTTTCAGCAAGATTGTAAAAAATTGAAGTCTTCAATTACATCAGGAGGTATTCTATACAAATATTGTCTTATCATTTGAAAATGCAATCTGCTTTTTGGATGTCTAATATACACAAATTGATATATCGGACTTGTTGTCTAGTATAGACTTTCCTAATATAGGGCATTTGCTGGCCAATATGATATAAATCATGTGCATCACCATATGCTTGGTTTAAAATTTATATATATACATATGTAATACCAATTTGAAGACCAAACTGATGAGCAAAAAACAAAGAAATACTGCAGATATTTTTGCAGGGAACATCTAGTAGCCTTTATTAAAACTTTCCAGCATGGTTTTAACTCTTGGATGCATGCAAAGTATTGTATTTTAACTCTTAAATACTACTGTTAGTTGAGGGAACTTCAAGTATCAACAGCGAGCATATCTCATTCGTGAAAGGATGCAGATTATGATTTCAAATAAATGGATAACAATGAATTAAGCTTACTCGTGATTTTTATGCTATTGATGTGTGTTGGAACAGGTCCATATCTTAAATTTCAAGGATAGATCAACCAAAACTTGGATTTGGTATCTGAGACCCCAAAGATTTAAGGGACTGCTGTCAAACAAGGAAATAGAAAGTATGAATATAAAGTTTGAGATGTATAACTAAACTAAGTTAGCTAAACTATATATATATATATATATATATATATATATATACACACGCAAGTGCAATTTGCTCTTTGTCTGATATACAATTGCATGTACACACTGTTATATATATACATATATATCAAAATAAAAATATATATTATATATTTAGTGGAAAACCAGAGACTTGGCATATAATTATATATTTTTATGGAAAAATCTTTTTGAAGACCAATTTGATGAGGCTGGTAAATACCTACTGCATGTGTAATTTATTAACTCTATATTGTGCAAACTCAATGTGAGAAAGTGGATATGCAAATGTTGAAATAACCTTGTGTAAATTTGCAAGCTCAAATGTCGTGTACTGGGAGAACAATATTTCAACTTGCACCAAAAACTTAATCACATTTATGAAATAGGTCAAATAATTTGAGGGTTCTGTATATATGATTGGCTGGTGGAAACACAATTAAAAAATCTGTACCAAAAACTTTGAATGAAAGAAATCTGCAAAAGATTAATTTTAGGGAAAAATCTCTTCGCCAAAAATTACTTACCCTAGCGCCGATAATTGTAATTCCGTATACAATCTGCCGCAAACCTCTTCACCTACAAGATTTGAGCACACCATAGGTTGGTGGGTGAAATAGGTTGGGTTGCGACACAGATTATCGACGACAATGTAAGTGTCGAGATTTGAACTAGCCGCAGTTTTGAAGTTGCTGAGCTGGATGTTGGATTATCAGCAGTTAAATTGACTTTGGGGGCCATCGATTGCAGTAGTTGTCGTTGATAGCTATGTCAGCGAGAAGAACATCGTGAAAAATAAGTTCATTCTCGATGTTGCCATTGCAGAGAGAAAAAGAGCACATATCACGCTTAGTTTTTGGCGTTTGACCTGCGAGCAAATAAACGTGGTTGAAACACTTTTATTGTAATTTACTTCGTATCTGTGGCGTATTACGCTCACCACATAAACTATAAAATGTTGTAGTGTTTGTCGGCATCGACCGCCATTAATATATGTTAAACAAAATAAATCATATATATGGAACCTTATTCGAAACGAGTGCATCAAAGATGCTGGAACAATTGTATGCCTGTGCCTTAATTTCCTGCAAATTAATCATTATCATGTAATTCCACACGACATTTTTACGTACGTACGTAGTTAATATCTGACTTAATCGATCGACGACATTTCTTTGTCCGCTATTAGACAAGATTTTGTAAATTGATCATAATCAATATAAATGGTTTGTTTAAGATCCAACGTGAAGAAAGATCAAAGCCAGTTTTACGTGTTAATTACAATGATCGACTATGTATAATTACAATGATCGACTGTGTGGATTTTTTTTTTTAATGACTATGTTTTAAATACGTTAAAAGTAAAACACCGGGCCCAAAACGAAGTTTGCGTTCAACTTTTTTTTTTTTAATTTCTAAGTGGATGAAAGGCCCACTTAGAAGTTAACGAATAATTTTTGAATGGTGGTGCTAGCATGATCGCTGCAGCTTATCGTTACAGTTTACTGCACAATTATTTTTTTATTTTTATTTTTGTAATATTTTGTAATATTTTTAAAAATATAAAAAATATCAATATATTAATAATTAATTTCATAATTATTAAATAAAAAAATTAAAATGCATGAAAAGTTCAAAGGAGGTGTCAATAGGTGGGCAAACTAGAATTTTCCATGTTTGGATATAGTTTTTAGTCCCAAAATTTGTAGTGATGGAATATGAGTTTTCTTTTAGGATGACGACAAGAAAAATTGATATATTTATTTATAGATATATATAACCAATTAACTGTAATCAAAAGGATTTTTTGTTGCAAGAAGTCTATTTTCATTATAAATAGTCTATTTTTGTTATAAATAATTATTCTGGTAATGAGTTTTATTTTTTAGGTTATAATTTTACGGACCAAGTCGGATATATATTTTTGAATTTCTAGTCTGACAATTCGTGAAGTGACTTAGGCTAGTTTAAAATGAGAGTCAAAGACCATTTATCATATATCCAAGAGTTGGGCCCAATTATCTTGTAGTGGGCCCAAAAAGCCCAATCTTGGGAGAAACTATATTCACGTCATGCACGACTTCCACCCACTTCTCCGCACCATGCACGTTACTAAACGCTTGTCTCTGATCCCAGGACAACAGTTCGCGTTCGATGTATCTTCACGTTGCAGTATTCTCCTTTTCCTTTAGGGAAATGTTGCTGACTAGCCAGGTTAGTTTTGGGAGAAAAACAGCCCTCCAACCCGACTGTGGCACGTAAGAAAAGTATGAATTTCCAAAATAGACATGCTCAACTGATTCTTCTAAAATATACTATACGATTATTTTTTCTTACGCACTGCTTCCTCCGAAATTGCGCTCATTGTTGCTTGCACTGCTCTTGTTCACCCTTATATTTTTCTCTTACGCGCTGCTTCGTCTTTGGTTCCCATCACTCTAATTTTTAATCATTTGTCTTTCTCGGCCAATCAGTTTCTCAGACTTTTTATGCGATTCCCCTTCCACCTATCTTCTTGCAAACGATGACGTTGCCGACTCATGGGACCTCTTCTTCGAGCTCTATGGCCTGCAAATCGCCACCAATGACTTCTCCAAACTTAATAAGCTCGATCACAGAGGCTTTAGTCCCATATACAAGGTAATATTAGAACCCACAATTTCTCTCTTTCTCTCTCTCTAGTTTTGTAGAAAGAGAAACTTTTCAAAAATATTTGATGGGTCCCTTTTTGGTTAGTGTGAGGGGTAAATATTCCAAATAAGGTCCAGACCAGCTATTAATTGCACTAAAAGACAAAAGGTGACCAGAATACATGGGGGAAGACTGACAGATGATGAGACTAAAAGAAAGACTAGCCAAATGATACACGCAACCAAAGTGTGGTATAAAAAGGCCTTGGACTGATGAAACGGGGATCGAGCTCTCTGGCTGGATAACAATTCCTCTCTTTTCTAGGATCGCCTGTTCCGTCTTCTCAGATAAATCCAATAGCTCATACCAGTAGAATTATATATATTATTCATGTCCAGGGAGAGCCCTGAGAGACTGTAAAAATATTCATTATAGTGGATCCCCTTCCCCAAATCCCACGTGGACGTAGGCCTTATGCCGAACTACATAAATTTTGTGTTTCTCTATTTATTTATCTGATATCTGCGTACCTATGGCCGCTTTAGAGTCTCGCCGGGTGCCCCAAACGACACCCAATGAAGCCCAACTCACTCCAGTGGGCCGGGAATGACTCATTTTCCTGCCTTGGCCTGTTGATCGATTTTTATGGCATCAACAGTTGGCGCCGTCTGTAGGATCGAAAGACCAGAGGTGGGAAAATGATGATTTTTTGGAACATTAGGCGACTTACCAAACACAAATGGTGTCTCCAGATAAGTACTCTTAATTTTGTCATTTTTATACAATATCAGGAAAAGACGAGAGTATCTCGCCTAGAAGAGAGATCTGCTTCTCGTCTCTTTTTCGTAGAAAATAATTTTATATTCTCTCACGAACACTATGCTTCTCGGTGAACACGCTAAGCACTTTCAATATTTTATAAAATTCGGACTCGCCAAACGTGCATGGAGCACTTACATTTTCCAGAGTATTATTTTATGTTACAGCAAAAGTACCATACATATGTCTCTTCACAAGAGTATTGTGCACTTATATGCACAGTACCTTATACGTGGAAAACTCCCCTTTATTTTGGGGAAACATGGTACTGTGCACTTAAGTGCACAGTTCGATCACTTGCATGGCATGTATACGTGCCATGCACCATGCATGGGCACGGCAAAGTGCCGTGCCCAGTAAGACGCAGGCGGACACCCACGACTGGTGGCGCTCCGCCATGAATCTTGCCACCACGCCGGTGGTCCCGATAAAACCACTGGCGATTTCTGGCTCCGCCACTAGGATAGGCCCGCATCTAGTGGCGTGGGCGTGCTGACTTAGAAGCATGCTGTGCATGCTTCCTCAGGGAGCTCACGGCGAGGCTGAGTTTCAAACAACCCGCCGGCGATCCCCTCGAGACCGCCGGCGCTATCTGGACCCACCACGGTGGTGGGCCCGTGAAAGGAGGTGGGGGCATGCTCCTGAGCCCATCTTGGGAGCACGCTGTCGAACGGGCTTCCTCACAGAGCTCACGGCGCACCCCGCCGTGAGCTCCGCAAGGCTGCCGACGGTCACTGCTGTGACCGCTGGTAGTTTTGTCTCCGGCAAGCCAAGGGACGACCGGTCAACATGCCGGGAACATCCCAGCCACTTTCACCTGTTCTCCCGCACGGCTGTGGTGCGTTGCCCAGCCACTCAGCGGAGTGACTGGGTCTCCGGCGACCACCCGGGGGGTCACCGACGTTTTCAGGTGCCGGCGAGCATGTCTTTGGCGGGAAAAAGCACGACACGGCTTCCCTTACTTCGGGAGCTCCCTTCACGTCTCTGGATCGAGCCCAACCTCTCCAGCTCGCCATACATGCTCACCAAACCAGCCCGCCGGCGAGCTCCCCCTCGCCAACCTCATGGCATTGTCTGGCCCCACCACTGGCTCGATAGCCACTCACTCGACCAATTCTCACGTCCCGGCCATGGTGCTCCATGGCAGCTCGCCCACTGCACTCAAGACCATCTCGCCTAACACACCTTCTCGGGGGACCCATGCTCGCCGCTCGCCTCACAGACTCCCCTTCGCCATACACAACACGTTGCTCTCCAAGCACACTCACCACACTACACGGGACTACCTCTCGCCAAACTCACGGCGCTCGCCCAACAGATCACCACTCCTCTATCTCACCCACGGATTGATTCACGCCCGCCAGCACACCCACGACATCAAGTACTCGCCCACACCTCTCGCCATTTCTCGGACATTCACCAGCTCGCCCACAGTAACCTTGACTCGCCCACAATAACCTTGACTCGCCAACTCATCTCGCCCAGCTCCCTTTGCAATAGTAAGGACTCGTCATGCATGCTCGCCTAAAACACCACCTCACCCGCATACCACCATGCTCGCCCAAAGCAATGATGGACTCACCCATCTCACTTGGATCACCCATTTCACAGCATTCGGAATCATCGTGCTCGCCTAACACATGGGGGCTGTGTTCCCAGCTCTCACAGCTCGTCTTATCCATTTGAAAATTTTTTGATTTACGTACAAGTGTCTCATCCGGGACTTGCCTATTTTTTTTTCTATTTTATTGGACAGGTCACTCACCACCTCGAGTCACGGAAACTAAAAATACAGCGATACGATATTCAATTTTAAACAAATTTTATACTCCGACTGTGCACATGCAAATTTGGACTCAGCACTCGAACTCAGTGGCGTAAAAAAAAATATATATATTTCTACTAACAAAATTGTTTTGCAGTGCAAAGCCGAAGCACACCACTCGTCATACGGGGACAGGTTTAGTCGCGGGGTCGTCCGGCCACCCATGACCAACCCAACGATTCGTTCGTCAAGGGCTTGAGGCTTGAGGTCCAGTACCCAAGCATACTCGTCAAGTCCTCACATCCATGATAGGCTCGAGGCTTGCGATCCGCCTACCAAGCACACTCGACAAGCCTCATCTTGAATGCTTGCAAATCGCGGGGTTGAATCCCGGGTCTAGGCTTGCGCGTAAACCCTCGCACGCTTGGTTTTTCGCCAATGATTGCTTGTGGATTGCGGGGTCGTGAACCCTTGCACACCTTACGGAATTTTCTTGATAAAATATATATTGCATGCTTTTATGTCTTTCTTACCTCAGGCTCGGAAGACGAACCACCATCTTCTCAATTTTTGGATACTTTAGAATTCCCACCAAAGTACCTTTGGTGAAAATTCGCGGGGTTCTGTGAGGGGTAAACATCCCAAGTAGGGCCCAGGCCAGCTATTAATTGCATTAAGAGACAAAAGGTGACTAGAACACATGGGGGAAGACTGACAGATGATGGGACTAAAAGGGAGACTAGCCAAATGATGCACTCAACCAAAGTGTGGTATAAAAAGGCCTTGGACAGATGAAACAGGGATCGAGCTCTCTGGCTAGATAACAATTCCTCTCTTCTCCAGGATCGCCTGTTCCGTCTTCTCAGTAAATCCAATAGCTCATACAAGTAGAATTATGTATATTATTCATGTATAGGGAGAGCCCTGAGAGACTATGAAAATATTCATTATAGTGGATCCCCTTCCCCAAACCCCGTGGATGTAGGCCTTACGCCGAACCATGTAAATACTGTGTTTCTCTATTTATTTATCTGCTATCCGCGTACCTTTGGCCGCATCGGAATCTCACCGGGGCCCCAAACGACACCCAATGAAGCCCAACTCGCTCCAATGGGCCGAGAATGACTCATTTTCCTGTCTTGGCCTGTTGACCGATTTTTATGGCATCAACAGTTAAGAGTGAAAGTTTGCCTCGAATGGTGTAAATGATGAATCTCATTTGGTGATTGTTCCTCTCAATGGTGGGAGCTATCTACTCGACAAAAATAACTTACTAAAATCTATCCTTTATTCCCATTACACTATATTCTTATTGATGCTCCTCTCGGCCATCAAAATACAACAGAGAGGAATGAGGACACATTTAACCTTTTAGATTGATTCAATTAAAGGGAATGGTACAAAAGACTAGGATAGAGTTTCATAGAGAGGTTTTGAAAAAGAGAATTAAGAGAAAAGGTGAAAAGAAAGATGCAGATAAATGCCTATCGAAGTTGATACAGGCTCTTGAGCAAGCAAAGAAGAAAGATGAAGAAGAGAAACTGAAAGAGGCACAAAAAATGTGACTTTTTGCATCTATTAATTTGGTTGTAAAAGTGGCAAAAATTGATGCCTTTGCTCTAAAATGTCGTTTTTAGAGGCGATGGTGGTTGGATGCCACCGACTGGTTATTTTTGCCCTTCAGAGTTAGATAATTAGAAACGCTGCTTATTTCTTTACTTTTTCTGGAAAATTTTACTTGTCGCAAAAAGGTTTGTTTTGCCAAAAAAAGCCATGCAAAAACCGTTCACCCAGGATGCTTAACCCATTTCGACGCTTAGGTGAGGTATTAACTACTATTTGCGACGAATTCAATTCACAACAAATAATATTTTAGAAAAAAAAAATACTAGTAAAACAGTCAGTACTCTAAAACTCTATAAACCTAAAGTGTTGATAGAGTACCTTTGCATGCCCAATATGAGGCAACAAATATGCAAAACCAACTAATTTGTTCTTATAACCTATTGCAAGTAACAATTTCTGCTTATATATTGATGATCTGTGCATACCTTCAGCCAAAACTAAGATCATCCCATGCACTTGTTCATATATACATTTTTTTTTGTAAGTCACTTGTTCATATATACATGTTCAAATAAATGCCAGCAATCATGCATAACAAACATATCCCATTACAAACATTATAATTAACTGTATAAAACATCCCATACTTGTACACATAAATCACAGAAAGCATGCATTGCAAACATGGTCCCATTACAATACACATGTTCAGATAACTATCATATACATTATATTACCAAGCCATAGGAATCTAGGCAACACAAACAGCTCTCATTTGCCACTTTAATATTTCTTACACGCACATCTAGTCATGCACTAATTTAATAGGGTTATTGGTAATTTTCGTGTACTGCATATGTGCAAAAATTACCCTTATACAAGAAGCAATAAAACTACAATTACTCACATGGTGTATGGCTAAAAAATTGCTTCAAGAGCTCCAGCTACCCCAAAAGATGACCTATGGCATCCTGAAATTAAAAGTCACAGACAATCAGCCACCAAAAGGGGAAACTATCTTAAAACCAGGTCTAAATGCGTGAAGATGTAAAATTGAAGCCAAATGGCTATTTCTTTTAAAGTCCATTCTTCCATACATAGTGTCTCAAAATTATGTATAGATGTTGCCATGATTAAAGACAATGGTTAGGTGCATGGGGTTTATACCACTCAGAAGGAGAAACAAATGAGTTAAAATGCCTAAACCTCAAAAGGCTTGAAGTGCCTTTATAATGCTGAAGAAAGGTATGCTTTAGAGAAAAGCTGGACATACCTTTGCAATTATAAAACATACCGATACAAGCATACCAATATAATCAATTTACAAAACAAATCTGCCCATAATATAAGGTGTAATAATCAATAGGTGATTCTTAGTCTTATTAGTAAATGCACGGAGAAGATCATCTTTAGGTCAACTTATAATCCTTATAGAGGCATCCATCCATCTGTTAAATAATAACTAAGAAAATAACAATAATCCAACAACAACATTAAACACAAATGGAAACTTTGATAATTTTTCCCCTAATCCTCATTCCCAAGAGCAACATATCTCAAGTCAAAAGGTTCTAAATGTCCCATTGCAATCACACAGAACCCCATGTAGAATTAGGATCACCTCTAGCAAACTCGATGCTATCGATCATATTAGTTACATAAATTTTTTTAAATAAAGGTATCGATAGTAAACCAGCTTCCACTTCTATATTCCCAGATATATCAATAAACAAAACTTTGATGGGGTAGAATGATTACATTTGTCATGAGACTAACAATGCTGATAATAGGACAAATTGAAAGCAAGGTTCAACAGCAACCATTATGATGGAACCCTAGTATCATGGAGAAAGTAATCACTTGCATTTCAAGGATCCAAACAAGTTTCATCAAACTACAAATTCCACTTGCTTGCATGGAAGCAGGATATGCAATCCTTAAATTTCAGGTAAGGGAGATAATAATCATGTTAAATGTCATCCAGCACAACATTACATGCCAAAAATTTCAATTCAGGTTCTCTTCCAAGTTCGACTCAACATTTGATCATATGGTTTCAGTGAAAAAATACCTCAGAAAAAATGTGCTACACTAGGATAATTACTCCAAATTCTAAACTTCAAACATGATTCCACATACCCTGCTGGAACCACTACCTTTCTAAATACTTGGGATTTACATGGATGTTGTGTGGTTGGTGGAGACTGAGAACCTGGAAGTGTAGACTTGAATTGGAAACTATAAAGTAATAAGCAAAACATCCTAGTCTCAAAGGAATTGCGCAAGTACTTGGGTTGAAAACATACTCAAAACCATGAGAATGAAAGTTACTACTTAGAACATGTAGGGTGGAATAAAAAAAATAGAAGAAAATGAAAAAAAGGAGAATGTAGGCTGTAAAGGGGATCTTACCAATCGGTTTGACTCTAACAATGCCTTGAACAAAAGTATACATAACAAGATGTAACTGTATTCTCAATCTGCATCTAGTTTGGTTGACCAACAACATCAGAACAAGAAAGGGTTTGATAAAATATATCAAACTTACTATTCTAAAACTAAATTTAGAAGTAAAAGCTGTTATTGGAATATGGTAGTGATAGCTAGTGTTATTTTTATTGTTTTGCTACTAAATGTGTCTATCTAGAAGAGTTTGGAAACATCAAAATAGAAATTGAAATAGAAATAGAAATACAAGGGACACAAAGTAAATGCTAAAAAAAAAAACTAAATAAAGTGAGTTGCTGAATTGAGGTTGTCACAATGTCACACATAGATAGACTGTTCTTGAGTTGAAAAAAGTTTGAGTGCATGAATAGGTTTAACTGGGGCACATGTTTACTACCTACAGTAGAAAAGCGACGGATATTCATGCAAACACAGTTAGTACCATCTCTTCTTCTACTCTAGCAGGGAAAAATATTATTACAGTACAACAGTAAAAATTATATTATCTATATATTTGAAGTAAGAATCCTATGTTACTGATAATAGTTGATGGAAAGGTACTTCGTATCTGGTCTTTGGTTCATCACCTATTGACATAAATCCTAATCTAGCTGAGCACAATTTACAAACCAAAATGATTATGTAATTATCTCTACCTCCTAGGTTTTGGTTTTAAATAGTTATAGGGCTATATTTCAAAGAGAATTTAGTAGCAATCATATCTTTGGCAGAAGATTCTAAAATGTGCCATGAATGAATACCTATAAAATAATGTGCTATGAGTGAATAATTTGGTATGCATATAAAAAGATTATTCCATCTCTAAATGATTATTAATAAGTGCTTTATGAATATAAGCAAAAACATCATGAAAACGATATCTTATGTTATGTCCAAACAATAATCAATACTTTATTTCAAAAAATGAAGTCAGATATCCCAACCCGACAATTTTCACCATGCAAAAGATTTCTTATACATGGGAAACTAAAATTTGGCTTTATACATGCATTATATATAATCCATTATACCACAATTTGAAGCTAATTAATAATCGATCAATCATGAGTCTAAAAATTGTACAGCTATATAAAAGAACCTGGGAATGCAAAACAATTGACACCCATGAGCCTAACTTTGCACCCAGATATGCAAAAACGAGAACAATTGGAGGAACCCCACATTATATTGATCAAATAAGGAAGAAAACTCATAAACTCATCCTAAGAGAAAAAATATAGAAATGTAGGCCAAGGGAACCTAGGTTCTAACACCAACCTAACGGATATACAAATTTTAACATGAACACCATGCTATGAAATTTGCATTTGAAGACAGTCTTAGGCAGCAAGTCTTAGAGGTTTTCATAAAGAAATTTGCATCTTAGGAGTGTGGTTTTGAAATTAGGAATCTTCAAACTAAGGATTGTTTAAGGAGCACGAAATTCACTTCTAGACACAAGTAGAGCTAACATCACCTAGGACTAAACCAAATTTAATAACATGTAAATTTTTAAATACAAGAAAATACATAGAAAAACAACCATAAAAGCATTCAGTTTGGGCCAAAAATAGGGCATTGATTTTTGTTTGCAGCAGTACAGGAAATTAACTACAACAAAAGATAAGTTAAAATAACGTAGTTGGCTTCCAAAATCAAACCAACATCAATTGGATAAAGTTAGGGTCTTTACCTTAAGCTTTTAACTCCTTTCAAGAAGCAAGATGGAGGACCAAATAGTGGTATGACTATGCAAATGAGGAACAAAATGATGACACTGTTTTAACCCCAAAACTAAAACATCAACATAGAAAATTAATAAACTTTAAATCAGTAAGATGGAGGACCAAATAGTGGCATGGTTGTGCAGATGAAGAACAAAATGACAACACTATTTTAACCCCAAAACTAGTTACACATTTAATAAACTTTAAAACCTTTAGACACCCAAGCTTATGCTTTACCCATTTAATAACTTTTTAAAAGCAAGTTACAAAATTACAAAGAATCTAGCCAAACCTCTAAACCAACTACTCTTAGCATCCTAAAAATAGCTACACCAAAACATAAGCTCAAATAACTTAAGCCCAAATAAATGGATGGTGAGGAGGAGGGAATAAGTTCAAGTATTTACACAACCAACCTTACAATATCACAAATAGATAGCATTATAAAATTCATCCATTGGTAATACATTAGATGTAAGCAGATGTACAAGAAATTCATAGGCTTTTTTTTTATAAGTGAGAAAATCATAGGCTAGCTAAGAGATGTTTACCTCTGACTTTTGTCCAAAGAGTACATTATATTTCAGCCCAACAAGGTGATTACACTGCATGTCATACATTGTAGAATATGCCTGATAGGAGAAAACACTACCATGTTAAAAAAAAAATCCAAAACTAATAAGAAAGAAAGCTACCTTAAATAATTTTTTTCACTTAACTTGAGATCCCGACCAATCAGATTAACTACATTAGAAGCTACACTACACCAGCTTATTCTCCCCCCTCCCCCACACCTACACTAGAAGCTAAGATAGGTATGAGATTATTTAATCCATGTAAAGCCATAAAAAGCCAGAGAAAATTGATGCAAGAGATCCACCAAGACTTTAATTCTTTATTTAATCAATAGGCAACATGAGCAGTGGGAGAAAAATTACCCTGCATTAAAATTCATAATATATAAGCAAATGAATAGACATTGCAAAACATCTTATTTTGTCTCAATAGTGCTTAATGCTATATATAATTTTCTTTCAATCATTCCTTAACCCGAAATCAAATTATTAGCTCACAAACTGAATAATGGAGCATACATTGTAGCAATTATAGATAACATGTTCATCGACCTTGATTTAGAATTTTGCTACATAGGGGAAGAACTTGTAAAAATGGTCCCAACTTTTGCTTCTCTGCCAATAGTTCAGCTAACTATCTGCCATTGTCATATGAATGAGCACATTCATCACGTCCTATCATACTCCCACAATGTAACAACATGATTAATTGAAGCAAAGTAAATATGACTACAAAATGGATGATGAGGAAGAAAAACCTACAATGTGCTTTGATCCGCTTTGCAATACTTGAGCCTTGATTCAGTGTTAACAACTCACATATGCTCACTCTGCTTTGATCACTAACTATCTGTGTATAACAACACCCCTGACAAAAATCATACCATAATAATCAAAACCAAAGAAAACATATTGCAACCAAATGCAAAACATGTATATCATAGCATCAACAGAGGTGTAGGAATTCCTAGTTGCAAGACATTTTTCAGTCATTCATTGAATGATAAATCACTACAAGTGAGGGGGATGCACGACAATCATCCATGTAAATAATTTAAACTAAAACAAATATACTAATATATAAAAATTAGAATCATTGTATGGATGCAAACCTCATAAGAAATAAAAATTCCTTCAACAAATTCTTGCAACAAAGAAATAAAAGCAAATGTATACTTGCCTTTAGTTAACTAATTTAAGCTTGATTTCTCACATGTTATAGAATAGGGGAAAATGAATTATTCAACAAAAAAATGGAAATCAAAGACTGAAAATATGTTACATCAATGCTTCATTGCCTTTTTGTGGAGCAGAAGTGGGCAAATCAATATTGGAGGCAAACCTTTGTTGAAAAGTTCACATTCTTTCACTGAAAATAGGAGAAGCACATAGATATGTATACCAAAAAAAAAACAAAAAAACAAAAAGGCTATGCTACTCTGGTTCCCTCCATAATGAGGTCTTATAATTTATGACCTTCAATTTTATACCCATTACTCTGGTTCCCCTTTAGTATTCTGGTTAAGGAGAATATATCATATCCCCTTCTTCCGGTTAGTGTGTCACCCTTTCTACTAAATCATTTAGTTTGTGCATTAAGGCAGGGTGAGTCGCAATATTACTTTTAAAAAGACTCAACTCTTCACAAGTTGAGAGAATATAACTTTAAGACAGACTAGCACCATAAAAATAAGTTCAAGAATTTAACATTTTGGCTAGTAGCCACTCAAGTAGGTTTTCAAAAGTTTGGCTAATATTTTGGAACAATCACTAAGGTTTACAATTTACATCATAAAATCCTGGTGTCCCATTTTGTAAAAGGATGCAATTTGTACCCTTCATGGACCTCAATAGATCCGTTCCATTAGTTTTAAAATATAATGAGCAAAAGCTTATGATACGTAACGTCACAAGTCAAACGATTTTAAGAAATTCTCTATCTGAACAATTATGAGATCCCAGATTTACGTGTATTTTTACACATTATTTTATTTTTGGTATTAATTATTTTAATTTATTTTAATAATATTATTGGTTGTGTTTTATTTGTTTAAAATATTTATTTGAGCTATTCGTTAGTAAGTGTTAGTTTTATATTGTTTTTATAATTAAATATTAAGTTACGTTGCTTTTCTTATTAATTTTAATGTGAGGTAATTATTTTAATAATTGAAATTAAATTCCTTTATTTTATTATATGATCTTATTTGATGTGCTTTTTTAATATTAATTAGTGTTTTATATTGAAATTGTTCTTTAAATATATTATTTTATTGATATTGAATTGTAGTATTTTTGACTGGCTTTTATTTAATTTATTGTATTTTTCTTCTAGTTGAATTCTATTTCTTTTCCGTTCTCTTTTCTTTTTCCTTTTTTCTTTTCTTTTTTTCTTTTTCTTTTCTTTTCTTTTTCTTCTTCTGTTCCTCTGCTTCCCAGACCTGCGAGCCCCCTTTCTCTCCTCTCTCTCGCCGGTTATCTCATCTCCACCCAGGGCCGCCGTCGGCCACCCACCGGCGACACCGCCCAGCCCAACCTCACCCCCACATGCCGGCGAGTCCAACAGTACCGGTAGTGTCACCTCTGGCCATCCCACCGCCCCTCCACGGTCACAAACCTGAAATGGGTATTTTGCGTTCCCTTGCATTTTCCGGCTACCGCCGGCCATCCCTTGGCACCTACCAGCAGCCTCCCCACCCTCCGACGAGCATAACCCACCTCCCAAAGCCACCCATCTCCGCCGTTTGCCCCTCTACCCGAAATGGGTCCTTAAATGGATCCATTTTCGCCGCGCTGCCGTCCGGCCGCCGTGCATCTCACCTCCACCACCAAACCACTCCTCTACCCCAGCTGGTCATCCTCCTAGCTCAGTTTCCTCAAACACGGCCCCACCTTCCTGGTCATCCCCCTAGTTCGGCACTTGTTGTTGGGATGTATGACCCGTGTTGTCAGCATCCCGACGCCTCGATTCCCGTGTTTATTTTAAGGGAAATTTAGGGGCATCACAGGTGGTATCAGAGCAGTTCAACTCTGGGGTAAATCCACAGATTATCTAGGGACAGTACTAGAAAAGTTTGTGGTTTTAGAAATTTATTTGTTTTATAATTTGGTTATTTTATTTTATTATATTATTCTATTTGTTTTCTAAGTTTTCTTACTAATTTATATGGTAAGATTATCGATATTTATTTCATTGTATTGTGCTTTTTATTTTAATGTTTATGTTGTTTATTTATTTTCATAATTAACTTAATTCTGATTGATTGGTTTGCTTTATTTTATTTTATTTCAATATTTGTTCAATATTGTAATTGGGTAGTAGTTAAGATTTTAGTTAGTTGATTTTATTTGGTTAAGTTGTCGAGCATTGATTTAATTATTTATTTTACATATATGCCTTTGTTTTTGTTTAAATTGGAATTTGGATATTTCAGATTAGATTATTATTTTAAATTAATCTTTTTATTGAATCCGATATTTTAAATAATTGTGTTATGGAATTTCTTATTTTAAAGTTTATTTCTTTTGTTGTGGGTTATTTTGTTTTCTTAAACTTTTATTCAATTATCATTAGGATTTGATTTTAATTTTAGTTTATAGGTTTCTTACCAGATGATTTTGGATTTTGTTTATTATATTTTTATTTTAAATTATGACTTTTGTCTTGTATATATTCCTGAAAGTTTGAAATTTATTTAGACAAAGATTTAAAAGAAATCGTTACTATGTTTTCTTTTTAAAGACATGCCTTAAAGTAAGTTTTAAAATTTATTATCTTTCCAGCTTTTCGCTTGTTTTATTTTAAAAGTTTATCTATTTATTTTGACGAGTGAGTTTGCTTTGGCGACTTGTTAGTATTTATTTATTTATTAATTAATTTATTGATTTTGTTATGGTTCATTTCTTTTAAATGTGTATTATCCATATGGAATGTATATTATCCATATAGGGGATCTTTCAATTGAGAAGATCCGTCGACCTGAGAGATGAAGAGAAAGGTCTATCTATTTTATTTATTTATTCAGTTAAACCAATGATTCGTTATTGTAACAGATAGCAACAATCATTTCATCCGACATGCGTATTTTTTTTTATTTTCCAATGGATTTAAATCTTTCATTAATGGAAATCTTTTGATGTAGTGAGTAATAGCTCTGGTTGTTCGCTGTTCAAGAATTCTTGTTTAGGCAGTTCATATCATCTATACATAATGTTTTGATCTAAGATTTCAATTCTTCCGTGTTTTAGCAGTAGTATATTGTTCCACGGAACTAAGGTCCAAAATATGGAAGAAAGAAAGGTTTTAAATTTTAGAGATTTTTATAATAAATCTTTTTAGAGTTGGATTTTGAGGAGAATTTTAAAACTTTATTTGCGATTTTATTTCTCCGTTCTTCTTTTAATTCCATCTCTCTGTTCTATTTAATAAAAGTTTTTGGTGACTTTGTGTTTATTAAGGGAGGTGGGCTTGTTTTCATGAATGAGTGGCTTTTACTTATTTGTTTATTAGAATTTTTTCCCTTTGTGTTTTTATATAATATTTATGTGAATTACTTGAGTTTTTAATTGTGTTTGGGTATATTGCTATATCTTTGTGAGATTGATTCGTTTTGATAATTATTGGTATTTATGTAATTGGGTTTCTTTATTGATATTTTCTATGTTATTTATGGGTAGTACCTGGGTCTCACTGAGTGTTAGAGTTTCTAAGTTTTAATTTATTCCTGGGAGATTGTTGGAATTATAATCTAGGCGAACCCTTCATGTGAATGAGAAATTCTTAGCCATTGACATATTGTTATGGAATTTATTTTAAGAATACTTATGATAATAGGTGGTTATTTATTTTCTTGGTGAAACTTTGATTTTGTTTGTGGATGCTTAGAAATTGATGTATAATAATTGTGTGTATAAATTTTGGAGAGTATTTGTCTTTGGCTTGTGTTTAACTTGGGAGAAGTTATTGTGGTAATTGATGGATGTCGATTCGATGTGATGTTATTAAATTCAAGAGATCTAAGTTTTAGGCTTCTAGGCGAATTAATTGGGATGAACAACTTAAGTATGATATTTAGGAAAATTAATTTATCAGCATTTGTTGAGGTGTCTTAAGAAATTAGTTATGACTTGAGTTCATATAGAAATTTAAATATTTGAGGTTATTTCATCTCATAGGTATTGAAGGTCCGGTTGGGAGAATACGGATTTAGATAATTAATTTACAATGAGAGTGATGAGTTATAATGACATAGAAGTGTATTAGAGGCTTAGAAGTTAGAAATTTTAGGTGTCAACAATGGATGACATAACCTGATTTGTAAGATGATAAAACATTAGGATTTATAAGTATGGTATAAGATTTCTTGGTAGTAGGTGTCAAGCTAGATTTTACTCAATGGTGATAATTTATGAGAATTTAATTTTATGCATTTTGTGAGTTTTTAGAGTGCGCACAGAAGCGTGATATCTTGTATTGTAATTAGAGTTTCAAATCTTGTGTTAATTTTAAGAAATTAGTGGTGACTTGAAATTTGTAACGGTACTTGTAAGTAGAGATTTAACTTTTTAGTGTGGTAAATTATGTTTATTGATGGTTAAGTTGGGAAGATAAACTTGGGAGTTATTTAAGGGTGGCACAAATTGTTGTATGGAATTAGTGAACATTAAAATTTTGAGACGTTGTGCTAAGGTTCTGATACATATGGAGTTCAGATTAATTGGTTACCTCAGGAGTCTTAAAGATGAAATATTATTTGGAGACTATACGGTTATGAGGGAATAACATTTATTTATGTTTGAGGAAAATATGTGATTGTATTAATATTTGGAGTGAGTATTGAGTTATGTGGTAGGTGAAATATTAGAGTTTCTAAAAGTTGCAGTCGAGCAAATTTTGGGGACAAAGTTCTTTTAAGGAGGAGAGAATGTGAGATCCTAGATTTACGTGTATTTTGACACATTATTTTATTTTTGGTATTAATTATTTTAATTTATTTTAATAATATTATTGGTTGTGTTTTATTTGTTTAAAATATTTATTTGAGCTATTCGTTAGTAAGTGTTAGTTTTATGTTGTTTTTATAATTAAATATTAAATTACGTTGTTTTTCTTATTAATTTTAATGTGAGGTAATTATTTTAATAATTGGAATTAAATTCCTTTATTTTATTATGTGATCCTATTTAATGTGCTTTCTTAATATTAATTAGTGTTTTATATTGAAATTGTTCTTTAAATATATTATTTTATTGATATTGAATTGTAGTATTTTGGACTGACTTTTATTTAATTTATTGTATTTTTCTTCTAGTTGGATTCTATTTCTTTTCCCTTCTCTATTTCTTTTTCCTTTTCCTTTTCTTTTCTTCTTTTTCTTTTCTTCTTTTTCTTTTCTTTTCTTTTACTTCTTCTCTTCCTCTGCTTCCCAGACCCGCAAGCCCCCTGTTCTCTCCTCTATCTCGCCGGTTCTCTCATCTCCACCCAGGGCCTCCGTCGGCCACCCACCGATGACATCGCCCAGCCCAACCTCACCCCCACATGTCGGCGAGTCCAACGGTACCCGTGGTGTCACCTCTGGCCATCCCACCGCCCCTCCACGACCACAAACTTGAAATGGGTATTTTGCGTTCCCTTACATTTTCTGGCCACCGCCGGCCACTCCTTGGCACCGGTGACCTACCAGCAGCCTCCCCACTCTCCGGCGAGCATAACCAATCGCCCAAAGTCATCCATCTCCGCCGTTTTCCCCTCCACCGGAAATGGGTCCTTAAATGGATCCATCTTTGCCACGCCGCCGTCCGGCAGCCGTGCATCTCACCTCCACCACCAAACCACTCCCCTACTCCAGCTGGTCAGTCCCCTAGCTCAGTTTCCTCATACATGGCTCCACCTTCCCGGTACAACCCTAAACTCGAAAATGGGTTTCCACCCTTTTGGAGCCCGATCCGCCGCCTTTTGGAGGTTGTGCCGCCACACCACCACCTCCATGAGATTCCCCACCTTCCAAAGAGTATTTCCCAAATTTTGATGTCAAACCGAGACTTTAGCCTAACGTACAAGTGACCGCTACGAGCGTTGCGGATTGACGGTTACTCAAGGATTTACGCTTTTACCCGCTGTAAGTATTTTCCAAATAAACTTTAAGATTTAAATATATATTTTGCATCAATAGATATTGTATTTGGTCATTGTTGAAAATTATGAATTATTGGTTATTTGGTGCATGGTCATCTGCATTGTGTATTTACGCGCATATTTATGTGTTGGAAATGAAAACTGGGTTTTCATGTGTTTATGGTTTCAGATGCGTGGGTATCACGACCCTTAGCCGGGATGGGGCATTATCCCGGTGGAGCTCCTCTGGTCACTCGAGAGCGGAATCTACTGAGTGATGTCCCCTGGGTCGTCGCCGGGCGACGACGGGATCGGACGGGATGGTAACATTCTCATACCGACTCCATGGCTCCTTTGCTGGCGGGAGCTAGGGAATGCCTGGTCATGGTACGTGCTGGGCGCGGTTAGCTAGGCATTGCCGGTTCCGAAGTCACATGCGTGGTCGTTACCTTAGGTGTGATGATGAAAGCCAGGGTTTGCGGATGGTCCTTAGGGGAGATCATGGTGCATATGGTTAATAAAACGGATGTTTAGGTCATTTTCTGGGAAAGTGGCGGGTTGTATTTATTGGTTTTACGTGGATCATTTTCTGAAAAAATAGTTGTGGTTTTAATAGATTTATGGACATCATTTTCTGGGAAAATGATGGATGATTTTATTGAAGTTTTAATTTGGGCTAGAATGAGATTTTGGCGTGCGTGATTATTTATTTATTTTTAGGAAAATGATTTAAAACTTCATGCATACGGTGTCCTATTCATGCATAGTGTTGTTGCATGAATGTATTTCTATCTTTGGGTTTGTTTGAGTTATACTTACCTACGATGCATTTTCTGGCGTCGTAGTTTTTGAATGCAGATTTTGAAGAGGCTAAGCCTGAGGAGACGGCTCCGCCATTGACGTACTGTTGTTATAAATTGTTATCTTGGGAAATTATTTTCTCCTTTTTATAAATATATATTTGTATAATTTGTATTTCGGATGACTGTATTAAATCTCCTGTTGGAGAATTTATGTTAAACTGGTTTGTAAAATATTCCTAAAAAATTCTGGTATTTAGCTATTGACTTAATATATCTGCTGCTTTTATTTATGTATGTCACGTGTGCACACACGTTTGGCACTTGTCGTTGGGATGTGTGACCCGTGTTATCAGCATCCCGATGCCTCGATTCCCGTGTTTATTTTAAGGAGAATTTGGTGGCGTCACAACAATACTAGTGCGCTCGTTCAAAATACATGCATCATATCTTTACAATGACTGTCGCAAGCCAAAGATTGTATCATATAATCTTCGAATGATTAAGAAATTGTCTATTTGAACAACGTTAGTGAGTTTGCTCAGAATACACGTAGGATGCGTTTCCAATGACTATCAAAAGACACAAAATGATATCATCTAATCCCAAATCTGATATTTCATATAACAATCAATGAAGCCAAACACGAATATGCTAAATGGCCATTCAACCCACACAATAATGGCTTAAGTACCATGGGAAGTTTGGTTCAAGTTCCAACATAATAAATAAAAATCTAACATCCAAGAACGACACCACAAATACATTTGTATAAGATTAACAAAAACAAAGTCCATATAAATAAAAGAAACATTCAAAAAAATACCTTGCACAGCCCTAACAAGCTCGGCGTCATAGTGGGTCTTCCTCGCACTACAGCCCTAACAAGCTCGGCATCGTAATGGTTGTCAATGGTGGTCGGATCCTTCGATCAAGATGTGAAAATGAGTCTTTGAAGCGATAGCTGCGCTAATAACTATATCCAAGCTGTGAAAATGAGTCTTTGAAGTGATAGTTGTACTGAAAATGAGTTAGGTTTGCATATGGGTATTTTTCAAACTTGGCAAGAGCATACTAATTTCTGATTTCATTGTGCAGGTATATATTTGCAGGTGCGGATTATTTTTGGTTTTCTTTCATTAGTTGTCTCTTGGAAACTTGGGATAGGCACTGTAAAGCCTGGTATGAAGATAAGCTTGAATTAGTCGAAAAAGTTCGGTATATTATTAAAATATGGCTTCACATAATTATGGACCTAATTATCTTGAAAGTTTCTAGACTTTCTACCCAGGATGATGTATATAGCTACTAAAATAGACTGGATATTCCGGTCTTATTACCTAAACCTAAGAAGATTCTTGTGGTGAGTTGGATTCGATCTCAACAGGTTTGGTTAAAACTTAATATTAATAGTAGTATTTTTGAAATTCCTAGGCTGTCAGGAATTGTGGGTGTCATTCGTCATGATAATGGTAAGTTTCTCTAGGCTTATTCTGCATTTTTGGACCCGGGTTCTAATAATTTTGTTGAAATGAGAAGTTTGCTGGAAAGGGTTGATAGATGTTTTCATGTTGGCTTTTTTTGGTAGAGATTGAGACTGATTTCTAAATTCTTGTTATTTGAATCACTAAGGAAGATTGTAATATCTAATACTTTGAGGATTTCTAAAATGGATTACATAATTATTTTAATTGCTTGCACTACAAGGAAAAGCCCCTTTTCTCGCTCATTTTATTTTTGGTGAGCTAAAGATAGTCGAAAGTAGACAGTTTGACATCTTCAGCTGGGAGTCTTCTGGCAGAAGTGGGAATGAGGGGCAAATAAGTTCTTTTGCGGCGACATTATGTTGTTGCAAATAATGTGGCCAAATTAAGTATTTTATTATTGCAGTTTTTGGACAAACAGTGATGCAAATTTAAAGTTGGTGCTAATTGGAATTTATAATGGCAAGTTTAAGCTACCGCAATAAGGTTTTTAATCAAATAAGAGTGGGAAAGCCCCCAATTCGTCCCCCGTGTTTTATTTCTCTCTCATTCTTTGTTGAAAACCTTTGCCCCTCTTCATCATTGTTCGTATCTCATTTCCCGTCGATGACATCAATTCAGCCCACGTCTCGTCTCGCATCCTCTCGACGCCAGTAAGTCTCCCATTCAACTCTTATTTTTTCTCTCTTGCCTTAGGCTTGGTTGGTTTTTCTTCTAGAATCTAAAATCCTTCAGCCTAAATCATGTGTTGATCTTCTCATTGCATATATGCCCAAACTCAGCCCAAATGTATTTATCTTATCACATACATAGAGGCTTAGATTCAATTTTAACTTTAGGTTTTTTGTAATGCGTTTGGCTGGTGGGAAAGTCAGAGAAAGGGAGGGGAAAATAGATGTACAGAGGTTTTTAATGATGCCTTAGGTTTTCTTTCCTCGCTCAAGTTTTATTTGTATTAATTTTCATTTGTATTAATTTTATTTTAACCCTCTTGAGGTGAGTATTATTAATTAACTACTTAATTAATTGCTGCTTGTTATTTAAATGGTATGTATACGATTTTTTTTCTCTCTCGATCTATATTTTCTTCTTCGATCTATTGGTGAAGTAGTAGTAGAGGCCAAGCACTTTTTATAGAGTGCTAGAAAATGCTTCTTCTTTTTTTCCTTTTTGTTTATAGAAGTATAAGTCATTCTCATATCCTGGACCAAGTTGTATGCACAAGAACATAGAAATAAGTGACTAACCAATCTTTCATGCCTAAAAAATGTGTCTTTCTTATTTGTCAAACAGTTTTTACTACCTTAATAAGGTGTGAATTTGGTCGGTACTTGTGACGCCCCTAAATTTTCCTTAAAATAAATATGGGAATTGAGGCGTTGGCATGCTGACAACACGGATCACGCACCCATAAAGTCAAGCGCTAAGTGTGTGAACACGTGACATACATAAATAAAAGTAGCAGATAAATTAAGTCGATAACTAAGTAACATAATTTTTAGAGTTATTTTACAAGCTAATTTAACACATATTCTCCAACAGGAGATTTAATACAGTCATCCGAAATACAAATTGTACAAATACATATTTATAAAAATGGAAAAATACTTCCCAATATAACAACTTATAAATAAATGTTTCAACAACGAAGCCGTCTCCTCAGGCTTAGCTTCCTCAACATCTGCATCCAAAATCTACAACACCAAAATGACATTGCAGATAAGTACAACCCAAACAAACCACAAGATATAAAATATACTCATGCAACAACAACAACGTCACTCAAGAACACGATACCGTATGCATGAAGTTTAAAATCATCTTTATCAAAATAAATAAAATAACACACGCCAAAATCTCATTTTGGTCTATGATAAAATTCCAATAGAATCATCTATCATTTTCCAAAAAAGATATCGGTAAATTTAATCATAGTGGGCGTTACGTATTGCCGTCCCCAATATGATATACACACAACACCAATCATAATGGGCGTTACGTATCACCGTCCCCATTATGACTCATACACGCTTATTTCATAGTGGGCGTTACGTATCGCCGTCCCCGATATGAAATACACACCCATTGATCATAACGGGCATTACGTATTGCCGTCCCCGTTATGTTATTCACACACTATCAATCATAATGGGGGTTATGTATCGCCGCCCCCATTATGACTTACACACACAATGACCATAACGTGCGTTACGTATCGCCATCCCCATTATGTCATCCACACACATTGATCACAACGGGCGTTACGTATCGCCGTCCCCGTTATGACTCAGTCAAAAACCATTAAAATCTATAAACCCAATAATACCACTTCTTACTTATAAAACCCTTCAAACAAATTATTTTAATATACCATAACTCAAGTTTCACGTAAAAATTTCAAATATCATATATACACATGAACGACCGTGTAATTTCACAATGCATATCACCATGTACAAAATATCCAATATTCAATAAACTCAATCAACCAACAATTACCAACATCAACCAACACATAGATGTTAATGCAAAAATATATTTAAATCTTAAAAGTTCGTTTGGAAAGTACTTACAGTGGGTAAAAACCGGATCATTGAACAGACGCCAGTCCACAGCATTCACAGCGAGTCACTTTGTACATTGGGCTAGAATGCTCGGTTTGACACCAAAATCTAGGAAAATACTCATTGGAAGGTGGGGAATCTCATGGAAGTGGTGGTGTGGCGGTGCAACCATCGGAAAGGTGGCGGATCGGGCTCAAAATGGGTGGAATCCCATTTTCGGGTTTGCGGTCGTATAGAGAAGGTGGGGCTGCGGTTGGAGAAATTGAGCTAGGGGGATGACCGGCTGGGGTAGGGGAGTGGTTTAGTGGCGCAGGTGAGATGCACGGCGGCCGTACAGCGGCGCGGTGAAGAACAAGCCATTTGAAGACTCATTTCGGGTGGAAGAGCAAACGGCGGAGCTAGGTGGTTCTAGGTGGTGGGTTTTGTTCGCCGGAGTGAGGGGAGGTTGCTAGTAGGTTGCCGGCGCCATGGGTGGCCGGCGGTGGGTGGAAAACGTAGGAAAAGCCAAGAACTCATTTTCGGGTAGAGGGCTGTGCAGGGGCGGTGGGGTGGCCAGAGATGACACCTCTAGTACCACTGGACTCGCCGGCGTGAGGGGGTGGGTTTGGGCTAGGCAGTGTCGCCGGAGAGTGGTCGACGGCGGCGCTGGACGAGGAGGGAGAAACGGGCAAGAGATGAAAGGGAGAGGGGGTGTCGCGCGGGGGCTGGGGGAAAAATTGAGGAAGAAGAAAAGAAAAAGAGAAAAGAAATGAGAAAAAGAATAAGTGAAGGAAATAAACGAGATCCAGTCCCCACAACTCAGTTCACAAAGTTAATCCAATAAAAAGAATTCCAAAATAGAGAGCTGAATAAATTAATTTAAACGCAGAGACTACTTAAGATAAAATAATAAATAAAAACAGATCAAATAAACTCCCATAATAAATAAAGGAAATTAAATTTCAATCATTAAAATAATTACCTTATATTAAAACTAATAAGAAAAGCAACGTAACTCAATATAAACATAAAACAACGTAAAACTAATATTAACTAACTAATAGATCAAATAAATATTTTAAAAAAATAAAACACAACCAATAATATTATTAAAATGAATTATAACAATCAACAACAAGGATAAAACAATATGTAAAAAAATACACGTAAATCTGAGATCTCACATTCTCTCCCCTTAAAAAGAATTTCGTCCCTGAAATTCGCTCGGCTGCAACAAATAGAAACTCCAATAGTTCACCTATCACATCACTCAATACTCACTCCAAGTATTAGCACAATCATCTATTTTTCTCAATTACAAATGAATGTTATTTCATCAGAAATGTATAGTCTCCAAATAACATTTCATCTCCAACACTCCTAAGGTAGCAAAGTAGTCTGAAATATCCATATGTACAAGGGCTTTACTACAATCTCCCAAAATCTTAATGTTCACTAACTCCATACAACACTTTGTACCACTCTCAAATAACTCTCAAGTTTATCTTCCCAACTTAACCATCAATAAACATAATTTACCCAACCAAAGGATAAATCTCCCCTAATAAGTATCATCCCAAATTTCAAGTCACTACTAATCCCTCAAAACTAGCACATGACTTGAATCTCCAACTATATCGCAAGACATCACGCTTCCGCGCGCAATCTAAAAACTCACCAAATGTATCAAATTAAGTCTTCATAAATTATCACCATCGAGTAGAAACTGGCTTAACACCTATTGCAAGAAATCCTATACCACATTTTCAAATCTTAAAACTTAATATCCCATAATTCTAATTATACCGCCATGGTTGATACCTAAACTCTAATGTACATCACCCCAAAAATCCTGTCAACTCTACTCAATTTAATTAGTATGGTAACCATGATACCTATAATTCTCTCACTCATCTGGACTTTCAATACCCAAGAGAAAGAATAATCTCAAATATTCAAATTTCTATGTGACTTCAAGCCACAACTAGATTTCTTAAGATACCTCGACAAATGTTGCTAACCATTAAATTCTTCAAAATATTATACTTAATTATCCACTCCAAACGATTAGCCCAAAAGTATAAAATTTAGATCTCTTGAATTTATTTCCATCACATCAATTCAACCCTATCACTTAACAAAATAACTTCTATCAAGTCAAACACAAATCAAAGACAAGTACTCTCCAAAAATTTACACACATAATTATTATACATCAATCTCTAAGCATTCACAAGCAATATCAAAACTTCTCCAAGGAAATAATTGATCGTCTACTATCATAAGCATTACTAAAACAGATTCCATAACAACATATCAATGGCAAAGATTTCGCACTCACAACAAGAGCCCACCTAGAATACAATTCCAACAATTTCCCAGAAATAAAATTAGAATTTAGAGACTCAAACATTCAGTGAGACCCAGGTAATACACATAATTAGTCTATAAAATATCAATAAAGAAATACAATCATGTAAATACTAACGATTTATCAAAACATTTCCATCTTACAAAGATATAGTAATATACCCAATCACTAAATAAAACTTGAGTAATTCACATAAATATTATATATAAACAAAACTAGTAAAAAGATCTAATAAACAAATAAGTAAAAGCCAGTCGTTCAAGAAAACAAGTCCACCTCCCTTGGTAAACAGATAATCACCAAAAGTTTTTATTAAATAAAACAAGGAGATTGAATTAAAAGAAGAACGAAGAAATAAAATGACTATTAAAATTTTGAAATTCTCCGCAAAATCCAACTCTAAAAAGATTTATTGTAAAAATCTCCAGGATTTAAAACCTTTAAAAGAAACGAACCCTAGTAAAATAAATAAATAAATTAATAAATAAATACTAACAAGTCGCCAAAGCAAACCCCCTCGTCAAAATAAATAGATAAACTTTTAAGATAAAACAAACAAAAAGGTGGAAAGATGATAAATTTTAAAAACCTACCTCTATGCATGTCTCAAAAAGGAAAACATAATAACGATTTTCTTTAAATCTTTGTCTCAATAAATCTCAAAGTTTCAGAAATATTTAAATGACAAAAGCCACAATTGAAATAAAAATATAATAAACAAAATCCAAAACCATCTTGTAGAAAACTTATGAAATGAAATTAAAATAAAACCAAATTCATATGATAAATGCATAAATGCTTAATAAAACAAAATAACCCACAACAAACTAATAATTTTAAAACAAGGAATTCCATAATAGAATTATTAAATAAAGATTCCCTTAAAATGAAAGATATAAAATAATAATCTGATCCAAAAGATCCAAATTCCAATTTAAACAAAACAAAGACATATATAAAAATAAATGCTCAACAACTTAACTAAATAAAATCAATTAATTAAAATCTTAACTACTACCCAAAATCACATTAATGAACAAATATTCTAATGAAATAAAGCAAAACAATTCAACCATCCAGAACTAAGATAAATCTGGAATTAATAAACAAAAGGCACATAAAAATAAAAAAGCACAACATACCGAAACAATTATTTAAAATCTTACAATACCACATAGTATGAATAACTTAGAAAACGATTAGAATAATAATATAATATAAAATAACCAAACAAATAAAAAAACAAATTTAAAATAAAAAATTTTTCTGGTACAATTCCTAGGTAACTTGTGTATTTACCCAGAGCCGAACTGCTCTGATACTACCTATGATGCCCCCAAATTTCCCTTAAAATAAATACGAGAATCGAGGCATTGGGATGCTGACAATACGGGTCACGCACCCTCAATGTCAAGTGCTAAGTGTGTGAACACGTGACATACATAAATAAAAACAACGAATAAATTAAGTCGATAACTAAGTACTAGAATTTTTAGAGTTATTTTACGAACTAATTTAACCCACATTCTTCAACAGGAGATTTAATACAGTCATCCGAAATATAAATTGTACAAATACATATTTATAAAAATGGAAAAATACTTCCCAATATAACAAATTAAAAATAAATATTCCAACAACGAAGCAGTCTCCTCAGGCTTAGCTTACTCAACATCTGCATCCAAAATCTACGACACCAAAATAACATCGCAGGTAAGTAAAACCCAAACAAATCATAAGACATAAAATATACTCATGCAACAACAACAACGTCACTCAAGAACATGATACCGTATGCATGAAACTTAAAATCATCTTCCTCAAAATAAATAAAATAACACATGCCAAAATCTCATTTTGGTCCACGATAAAATTCCAATAGAATCATCTATCATTTCCCAAAAAAAATATCAGTAAATCTAATCATAACAGGCATTACGTATCGCCATTCCCGATATGATATACACACAACACCAATCATAATGGGCGTTACGTATCGCCATCCCCATTATGACTCATACACGCTTATTTCATAGCAAACGTTACGTATTGCCGTCCCTGATATGAAATACACACCCAATGACCATAACGGGCGTTACATATCGCCATCCCCGTTATGTCATCCACACATTATCAATCATAATAGGGGTTACGTATCGCTGTCCCCAATATGACTTACAGACACAATGATCATAACAGGCGTTACGTATCGTCGTCCCCGTTATGTCATCCACATACACTGATCACAACGGGCGTTACGTATTACCGTCCCCGTTATGACTCAGTCAAAAACCATTAAAATCCATAAACCCAATAATACTGCTTCTCAATTATACTCTTCAAACAAATCATTTTAATATACCATAACTCAAGTTTCACGTAAAAGTTTCAAATATCATATATACACATGAACGATCGTGCAATTTCACAATGCATATCATCATGTACAAAATATCTAATATTCAATAAACTCAATCAACCAACAATTACCAACATCAACCAACGCATAGATGTTAATGTAAAAATATATTTAAATCTTAAAAATTCGTTTGGAAACTACTTATAGCGGGTAAAAACTGAATCATTGAGCAAACGCCAGTCCATAGCAATCACAGCGAGTCACTTTGTACGTTCGGCTAGAATGCTCGGTTTGACACCAAAATTTAGGAAATACTCATTGGAAGGTGAGGAATCTCATGGAGGTGGTGGTGTGGCGGTGCAACCATCGGAAGGTGGCGGATTGGGCTCAAAATGGGTGGAAACCCATTTTCGGGTTTGCGGTCATATAGAGAAGGTGGGGCCGCGGTTGGAGAAACTGAGCTAGGGGAATGACCGGCTGGGGTAGGGGAGTGGTTTGGTGGCAGAGGTGAGATGCACGGCGGCCGTACGGGGGCGCAGGGAAGAACAAGCCATTTGAAGACCCATTCCGGGTGGAGGAGCAAACGACGGAGCTGGGTGGTTCTAGGTGGTGGGTTATGTTTGCCGGAGTGAGGGGAGGTTGCCGGCGCCATTGGTGGCCGGCGATGGCTGGAAAACGTAGGAAAAGCCAAGAATTCATTTTCAGGTAGGGGGCTATGTAGGGGCGGTGGGGTGGCTCGAGACGACACCTCCAGTACCACTGGACTCGCTGGCTTGAGGGGGTGGGTTTGGGCTAGGTAGTGTCGCTAGATAGTGGCCGACGGCGGCACTGGGGGAGGAGGGAGAAACAGGCGAGAGATGAAAGGGAGAGAGGGTGTCACGCGGGGGCTGGGGGAAAAACTGAGGAAGAAGAAAAGAAAAAGAGAAAAGAAAAGAGAAAAAGAAAAAGTGAAGGAAATAAACGAGATCCAGTCCCCACAACTCAGTTCACAGAGTTGATCCAATATAAAGAATTCCAAAATAGAGAGATGAATAAATTAATTTAAACGCAGAGACTACTTAAGATAAAATAATAAATAAAAACACATCAAATAAACTCACATAATAAAATAAAGAAAATTAAATTCCAATCATTAAAATAATTATCTCATATTAAAACTAATAAGAAAAGCAACGTAACTCAATATAAATATAAAACAACATAAAACTAATATTAACTAACTAATAGATCAAATAAATATTTTAAAAAAATAAAACACAACCAATAATATTATTAAAATAAATTAAAACAATAAAAAATGAGGATAAAACAATATGTAAAAAAATACACGTAAATCTGAGATCTCACAGTACGGCTAATTGCCAGCAAATATTGACAATAATTATTCTTGATATATACACAGCCACCTCCTATTCTGCAACCTCCACACATCGGCTGATGTGTCATTTGTTTTCTTGGTATATCCATGTTATTCCCTTATATCCTGGTTAAGATTAACTTTATTTTCCTAGTCTTATTTTTTCTTATATAGGAACTCTATTTTTCCAGTCTCTTCTATAATTCATGCAGCTATTTTTTCTATATATTTTAGGTTCAGTGGTAGAATATTAGTTTAAACTTATTAAATATCTTCATACTACATCCAATTTGCAATATGCAGCTTGCAATATAAATTTTAGCTAAATGTATATAAATTATTTCTTGCAGATAATGTCGAACTTTTCATTATTTTCTTATTGGTTATTGAAATTTTTTGCATCACCCATTAATTACTTTAGTACTCAATATGGTTTGGATTTATAGGCACTATCATTGACATAATTACCACAAATATTTACGTGTAGGTAATTTCATAACATGACTTAAACTGGAAGAGGTAGAGATCAATAAGGCAGTATAGGCTATTTGGTGAATAAGCTTGGTAAATAAGCTAAAACTGGATAGCGAATCAGAGGTATTTAAATCCATTACGGCAAATTCTACCAATTTTCGTTAGAAATACTTATATATATATGTTGGTTGTATGTGTGTGTGTTTGGCAAAACTTTATGACAATGACCATCTAAAAACCTATGCTTGTATGATCTTTGTTGTTTATTTATGTCTTAAGGTGTTAGGGTTTTATATTGATTGTTGGACCTTATGATCTCTTAAAGAGCTTACCGTACTATTTGGCTCATGGTATCTATCATTGTTGACTTGATGCATCACAGATTCTTCATAATCTTTTAGCTACTTTTAGGTGGGTTGTTGTTTAGACTATTCCATATCACTACAAAGTCATGAATGGTTAAAGTTATTATTTGATAGTTTCATCATTGCCTTCTAGGGGATTATAATGCAAACCAATGATTTGTTTTTTTATTTGAAGTGCAAGGTCTATGAAGAGATTTTGTAATAGTAAAGTTACTAACTTATATATAGATAAGTAGTAATATTGGATAAGAGGTGCTAACTCAAATATATATATATATATATATATATATATACATACAAGCTTTCAAGTTAATTCCTTTGTGCTAGTTTTTTTTCTTTTATGTGTAATAGTATAATAGGCCCACTTTAGATTCAGTTGATAATTGCATCCCAAAAAATTGAATTCCAGGTTGTTTTTTAAAGGTCTAGTAGGTGTATTATTTGCTGAGATTATCCATAAACAAACTAGAGATCATTGAGCTATATGTAACTCTTTATTGCCAGTAATACATTTGGTTTGCGAACGAGTACAAAATATGAATACTATGAGCACATTTACATCATATAAAAAGATTATATATATATGAACAAAAGCAGGTTGGTTTAGTGCTGCATTTTTCTTCCAACTTGATAATTTCCATGAATCATTACGTACCGTTGTTAGCTATTTGCTCTTAACTTTTCTTATTTTCTACTTTTCCCTTTTGAAAACCGACCAATTTTCTACTTTTTCCTTTTGAAAATCGTGCTCGGTTTTTTACCACGGTTTTCAAAAGGGAAACCCTAGCTACTTCTAGGTTTTTCAAATTTGTATTTCTAAATTCTTATTTGATGAAATTTATATTTCTAAATTCTTGCAGTTTTAATATCAATGAAAGAGCTAGGCTTCCAGTTTTTAGATGAAGTGGGTAGCTTCAATTTCAATGATGACCAA
The DNA here is from genome assembly GCA_036559045.1 of Platycarya longipes. Taxonomy (NCBI): domain Eukaryota; kingdom Viridiplantae; phylum Streptophyta; class Magnoliopsida; order Fagales; family Juglandaceae; genus Platycarya; species Platycarya longipes. The sequence continues at coordinate 1,341,917 of CM071803.1, read as the reverse complement.
GACTTAATTAGGAAACCCTTGTTACACATGCTTTACATTGATCTATTATCATAGGATGTTAGGATGAATTTGAAATAGTACTTTTTATAATGAATAAATGATATATCGATACACGTTGGGGGTATTTGAAACATCTATATCATGTAAATGATTAATTCATGATATCGAATACTTATTATAAATTATATTGATCTATTACATACATTAATGTATATGATGGTAAATATATGAAATCAGGTTAAAAAGAAAAAGCAAACTACATGCAGCAAGTACCTTTTTGGCCACAAAAAAAAAAAATTACAGCGTAATTATATTAGTAGAAGTCGTCGCAAAAGGTCAATCCCAAGTCTACAACAACAAGTTCAAAAGACTTATTTCTAGTGTAACTCCCCCAAATTCTCCTTAAAATAAACATGAGAACGAGCGTCGGGATACTGACAACATGGGTCACGCACCTCCAACGTCAAGTGCTAAGTGTGTGAACACGTGACATGCATAAATAAAAGCAGTGGATATTTGAGATCAATATTTAAGTATCAAAATTTTTAGAATTATTTTACAAACTAATTTAACACACATTCTCCAACAGGAGATTTAATACAGTAATCCGAATTACAAATTGAACAAATACATATTTATAAAAAAGGGAAAACGATTTCCCAAGATAACAATTTATAATAAGAATACTTCAACAGCGGAGTTGCCTCCTCAAGCTGAGCCTCCACAAAACTCTGCATCAAAAAACAACGACACCAAAATAGCATTGTAGGTAAGTACAATCCAAACAAACCCAAAATATTAAATACATTTGTCTAACAACAAAATGCATGAACAAGATACCATATGCATGAGTCTAAAAATCATTATCCTCAAAATAAATAAATAAACCATATACTTCAAAATCCCAAGATAAACCTCTAATAAAATCATCCATTATTTTCCCAAAAAATGATGACCGTAAATCCATTAAAACCACAATCATTTTTTCAGAAAATGATCCACGTAAAACCAACTATTAAAACCCGCTACTTTCCCAGAACATGGCCTAAACATCCATTTTATTAACCGTATGCACCATGATCTCTCCTAGAGATCATCCGCACACCCTGGCTCTCATTATCACACCGAAGGTAACGACCACGCATGTGACTTCGGAAGGGGTGATGCCTAACTAACTACGCCCAGCACGTACCATGATCAGGCATCCCCTAGCTCCCGCCAGCAGAGGAGCCACGGAGTCGGCACGAGAGCGTTACCATCCCGTCTGATCCCGTCGTCGCTCGGCTACAACCCAGGGGACGGCACTCAGTATATTCCGCTCCGAGTGACCAGAGAAACTCCACCGAGATAATGCCCCATCTCGGCTTGGGGTCATGATACACACACACCCAAAAACCATAAAAAGAATGAAAACCCAGTTTCCATTTCCAACACATGAATATGCGCGTACATACACAATGTAGACGACCATGCACTAAATAGCCAACAATTAATAAATTTCAACAATAACCAAACACAATATCTATTGATGCCAAAAATATATTTAAATCTCAAAATTTATTTGGAAAATACTTACAGCGGATAAAAACGTAAATCCTTGAGCAAACGTCAATCCGCAGTGCTCGTAGCGGTCACTTGTACATTAAGCTAAAGTGCTCGGTTTGATACCAAAATTTAGAAAAATAATCATTGGAAGGTGGAGAATCTCATGGAGGTGGTGATGTGCAGGTGCAACCACCGGAAGGTGGCGGATCGTGCTCAAAATGGGTGGAAACCCATTTTCGGGTTTTGGGCTTGCACAAGGAAGGTGGGGCCACGAATGGAGGAGCTGAGTTAGGGAGTTGGTTGGCTAAGTAAGGGGGACCTTTTGGTGGCGGAGGTGAGACCTACGGTAGCTGGACGGCGGCACTAGGTGGAGAAACCTGTGGGTCTAAAACCCATTTCGTGGGTTGCTTGTGTAGAAGGAATGAGGGGCTACCGGCGGTGGGTTATGCTTGCCGGTGAAGGAGAAGAGTGCTGGTAGGTCGCCGGCACCATGGATAGCCGTGGGTGGGTGGCGGCGGCATGGCTTGGAGGGGCAAGAAACCCATTTTCGGGTATGTGGCTCACGCACGGTGTGGGAGTTGCTATGAAATGCACCACCAGTGCAGGGAAGCTCGCCAGAGGGAGGGAAGGCTGGCGACGTGGGCGGTGAGGGCTGGCGGCCGGTGGTGGAGACTAGGTTGGGCTAACGGCCGAACGGGAGAACAGGGGAGGGGCAGGGCTCGCACAGGTGTGAGGCCAAAAGTGTAGGGAAGAAGAAAAGAAAAGAAAAAGAAAATGAAAGAAAAAGAGAAAAAAGGAAAAAGAAAGAAAAAGAAGTCTAACTTAGAAAAACACAATAAATTAAATAAAAGCCGACTGATAGTACTACAGTTTAATATAAATAAAATAAAATATTTAAAACTCAGCAATAAATTAAACCCAAGCGCAATTTAATTATAAAACGATAATTAATATAACAAAAGCACATCAAATAAACTTACATAATAAAATAAAGGAATTCAATTCCAATCATTAAAATAATTATCTCACATTAAAATAAATAAGAAAAGCAACGCAACTCAATATATAAATATAAAAACAACGTAAAACTAATATTAACTATCTAATAGTTCAAATAAATATTTTAATCAAATAAAACACAACCAATAATATTATTAAAATAAATTAAAATAATCAACAACAAGAATAAAATAATATATAAAAATACACATAATTTTGATATCTCACATCTAGCAATAATAAGACTGCTAAACCATAAACACCGTGATTTGTTTTTCTCACCCACCAATTGTGGTGCCCTTTCAGCGAATGAAATTGGACGGGAAAAATTTTTTGCGGGACATATTTGGATATTTGCGGCAATTTTGTTGTGCCGAAAATACTAATTTTTTCGGTAGTGTTGGAGTATAGAGTGAGTCATATTTTTAGAACAGGTAATGTCGTGGTTGATTTTCTTGCCAAGCAAGATGTCTAAGGTTTAAATTCTGATTGGTCTTGCGATAGTCATTTGTTGTCCAGCAGTTTATGAGGACTTCTTCGCATGGACAAAATTGGTCTTCCTTATTTGTGAATCTCTTAGCATTTTTCTTGGTAAGTTGTTTTTGGTTTATTTGTTTTGCTATTCTCTATTGGTAATGCCTCTTTTAGTAATGTCGCAGTTTTTTTTTTGGTAATGTCTTTTTTATAGGTTCTTCTTATTTGTTTAGGGTTGGTTCTTTCTTTTAGTTTCCTAATTACCTTTTACGTCTTTTATTTTTGTACGTGTTTAGACGTTTTGGTAATTTCAATGCCTGAGTTTTCAAAATGCTTGTGATTAATTGTATCCCCCAGGTATCTGGTTATAACCATAATTTTCCTCTACCACAAGTGAGGGCTTTCAATAAAATTGGGATATCATCCTCTTTTTTTCTAAAAAAAAAAAAACTAAAAATTAAAATATTGGAATCAAGGAAAACTCATATTTCACTTTGACGCTATGTCGATCAGGGTTAATCAGAGGGTGAATAAATCATTCTACTACAAGAAAAAATGTATTTGTGACATTTTAATTGCAACCAGAAGAACTATTAGCGATGAAAATAGATTGTTTTCGTTGTAAATAGTTAATTGCAATTAACTTGTCATAAACACCTATTTTTCTTGTAGTGTTTGTAATTCTTAGGATGCGCAACCTATTTGTAATGTTATAGTTAATTTACAGTAGTCTATCAATGAATGTAGTAAGAATTTAGAGATGTGAAGACATAGACAATTCGATCATATTCAACAACGTCCATTGACTGCCAAATAGGATAAATTTGAAAAAGTGCAGTCAGATTCTTCTTCTGCTATTGTGGTGCGGAATATTAAACATGACATTAATGTGCTTTTGAAAAAGGAGGACATGAAGTGGAAGCAAAGATCTTGGATAGTATGGTTACACTCAAGGGAAACAAATTTCAAGTATTTTTTTATTATAAGGCTTTTCAACGATGATAACAAATAAATTCAAAACTCAAGCTCAAATTGTCTACGCATAAAGAGAGCTAAGCACACCAAGAAATCAAGCATGAGCAAGAAGAAGAACAAGTTTACAATTGAAACTCATAGAATAATTTTATACATCTCTTAAAATTTAAAATTGGATTCAGCCTTAAAATTAATAATTTCTCATAAAGCATCAAATTGCATTTTTTACATTTGCATAACTTTATTAAAATATTTAATTTCAAAAATTATTATTTTTTTTCACATATACATAAAGATTTGAATTTGTAAGATGATTGATTGTCATCTTTGACATGTGCATGTTTTATTTCAAAATCTTGAAGGGTGGTCGTGTGTTTTTTTGACAAATGCAAAATGTGATATCCTAGATTATGTGTATTTTTACGTATTTTCTTTACTATTATTGTTGCTTATTTTAATTTATTTTAATAATTTTATTGGTGATTTATCTTGTTTATTATTTGAAGATTATTTATCTCATTTTATCTTATTGCTACTATTGTCGTTTTATTATTTATTGTGATTGAGTTAATTGGGGGATCTTTAATTTTAGTATTTTTAGTTATATCATTTGAATTGTTATCAATATTATTTTTTTAGTTTAATTGTTTTAGTTTTATTTTAATTTAATTGGTTGTGTTTTATTTGTTTAAAACTAGTAATAGAGCTATTAGTTAGCCAATATTAGTTTTACGTTGTTCCTATGTTTAAATATTGAGTTACGTTGTTTTCCTTATAAATTTTAATGGGATGTGATACTTTAATACTTGGCTTTGATATCTTTATTTTATTATATGAGTATTTAATTTAATGTATTTAATTTTATTTTATTTAAATTGATTTCCGGATGGGCCTACTTATGTTTATTTGTGGTTGAGTTGAGTTTTGATGTATTTAATTTAAGTTTTGATTTGATCTTATGCAAGCCCGTTTGAAGCCCATTTGAAGCCAGCCCATGATTGGTTTTAACTCAGCCCTTTTATTTCCTTAAGCTATGCGTTTTGGTGAGGCAACCCTAACCTTCCATTCTTTTCTTTCTTTCTTTATTTCCTTTCTTCTTTCTGCGCCGATTACTTCTCCTCTTCTTTATCTTTTCTTCCTTCTTCCGTGTGTGTGTGTGCCGTAGCTCACTTCTTCTTCTTCTTTCCTCCTTTTTTTTTTCTTCTTTATTTCTAATTTCCTCTCCTCAACTTGAACTCGTGAGCACCCTTATTGTCATCGTCGCCGCCTCAAGTCAGCCATCGACGTTGCCTACCTTTTGCCGTCTTTGGTAAGCTCTCTCTGGTTTTTCTTCTTCTCTCTTCACTCATCTATGTGTTTCGGTTTTCATCCCGAAGATGTAGACCTCAACCTGTGAGCCACCTAATCGTTTCAGTTGTTGCCGTGCGACCTCGTCGCTATCACCGTCCCTCAGTTCGCCACCTCTTGCATTACGACGAATTCGTGGGTGGAAGCATGGAGTCGTTCGGCATTTTTGATAACTTCTAGAATTTTTATCGAGCAGATTGTAAGTATTTTTCAAATGAATTTTAAGATTTAAATATATTTTTGCATCGACAAATATTGTATTTGTTTGACGTTAGGATTTATTTGTTGATGTTAGAATTTATTAATTGTTGGTTATTTTGTGTGTTGTGATTTACATTGTGTAATTTCACGCTTGATCATGTGTATATTTGGTATTTGGATTTTAATATGAGATGTGGTTATTGGATTTTTATGGATTTTAATAGTTTTTGACTGAGTCATAACGAGGACGGCGATACGTAACGCCCGTTATGATCAGTGGGTGTGAATGACTTAACGGGAACGGCGATATGTAATGTCTGTTATGGTCATTGTGTGTGTATTTCATACTGGAGACGGCGATACGTAACGCCTGCTATGAAATAGGTGTATATGAATCATAATGGGAACGGCGATACGTAACGCCCAATATGATTAGTGTGTGGATGTCATGACGGGGACGGCGATACATAATGCCCGTATGACTAGCTTGAATATGGGGGTAAGCAGGGAAGGTGGTAGAGTCCCACCTGCGATACCCATCTATTGTGTTAATTGATTTTATGTGGATCATTTTCTGAAAAAATGGTTGTGGTTTTTAAAGGATGTATGTGTATCATTTTCTGGGAAAATGATTGATGTTTTTATTGGAATTTATCTTGGGCCAAATGAGATTTTAGCTTGTGTTTATTTTATTTATTTTGAGGAAGATGATTTTAAGTTTCATACATATGGTGTCATGTTCATGTATGAGGTTGTTGTTGTTGCATGAGTATATTTTATATCTTGTGGTTTGTTTGAGTTGTGCTTACCTGCGATGGTATTTTTGGCGTCGTAGATTTTGGATGCAGAGATCGAAGAGGTTGAACTTGAGGAGATGGCTCCTTTGTTAAAGTAATTGTGTTATAATTTATTATCTTGGAAAATATTCCCTTTTGATGTAAGTATTTTATATTTTGATTTTCGGATGACTGTATTAAATCTCCTGCTGGATAATTTATATTAAACTAGTTTGTAAAATATTTCTAAAAAAATTCTGGTACTTAGATATTGACTTTAATTATCTACTGCTTTTATTTATGCATGTCACGTGTTCACACACTTAGCACTTGACGTTGGGGGTGCGTGACTCGTGTTGTTAGCATCCCAACGCCTCGATCCCCATGTTTCTATACGTGAAAGTTGAGGACATCACACAAAAGATAGATAATTTTGTTTAAAAATCTTGAAGGGTGGTTGTGTGTTTTTTTGACATATGCAAAAAGAAGATCATTTTGTTTGAAAAATAAATCATACTCATTTTGTCATGTATGAAAAGTAAAAGATTTGATTTGATTTCTTTGAAAAATGAATGGAGTTGTCTTTGAAAAATATAAAAATGAGATGTTTTTATTTGAATCTTTTGAAAAGTGATAGTGCTCTTATTTGACTTGTGAACCTTTTCAAATTTGAATATGAAGACTCATTTGCCTATAAATAACTCACTTGAATTTTACAAAAATTACAACAAGAGCTTACACATCAATTGCTAAGTTTTGCATCATTCTTTCAAAGTCCTCATTCTCTCTTCTCTAAGTTTTGTGCCTTAATCCTTGTTCATTTTGAGAGAGATATAACTTGCGTTATATTGTTCTTATTTCACTCATCGAGGAGTGTACTCTGATAATCTACCTACTATCAGCTCTTGTATTTGTAAGAAGGTGCATATAAGCCTTATGTGTGTAGAGGTGTTCTACACAGATTCTTTGTAGCGGTGTTGCTCAAAGGTGTAATAGGTTTCTATCACCACGTGAAGGAGATTGAATAGTGATTTAGGATTCTCAATGGGTAGCTTGAGGCGAGGACGTAGGCAGTGGGGCTGAACCTCGTTAAAATATCGAGTTTACTTCTTCTTGCCCTTACTCTTTATATTTTCTGCTTCTTCGTATGTTATTTATATTTTATATTGTATATTTGTTTTATAAGTGTTAATTTTTTTAATATAACCCAATTTACCCCCCTCTTGTGTTAGTTATCTGGGCAACAGGAGAGATAAGACGTGAGTTTTTCAAGGTTGTCCATGGCTATTTGATAATCATATGTTTGTGCTGAAGGAATTTGATGGAGATACGCAACCTAGTCTACTTGATTTTGATCATGCTAGTCTTTGGGTGCATATGTTGAATTTGCCTTTGAGCCACATGAACAAAAGGATGGATGAGACTATAAGTGAATCGGTGGAAGAAGTTGAGGAGGTAGATGTGTAAAATGATGGATCGGCATGGGGAAGGTGTCTGAGAGTTAAAATTTTGTGCGATCTAAGAAAGCCTATAGCTCGAGGAAGAACAGTCTTGCTAGATGGAAAGAAAATTTGGATACCTTTTCAATATGAAAAGTTACCTAGATTATGTTTTAGTTGTGGAAGGATTGTCCATGGAAAAGAAGGATGTAGCGAGAAGGAATGCAACTTTGGTCAATATGGAGTCTAGTTTAGAGCTGTGTCTCAAGTCAAAAAAGGTAAGACTACGGAAGCAGGGGATAATGAAAAGAAAGAAAGAGAGAAGAAGATTAAAAAAGAGGAAGAAAAGAAGGAGTGTGACAATGAAGGTATGATGGAGAGGGAGGTAATTCAGAAAGTGTTGGATAAGGTTGTAGGTAATGCCAAATTTTTGGAATCACAAGAACTGGTGTTGCAATCTACAATGAATGATGCCGAGGTGAATAAAGTAGGGATTGATGCAGCTGTTAGTCTGTTTGAGGTGAAGAATATTGTGAGTAAGAGCAAGATGTTGATTGACAAAATCCAAGTTGAGGAGGTGGAGCAAGCTGTGGATAGTAAGAGGTTAGCAAGATGGAAGAGGAGAGCTAGGGCTAGGCCTGAGTCAGGTAAGCATTCTAACTCTAAATTTTGCATAAAAGAAATTGTGATGATATGAATGACATTGTAGAAGGGAGGATGGATGAAAAAAGGATGAACATCAATAATGAATTGGATTGTTGTGATGACAGTCTAAGGGTGGTGGCTGCTGTGCAACACCACCTGGCATTATGAGTATTTTATGCTGGAACTGTCGAAGGCTTAGCAACCCTCAGACGATTCAGGCCCTTAGCCTTTTGGTTAAGGAGAAGAGGCCAAAGTTGTTGTTTGTATGTGAAACTAAAGTCAGGTATGTGAAGGTTACAAGCTTACAAAGAAGATTAGGCATGGATGGTTGCCTAGCTGTTGACAGTGTTGGGAAGAGAGGGGGTATTGTGATGTTCTTGAAGGAAGGAAGGAAGGAATGTTGAAGTGATCAATTACTCTGCCTCGCATGTACATATTCTAGTTAAAGGGAAAGGGACTGGTTTTTTATAGGCTTCTATGGCCATCCTGAGTGTGGGAAGAGGAAGTTCTCTTGGGATTTGTTGAGAAGTCTTAAGCCTACCAATGAAGCTGCTTGGTGTATAAGGGGTGACTTTAATGAAATTCTATGGCAGAAAGAAAAGGTTGGGGGGAACACAAGCACCGAAAATCAAATGATGATGTTTAGAGATGCACTTGAAGATTGTGGTCTTGCTGACATTGGCTATAGGGGAAATGCATCCACCTGGTCCAATAGGCATACTGATCAGACTTTCACTAAAGAAACATTGGACATGTTTGTGGTAAATACAATGTGGAGATCTTATTTCAAGGATCTGAGGGTTGTTGCTTTAAGTGGTAGGTGCTCTTACCACCTCCTTATCTTGTTGTCCATTGTTGAAAGTGATCTTTGGAAGAGAAAGTTGTGTTTCCCTTTCAGATTTGAGGCATATTGGATTAAGCAGGAAGAATGTGAGCAAGTAGTGAGAAAAGGTTGGGAAAGAGGACTGTTACATGAGGAACCAATGATGAAAGTACAGTTTGGATTACAATCTTGCAGTAGTTTTCTATCATCATGTTTTAAAAGGAAGGATAAGGGGAGGAAAAGGAGACTGAGAAGTTGTCAAAAGAAATTGAAGAAATTCAATGAGTCCTCTGCCAGAGTAATGTGAATGAATTGAAGATTAAGAAAGGATGAGAAATTTATTAGAACAAGAAAATATAAAGTGGAAGCAAAGGGCCAAGAGGAATTGATACACTATGGGAGACAATAATACAAGGTTCTTTCATGCATGTGCTAATCAAAGAAATAGGAGGAATAAAATTGTGACTATCATGGATGGTCAATCTGTTTTGAGAGAAAAGGAGGAAGATATTGCTTTTGCCTTCAAGGAGTATTTTTCTATCATTTATAGAAGTTCAGAACCATCTATCAATAATATTGATGCATGTGTGAAGTCTCTAGAACCTAAAGTAACTGTTGGTATGAATGAGATGTTGGAGAAGGAGTTTACAAGGGGAGAGGTTGAGGTAGCTTTGAAGATGATGGAAGCTCTTAAGACCCCTGGACAATGCTTAGGTTTTGGGGCATGTTTCTTTCAATCTTACTGGCATGTGGTGGGTGATGTTGTGAGTAGAGCAATGCTTAGGTTCCTTAATGGGCGCAGGATGCAAAACTCAATTAATCAGACTTTTATTGCTCATATTCCCAAAGTAAGTGATCCAAAGAATGTTTTTGAATTTAGACCTATTAGTCTTTGCAATATTTTTTTTAATTATTGCAAAGACTCTAACAAATAGGCTGAAGAAGATAATGGATTGTGTGGTATCAAAGTGTCAGAGTGCATTCATACCTGAGAGGTTGATCTCTGATAATGTCATAGCAGCTTATGAGATACTTCATTCCATGAAATGTAGACGAAGAGGTAAAGTGGGAGGTATGACAGTGAAATTAGATATCTTGAAGGCCTAGGATAAAGTAGAATGGTGAAATTTGGAGGGTGTGATGAAACAAATGGGCTTTGGAACTAGATGGACAAACCAGATTATGAGGTGCATTTCAACTGTTTCCTATGCAGTTTTGGTTAATGGGAAGCCTCGTGAGTTTTTTACATCTACAAAGAGATTAAGACAAGGAGATCTATTATCTCTTTATCTTTTTTTCTTGAGTGCTAAGGGGTTTAGTTCAATGCATGATAAAGCTCAACTAAGAATTGATTTGAAGGGCATTTCAGTAGATAGAGGAGGGGTCAAATTGACACATCTTCTATTTTCTGATGACTGTTTAATTTTTGGGAAAGCAACATGGAATGAATTGAAGAAGATTAATGGAGTTTTGGAGGTTTATGGGAAGGCATTTGGGCAATGTTTGAATAAAAATAAAACAACAGTTCTGTTTAGTCCTACAGTTGGGGATGAGTTAAGAAATCCATTGTGAAGGATTGTGGGACTAGAGTGTAGAATAATTGTGAAAGGTATCTTGGGCTACCAATCATGGTTGGAAGATCAAAATACAAAGCTTTCAGCTATTTAAAGGATCGAGTATTGAACAAGTTGAATAGCTAGAAAAATCAATTTCTATTGTAATAGGAGACGATCGATATGTTTTTTCTGTGCAAGGCATCTTGGGCAATAAACGTGATGATCAGTTGTGTTTTGCTATTACAAAGAACATTAATTCTTCATTCATCCGGCCGTCATAACAATACGAAGAAGATATGTCTCTCTCCTTATTGGACTAGGAGACAATCGATATGTTTTTTCTGTGCAAGGTGAAATATGTTAATAGTGATAAATTTATTAATTTGTTAATTTATTAATCCCTATTTGTGGGACAAATTTATTAATTCTAAATTTTACTATTAGTAAATATGTCTCGAAAGTTTTTTTTCTCCGTTTCCGTGTTCTCTTTCTTTTCTAATCTCAATCCCTAATTCTTTTGATTAACTAACCATTAGCATAAGCATCCTTATTCGGTCCGGCGTCAAAACCATATTTTGGTTTCATAGTAAATTAAGTTCGTTTGAGATAACTTTAATTAGGTACCTTTTATTTTTTACTAGGTAAGACTTTGAGGATGAAAAGGTTACGCTATTAGATACGCAATTATATGCCAATAATAATTCACATCCTATAAAAGACAATTGAAGTCAAATCACACACCTTAACTTGAAATGTTCTTTGATATTGGTATCAAATTATTTTCCACATATATTAAAATTTCTACGTCTTATACAAATCATATATCTATCCCATGCGTTCATGATTGCGTGAATTGATTCCATAGAGCTTGAAGCACAATTTTTTTTAAAAAACTAAGAACATATAGGCAAATTTTCGAGAGGTATTGGGAGGACGCTTGTATCGTTCGTTGGCCCATTCTTCACGATGACAACAGTGGCCATACCCCAAGAAGCGTGTCGTTCCAAATGACAGTGCATAAACCAAACCCCTGATCAAAAGCAAATAACAAAAAAAAAGTCAAGAAAATGATTATCTAAAGCTAGAGAGGTTAAAAAAAGAAAAAAAAAAAAAAGCTTGAGAGGTTGTACCAGGATTATTGGCAATAAATCTAATTGTAGCCCATCCATTCTTAGGAACGCCAATGGTGTTAACTTGCGCTGGATCCACTAAATTGTATGTTTTGGGAGAAGTGGTCTCGTCGAAATTGCCATAGCCCGTCCCTACCAAATAGAAACTAAAACCATGAAGATGCATCGGATGATTCTCTGCATTCCCAACGTTAGTCCCTTGGAACACTATTTCCACAGCGGCCTCATAATCTATTATTGTAATATTTGTCCCTTGACTCGGATATAATGTGTTGTTTCCCACATCTCCTGTGTAGTTAAAAACATAGAGTGGCTTATCGGGGAAATCCTCGGTGAACACTCCAGACAAGTTCCTGCATGCATGCATAAACTTATGTTTTAAATGTTTGGTCATTCTATTTGAGAAATGCTACACAAATATTTACAAGTTTTACTGTATAAACTTTTATAAATTGCTATATATGTTACATGTCAGGACTGTTAAGATATAAAATAAATAACAAAATTTACATCTTTATATCAACTTAAACTTTTGAGATAAATAATTATTTCATATGGTATCAAAGTAAAGATCATAAGTTTGAAGTCTGATTCTACACTCTATTCCATTTAATTAAGTATTCTACTTGTTAGACCTACTCATTAAAAGAAAATCTTTAGCCCACAAGTAATGGAGAGTATTAAAATCTATCTCTTTCCATCATTTTAAATTTTAGAACAAATGATCATTTCACAAAAATTTTAAATTAAAATTCTTAAAACTCTATTTATTACATGGTTAACTAATAAGATTTCCCTGTTCCAAACAATATAAATAAAATTAACAAAATAAAATAAAACAACAGAGTGGCGATTTTACCTGTAATACGCTTGCAATATGTCAATCGTTGGAGTCAGGAAACTGATGTTGTTTAAGCTTGCAGACAGCCTATTACCATCTGCACCCCCACACGATTGATTAGCGCAAGGTATCTGGTTTACAGAAACTGTCATGAAAATTTTGGTGTCAATTTTTGTCGGGACATTGATGGGGTGTTCACTACTTGCCAAGGCCCTTATACGAGTTGTGAAGTTGTCTGCAGCAGCCTTGTCTGTTGTATTAGGAAGGGTAGGATAGGGAGTAGAGGATGGAGCAGTATAATTTCCCTCATATTGGAGAATCGCTGAAGTGTTGGTACTATCGTATGGAGCATTAGAATCAAAGAAAGGAGTTGCAGCTATGTAATAGTAGCTGGGGTCTTGGTCTGCTGTGAGCAAGATGTCCATTGTTTGTCCTGGTGTTATCATGATGTAATCTGTGGTTATGGGCTTTATGTATGCGGCATCTTGGGCAACAACTGTGAGGTTGTGGTTTGCTATTCCAAAGAACATTTCTTCATTCATCCCAGCATGAATAACACGAAGAAGATATGTCTTCCCGTATTGGACTGAGAAACGAGATGTTGTCTCTGTACAACGTGAATTAATATGATCGATATATTAGACCCCAAATTAATAACTGAAATATTCTCAAGTTTTGCTTTGCCAATAAATAAAAGAGTAATATTACGTATAGAATGTGCAAACACAATTGTTTTGAAAAAGAATGAATTTCACTATTTAAAAATTAATTATGTGAATCCCAACTTTTTCCATGAGATTATGCAGTGGTGATTGTGCATTCTCCAACTGCAAATATTATTTCTCTCAACAAGAAAACATACATAGAAAATTCTGGACAGTTTTGGCTTGTAAAGTTCGTACCATTAGAGCAATTATTTGGAAATCCTGGTTGACCATTAATAGCGTAGGCATCTGATGGATCTGGATCAGCACCTGTTGCTGTAGCATTATCAATTAGTTCTTTGACATCTCCATTGAACCATTCCGCTGCAGAACAATAACGATATATGATCAATTATGTGAAAATATATGAAATGTTAATCACTAATTAACTTGCTATAATTAACAATTTTTTTGTACCAAGTATAAGGACATGTTCTGCATAGGGCTTGGGAAATGGATAAGTGGTTCCATTTTCAGGAAATATGACAATGGCACCGTGGATTGTTGCTCGAGACCAATCACTGTGGGCATGCCACCAAAGAGTTCCTTCTTCGTCTGAAAATATAACTTCATATGTGAAGTTCTTTCCTGGTTGAATAGGACACTGTGTGATGTTTTCAGGACCATCTGACCATGGATTCCTTGGTTGCTTCACTCCGTGCCTATATTATATAAAAATCACAAATGAATTAAATATCAGTTTTGCCATCAATGGTTTTTTTTATCCGAAAGAGTACTATCGATTGATCTGGTGTATAATTAATGATCGAGAAGTTCCTAATTAAGGAGAAGCAAAGTCAAAAATAAAACAAAAAGTGGAAATTACTGACATATAATATGATCCTCCGCGTATGCATGGCCCATGTATGCGTACGACGTTGGATTAAAATATCTCATGCGATTAATGAACCCCCATTTTTGTAAGGCCCGGTCCAGCCCCAGCCCAGCTCCAGCCCAGCCCCAGCCCAGCCCCAGCCCCAAAACGTCGCCGTTTTGCCCCAGGTATTTTTAAACCCCCGTCCCTTTCTCTTCTTCTTTCTTTCTTTTTCCTTTCTTTCCTCTCTTTCCCCTGGCGGCGATTTTCTCCCCTGTTCTGCAGTGTTTTTCCTCACGCCCACTTCACCCCCCCCACGTTTTCAACAGTTACCGAAATCATCTGAAACCGCAACAAAAACACTTATCTTTCTCTCTCTCTCTCTCTCTCTCTCCATACAGCATTTCATCTCTCGGATTTCTTTCATTCCCGCAAGTTTACACTCTGGTTTCGGTTTCGGCGCAGGATCATCACGGTAAGTTTTCTAAATTTTTCTTCCCACGTTTTTCCTCTATCCTTGGGTTCGGTTTGGTAATTGAAAATCATTGAAAAACTTGTGTATTTTCGGTAGGTGAAGTCGAGTGTGGAGAAGCCAGAAACCTCTTCCCTTAGTGCCCTGTTTTCGTTCGGGTTATCACTCCACTTTGGTGCAAGCCGTGGTTCATCTCAGGTAAGAACTTCTACCTTTTTCTGGAGACCAATTGGAAACTGGTTTGCTGGCTATGCATCATATTTTTATGTATACGTTGGTGATGGTTTCGGGTTTTGGTGAATAATTGCGGAACCTTGTGTGGAAATTTTGGTAAGAACTTCTATTTTTGGAGACCGATTGGAAGCTCGTTTGCTGGCTTTGCATCATATTTTTATGTATATGTTGGTGATGGTTTCGGGGTTTGGTGAATAATTGCGGAACCTTGTGTGGATTGAGGAAAATCTGATTTAATTGAAATGTGTATAGACCCGGTTGAGTACTTTTTGTATACCGAAATATTTATGGAGTTATACTCCCTATTTTCCAAATCCATTTTTGAAGGATTTTTGGTGGAGGTTTAAGGGTTGGTTGGCTAAATTCTTTTTGTTGTTTTGATGCTGTCAATGAGTTGTTTGGAGCGTGTTGGGGGTTTATACATGATGAAGGAACATGATTTTGGGTGTTGAAATTTAGTAGTTTGTGAAGTGCTGTTGAAACGTATATATTAATACTCTGTTGGTGGCTAACGGTATGTATTGAAGAAAATCATTTTTATGGTATTTTGGGGATTTGAGAAAATTACATGGTAAGCTGGAATGATAAATAGTTGCTGAAATTTTGTGGGTTTGGAAAAATAGTCGTTGAGCGTTTTCGATACTATTTTTGTTGGGTTGCTGGAAATTGTGAAATTTTTTTAGACAAACATTGTAGTTAATTTTTAAATTATGATCTTAGGCCTTTGGAGTGGTCATTAATATAAAGGGAATTATTTTTATGTATAGGTGACGAAACTCTTAGCGTTGAGACTCAAAGTTTTGATTTTTCGCTACAGCAGTCAGGTAAGCGGGGTTCGTATGCTCGGTTTTATAATAAAAGGGGACTGAGGTTGACTTTTAAAAATTTGTGCTTTTTGTTGGTTACGAAATGAAAACTTGAGAAAAATCAACCTCAGTCGATTGTTTGCATTATTCATGACGCTTATATAAAAGAAGGAAAAATATTTCAGACATGCATTGTGTAGACATGAGCTGCTTTTCGTCGTGTTATTTTTCTGAAATGTGGAAAGAACATTTTTGTCTATCTGAGAAAAAATTATGCCTTGATTGGGTTGACTATGTTTTATTTACATAAGCTTTATTCTGAAAAATAGTTTGGATTTATGTGTCTTTATTAATTCTGAAAATCTTTGGCATAGTATTCTGGTTAGTATTTGACTTTATCTCTGCTTGGCTCTGCTCTGCTCTGTATTTGCTCTGTTTGGATTTGGTACCAATTTCCTATCTCTGAGTGCACCCACTTTGGAAACAAAGTGGTTTATTGTGGGCTTTCCTATGTGCACACTCGGGGCTCCGAGAACGAATAAGGGAAAGTTCCACCTCTGTCTCTGCCTGGTTTGGCCACCGGGATTTGCACAACCCTACCACGGGGGTTAAACATGGTCTTTGCTTTGTGAGATGCTCCGATTGATATAGTGATAATACTCAGTTTGTTTATGCCAAAGTACTTGATGATTTAAATTATCTTGAAAAATCATTTGTTTCTGTTATGCAATATTATGTTTTTGTTCCGTATTTTTTATTATTGGTAAATGCTCATGTTTACACGCTTGTATAGGTTCTTCGCTTACTGAGTTGTGGAAAAACTCACCCCTCTTATCTCTTATATTTTTCAGATGATCTGGATGTTCCATCAGAGGGCCAAGAGTAGAGTCTTTATCAAGTTTTTAAGCTGTTAGGGCCATAGGCTAGATGGGAGAAAACAAAATTTAATTTATTTATTATTTGGATTTTAGTTTCATTGGATTTATGGAATGTTGGTTATTGTTTAGCGTTAAGCTCCTTGGGAGAATGTGAACCCTCTCAGTTATGATTTATTCATATTCTTTTAATTATGATTTGGTGGACATGGTTATATGGATGGGTTTGTGAAATATTTTTTTTTTTATTTTGGAATATGGTCGGAGACCTATTATTATTTTGTAATTGAGGATAGAATATACCAAACAGGTGAAATTTCGTGACCCCCTACGAGTACGGGGCGTTACAGTTGGTATCAGAGCCAGGTTTTAGATTCTGCAGACTTATGCAGTAAGGTTTTAGGAATTTGAGGTTCTAGAAATTGTCAACTTTAGGAATTATTTGAGGTGTAGAATTATATAGGCTTGTGAGCTGATTTCATATTGTTGGAGAGTTAAGGGTTGTATATTTACGTCTTTTATTTTTGGTATCATGTGATCTTGTTTGTGGTGGGTACTTTCTTTGTTTGGGGATTATTATATACTTTGTTTTGACTACTAAGGTTACCTGTAGTTGTTTATTTTTAGCTAGTTGGTTTATGCTTTAGTGAACGATGTGTTTAATAGTCCAAGTGTTCTCAGGATGCCTCCTCGACGCGAGCGAAGTGTGTCGGACTTGAATGCGGCTAGAAATGAAAGGGAAGCGAATCCAAGAGCTTCTGAAGTACTTCGAGCAGCAGCGCATCAGCTGATTGATGATCTCGCACAAAATTCTTCTGGCCGTCACCGCACCACAAGTGAAAGGGGTTGCACTGTGGAAGATTTCAACAAATTGCATCCCACGTCTTTTGATGGAAGAGGCGACCCGATACTGGCAGAGGATTGGGTACAGGATATTGAGGAGATATTTCGTGTCTTGCCTTGCACGGATGAGCAAAAGGTGGCGTTTGCTACATTCAAGCTGACTGGGGAGGCTAAAAGGTGGTGGATCTCTGAAAGGACTATCAGGGAAGCTGAAAAGACTGAAATAAAAAGTTGGTCGCTGTTCAAGGAAGTTTTCCTAGAGCGTTTCTTCCCAGTCTCAGTTAAGGAAGATAAAGCTATGGAATTTGCCACCTTAGTTCAGGGAGCGATGTCAGTACATCAATATGCAGCAAAATTTACCGAGCTGGCACGTTTTGCGGCATACCTGATTCCAGATGAAGAGAAGAAGTGTCGCAAATTTGAACAAGGGCTGAACGAGAAGCTTTTTGAGCGAGTAGTGGGCTTCCAAGTAAAAAAATTCACAGAATTGGTGAATAAGGCTACAGTGTTTGAAAGAAGCCTTCAAAGAAGTACAATTTTATCTGATCAAAGGAAGAGATCTACCTCATCTGGATACCATGCAAGCGTCAATCAAGGATCGTGGAAGAAGAAAAATGAAGGGGGTAGCTCAAGCAATAGATCAGGCCAGAGTAACCGGCAGCCCTACCAGTGTAAGACATGTAACCAAGTGCATTCTGGAGAATGCAGAAGAGAGGCAAGACTATGTTTCCGTTGCGGCAAGTCAGGACATTACATCAGGAATTGCCCTCTGCAACCGGACAACAATAACCCGAGCATGTTGCCACCCCAGAGAAATGAAGTTACCGGACGAGGTAACAATCAGCGTCCTACTGCACCTGCTCGAGTCTTTGCATTGACACCAGGAGAAGCTGAAGGCAGGGATGATGTGATCACAGGTATTTTCGGTTCTCGTTTTCTTTTAGGATTAACTTGGTATTCAATGCGGATTGTTACTAGAAGGAGTATGTCTTTATATTTTTTTATTATGTGATCACAGGCATTCTTTCATTGTTTTCTAACGATGCTACTGTATTATTTGATTCTGGGGCAACGCATTCGTTTATTTCTTTGAATTTTGCTAAGTTTTGCACTTGGGAAGGTGAAAGGTTGGAGTATAGCATAGTAGTCGCGACACCGACAGGAAATTCAGTATCTTGTCATAAAATCCTCCGTGGCTGCCCCATAACTATTGAAGGAAGATTAATGCCAGCTGACCTTATAATTTTTGATATGTTTGGATTCGATGTAATTTTGGGGATGAACTGGCTGGCTTCATACCATGCCAGTATTGACTGTTTCAAAAAGGAAGTAACCTTCAAGCCCCCTGAGGGGGGTGGAATTCGATTTGTGGGGTCGAAAGTGCGATCACATCCATCAGTCATATCAGCAGTTCAGGTTGGAAAATTATTGCGAGATGGGTGTCAAGGATTTTTGGCTTGTGTGATAGATGCACCAAAGGAAGAGTTGAGTTTAGAAGAGATTCCTGTTGTGAGAGATTACCCAGAAGTATTTCCTGAAGACTTGTCCGGGTTACCACCCGACCGAGAAGTAGAATTTGCGATTGATCTTACTCCCGGCACGGCACCGTTGTCCAAGGCTCCTTATAGAATGGCGCCATCAGAGCTCATCGAACTCAAAGAGCAGTTGCAAGACTTATTGGACAAGGGTTTTATCCGACCCAGCGTGTCCCCTTGGGGTGCGCCAGTTTTATTTGTTAAAAAGAAAGACGGGACAATGAGAATGTGCATCGACTATAGGGAACTTAACCGAGTAACTATCAAGAACAGATATCCCTTACCCCGTATAGAGGACCTCTTTGATCAACTACAGGGTGCACAAGTTTTCTCTAAGATTGACCTTCGGTCAGGGTATCACCAATTGAAGATCAAGGCAGAAGACGTATCTAAGACCGCTTTCAGAACCAGATACGGTCACTATGAGTTTTTGGTCATGCCTTTCGGCTTGACTAATGCTCCTGCGGTATTCATGGATTTAATGAATAGAGTGTTTCATGAATTCTTGGATAGATTTGTGGTCGTCTTCATTGATGACATCTTGATCTATTCTAAAAGTAAGGAGGAGCATGAGGAACATTTGAGGCTAGTACTCGGAACACTTAGGGAGGAAAGGTTGTTTGCTAAACTAAAGAAATGTGAGTTCTGGCTGGATTCAGTTATATTTTTGGGGCATGTGGTTTCAAAAGAAGGTATTTCAGTAGACCCAGGGAAAGTAGAAGCAGTAGTTAACTGGCTGGCACCGAAGAATGTTCGTGAGGTTAGGAGTTTCTTGGGATTGGCGGGATACTATCGTCGATTCATTGAGGGTTTCTCAAAAATAGCAGTTCCTCTCACTGCTCTTACCAGGAAGAATAACAAGTTTGAGTGGACAGAAAAATGTGAAGAAAGTTTTCAGACCTTGAAACAAAGACTTGTGACCGCCCCAGTTTTAACAGTTCCCACTGCGAGAGGAGGTTTTGTGGTGTATAGTGATGCTTCAAGATTGGGTTTGGGGTGCGTATTAATGCAACACGGAAAGGTTATTGCTTACGCTTCTCGACAACTGAAAACTTATGAACAAAACTACCCCACACATGATCTAGAGTTGGCAGCGGTGGTATTTGCACTCAAGATTTGGAGGCATTATCTTTATGGGGAAAAGTGCGAAATCTACACAGATCATAAAAGTTTGAAATATTTCTTCACCCAGAAAGAATTAAACATGAGACAGAGAAGATGGCTCGAGTTAATAAAGGATTATGACTGTACTATAAATTACCACCCAGGCAAAGCGAATGTTGTGGCTGACGCCTTAAGTAGGAAATCTTTGAGTTCAACAATGGCAACCCTTACCACCCAGCCCCAGTTATTGATGGACTTAGAGAGGGCCGGTATTGAAGTTATCACTACTGATACAAGCACTTTCGTGGCCAGTTTAATAGTACAACCAGATTTGTTAGAGAGAATTAAAGTAGCACAGAAAGTGGATTCGGCATTGATAAAGCTAGCTGAAGAAGTTAAAAACGGGGACAAAGCTGATTTTAGCATTTCTGAAGATGGAGTTTTGAGGTTTAGAGACAGATTGTGTGTGCCGGCAGATGATGCATTGAAGAAAATAATCCTTGAAGAGGCACACCGCTCTTTATACACAGTCCATCCGGGGAGTACCAAGATGTATCGGGACTTGAGAGAGTCTTTTTGGTGGAACGGTATGAAGAGAGAAATTGCTAAGTTTGTAGAACAATGCCTAACTTGTCAACAGGTGAAAGCAGAGCATCAGAGACCAGCAGGATTGTTACAGCCATTACAAATTCCAGAATGGAAGTGGGAGCATATATCCATGGATTTTGTGACAGGTCTACCGAGGGTTTTAAACGGACAGGATGCAATATGGGTAATTGTGGATCGCTTAACGAAGACTGCGCGTTTTGTGCCCATTAAAGTTTCTTATAAATTGGAGAAACTAGCTGAACTGTACATACAAGAGATCGTGAGATTGCATGGGGTACCAGTGTCCATTGTGTCAGATAGAGATCCTCGTTTCACTTCTAGATTCTGGAGAAGCTTACAAGAGGCAATGGGTACTAAGTTAAACTTCAGTACGGCTTATCACCCTCAGACAGATGGGCAATCGGAAAGGACTATTCAAATTTTAGAAGATATGTTGAGGGCATGTGTGATGGACTTTAAAGGAACTTGGATACGACACTTACCATTGGTGGAATTTGCCTATAATAACAGTTTCCAGACTAGTATTGGGATGGCACCGTATGAGGCTTTGTATGGCAGAAGGTGTAGGTCCCCTTTATATTGGGATGAGGTTGGGGAAAGAAAAATACTGGGACCAGAGATCATTCAGAAAACCACAGAAAAGATTGACATCATTAGAGCTAGAATTAAAGCGGCTCAGGGTCGACAAAAGAGCTATGCTGATAACCGACGCCGTCCACTAGAATTTGAGGTTGGAAATGAAGTATTCTTGAAAATAGCACCAATGAAAGGGGTTATGAGATTTGGAAGTAAGGGCAAGTTGAGCCCTAGATATATTGGACCCTTTGAGATTCTAGAACGAGTTGGACCTTTGGCATATAAGTTAGCACTTCCTCCAAATCTAGCGGGAGTGCATAATGTATTTCACGTGTCCATGCTGAGAAAGTATATTCCCGACCCAACTCACATCATTCATTATGAACCGCTGCAAATTCAGGAAGATATGTCATATATTGAAGAACCAGTGCGGATCTTGGAAAAGAAAGCACACATGCTGCGTAATCGTAGCATTCCCATGGTTAAGGTTTTATGGAGTAATCATACTAGCAGTGAAGCCTCTTGGGAACTCGAGGAGGAAATACGAAAGAAATATCCGCACATCTTCAACGAGGAATATGAACTCTTGTAGCAATTTCCGAGGACGGAAATTTTTTTTTTAGGAGGGGAGGATGTAAGGCCCGGTCCAGCCCCAGCCCAGCTCCAGCCCAGCCCCAGCCCAGCCCCAGCCCCAAAACGTCGCCGTTTTGCCCCAGGTATTTTTAAACCCCCGTCCCTTTCTCTTCTTCTTTCTTTCTTTTTCCTTTCTTTCCTCTCTTTCCCCTGGCGGCGATTTTCTCCCCTGTTCTGCAGTGTTTTTCCTCACGCCCACTTCACCCCCCCACGTTTTCAACAGTTACCGAAATCATCTGAAACCGCAACAAAAACACTTATCTTTCTCTCTCTCTCTCTCTCTCTCTCTCCATACAGCATTTCATCTCTCGGATTTCTTTCATTCCCGCAAGTTTACACTCTGGTTTCGGTTTCGGCGCAGGATCATCACGGTAAGTTTTCTAAATTTTTCTTCCCACGTTTTTCCTCTATCCTTGGGTTCGGTTTGGTAATTGAAAATCATTGAAAAACTTGTGTATTTTCGGTAGGTGAAGTCGAGTGTGGAGAAGCCAGAAACCTCTTCCCTTAGTGCCCTGTTTTCGTTCGGGTTATCACTCCACTTTGGTGCAAGCCGTGGTTCATCTCAGGTAAGAACTTCTACCTTTTTCTGGAGACCAATTGGAAACTGGTTTGCTGGCTATGCATCATATTTTTATGTATACGTTGGTGATGGTTTCGGGTTTTGGTGAATAATTGCGGAACCTTGTGTGGAAATTTTGGTAAGAACTTCTATTTTTGGAGACCGATTGGAAGCTCGTTTGCTGGCTTTGCATCATATTTTTATGTATATGTTGGTGATGGTTTCGGGGTTTGGTGAATAATTGCGGAACCTTGTGTGGATTGAGGAAAATCTGATTTAATTGAAATGTGTATAGACCCGGTTGAGTACTTTTTGTATACCGAAATATTTATGGAGTTATACTCCCTATTTTCCAAATCCATTTTTGAAGGATTTTTGGTGGAGGTTTAAGGGTTGGTTGGCTAAATTCTTTTTGTTGTTTTGATGCTGTCAATGAGTTGTTTGGAGCGTGTTGGGGGTTTATACATGATGAAGGAACATGATTTTGGGTGTTGAAATTTAGTAGTTTGTGAAGTGCTGTTGAAACGTATATATTAATACTCTGTTGGTGGCTAACGGTATGTATTGAAGAAAATCATTTTTATGGTATTTTGGGGATTTGAGAAAATTACATGGTAAGCTGGAATGATAAATAGTTGCTGAAATTTTGTGGGTTTGGAAAAATAGTCGTTGAGCGTTTTCGATACTATTTTTGTTGGGTTGCTGGAAATTGTGAAATTTTTTTAGACAAACATTGTAGTTAATTTTTAAATTATGATCTTAGGCCTTTGGAGTGGTCATTAATATAAAGGGAATTATTTTTATGTATAGGTGACGAAACTCTTAGCGTTGAGACTCAAAGTTTTGATTTTTCGCTACAGCAGTCAGGTAAGCGGGGTTCGTATGCTCGGTTTTATAATAAAAGGGGACTGAGGTTGACTTTTAAAAATTTGTGCTTTTTGTTGGTTACGAAATGAAAACTTGAGAAAAATCAACCTCAGTCGATTGTTTGCATTATTCATGACGCTTATATAAAAGAAGGAAAAATATTTCAGACATGCATTGTGTAGACATGAGCTGCTTTTCGTCGTGTTATTTTTCTGAAATGTGGAAAGAACATTTTTGTCTATCTGAGAAAAAATTATGCCTTGATTGGGTTGACTATGTTTTATTTACATAAGCTTTATTCTGAAAAATAGTTTGGATTTATGTGTCTTTATTAATTCTGAAAATCTTTGGCATAGTATTCTGGTTAGTATTTGACTTTATCTCTGCTTGGCTCTGCTCTGCTCTGTATTTGCTCTGTTTGGATTTGGTACCAATTTCCTATCTCTGAGTGCACCCACTTTGGAAACAAAGTGGTTTATTGTGGGCTTTCCTATGTGCACACTCGGGGCTCCGAGAACGAATAAGGGAAAGTTCCACCTCTGTCTCTGCCTGGTTTGGCCACCGGGATTTGCACAACCCTACCACGGGGGTTAAACATGGTCTTTGCTTTGTGAGATGCTCCGATTGATATAGTGATAATACTCAGTTTGTTTATGCCAAAGTACTTGATGATTTAAATTATCTTGAAAAATCATTTGTTTCTGTTATGCAATATTATGTTTTTGTTCCGTATTTTTTATTATTGGTAAATGCTCATGTTTACACGCTTGTATAGGTTCTTCGCTTACTGAGTTGTGGAAAAACTCACCCCTCTTATCTCTTATATTTTTCAGATGATCTGGATGTTCCATCAGAGGGCCAAGAGTAGAGTCTTTATCAAGTTTTTAAGCTGTTAGGGCCATAGGCTAGATGGGAGAAAACAAAATTTAATTTATTTATTATTTGGATTTTAGTTTCATTGGATTTATGGAATGTTGGTTATTGTTTAGCGTTAAGCTCCTTGGGAGAATGTGAACCCTCTCAGTTATGATTTATTCATATTCTTTTAATTATGATTTGGTGGACATGGTTATATGGATGGGTTTGTGAAATATTTTTTTTTTTATTTTGGAATATGGTCGGAGACCTATTATTATTTTGTAATTGAGGATAGAATATACCAAACAGGTGAAATTTCGTGACCCCCTACGAGTACGGGGCGTTACATTTTACACGAAGTTTCTCATGACTTGCTTTGTTTTCAACCCTCGAAAGGTATAAATTAAGCCACGTAGCTGTTTGTCGGAGCGTTCCCATCCTTATATATAACAAATCCTAATTTATAAATTTTAAAAATCTTAAACTTGGAATCTTCGTTTAATTATTTATGACTGATCAGGGTGTATAGATTATGCCACAAGTACACCTACTAATTTCCATCTATTTTAACAGTTAGAACTTATAATTATATAAGAGTGAAAAAACATTACTTTTCCATTTCTTTCCTCGAAAAGTACCTAATTAATCTACGTACAGCTAGTAAGCCCGCTCGAAAACTTAATTTGAATTAAAATTAAAATAAAATAAAATGATATAAGATGATTCTAAATAAAAATAAAAATTAAATAAAATTTTATTTTTTAATAATATTATTATTTTGATATTTGAAAAAATGAATCCTTTGTTATATATTGCGTAAAAATTTTTAAAAAAAATTATAATAATAAAATGAATTAAAATAAGATAAAATATTTTCCAAACTAAAACGGGGCTTAATAGTTTTGCATTTTTTTCTCGCCCAGCGCCCAGAGAGATCTACAGAGGCAGAGAGATTACCAGTGAATGGTAACCCCATAATTTCCGTCGTTCTGAACATTTACGAATACCGTATCGCCTTTGTGAACATGGATGGTCGGGCCAGGCCATTGGCCATTTACAGTGAACATGCTCTTTGTTGTACACAGCCTTGTAAAATTCGTCTCCTTCAACTGCATGCAACCACAAAACACGAGCACAAACACGCAGTTTCTTCATCAACCTCTTGAAAATTTATGCTTAGTTTTGATGAACTGATGCATATATTTTCTCTATATTAACCCAAGAGTTAATTAAAGCTAGCCGTAACAATAAGCTCGTAATCCATTGACGCCTGAATTACAAGCATGAGATTAATATAGATTATCAAACTTACAATATAGGAGTAGTGGTGGACGTTTTTAGCCGTGCAAAGCAGCAGCCGGCCATCCAAAAACAAAAACCCTAAAAACCCAAAGAGCAAGCTTATCTTGTTTAGCTCCATATCTGCAACTCCCCCAAACAGACACTAGGAAATATATACGTTCTTTATAATTGATCAATACTACTCGATCCCTTAAATTCTTCTGTGACTTTCAGCTGGCATTTAAGATCTATTATTTATATAGAAAACTACGGGGGTTAATTGGTCATTGCATATCCAACTGATCAATAGATTAGAGGAACAATTAGGATTGGTTTGGTTATGCAAAATCAAACTAATGTCATGAAAGTAAACTTTTGTTTGTCTTTTCTAAATTTTCGGAAATTGCATTAATAATGAAGCTAAGCTTCGGACAGTTGTAGAGGGAATAAAAATTTGTCGGCAGATAGGTTATTTTTTTCATTGATATAAAATGGAATTCTATGGTTGCGATTTCTTGGCTAAACGATAGAGATGGTATGGTCTGATATTTGTGGGATTATTTGGACCAGTTAATGGGCCTCTTGGTAGATTTTGATTTCTCTATCAGACTGTGAGGGTGGTAAATGAAGTTAGAAGTCTAAAATATGAGGACAAGAAGGAAGATGATGGACTAAACAAGAGGGCTGTCAAACATATGGGTGCAAGGCAACTCTCGAGCATAAGGGAGTGTCAACAAAAAATAAATAGTGAAATCAAATAAAGAAAGCCAATTGACGCACGTAAGGAAAAGATCACGCAAATCAAAAATCTTATATAAAAAGGCTCGACTAAATAACAAAGGGGGCTCCTGGGCTTCAACCTCTTCTTCCTCGAATTTCTTCTCTTTTAGTAGGCATGTTTACACAGAAAAATTTCTTTCACTGCCATGTATATTTTTTCTTGTACAGTAAGATAAGAGAGACTGTAAAATATTTATTATAGTAGATCATATTCCAAAAAGGCCCCTGGATGTTAGCGTTAAGCCGAACCCCATAAATTATGTATCACCTTTATTTATTACATCTGCTGTTAACGTACACGCCAGCTTTGCCGAAACCTCGTTGGAAGCTCCAAACGATCCTGAACAAAATCCAACTCGCTCAAGTGGATCAGGAGTAATTCTTTCTCTCGCTTCGGTCAATTGACCAATTTTTTTGACATCAACACATACATTTATTTAGAAAAAGTAATAAAGTTATGATGTTTTGGCGAAACATGGGCGATGGGCGAGATTTATTTTTATGAAAAGCTAGTCCGTTGCCACGTTCTGTAAGAGATTTGTATAGACTAGATAAAATGGGCATGGCTTATGTACTTATACGTAGAAGTTGATGTTTTTAGTTTTTGTTGGGAGGGCTATATTAATTTAGTATTGTTTTTTTTTTCTTTCTTTTGAACGGTAAAGTTGGTTGGTGCTAAAGGTTTTACGTAACCAAACGAGATGTCTCATTAACTTTAAATCATAAATATGAAAAATATATTGAATACACTGTGAAAAACTAATTAAAGGTGCGTTGTGACCATCTTTGGAAAATATATTGAATACAAAAGTATGACTTTCGGTTACTAATTATTTACTGATGATCTCCCGTATGAATTGAGCAATCCACCGGCCTTCTTGAAAGAACGGACCCACAATAAAGCAAGCTAGCTACTTTTCAAGGAATCGTTTATGATCCTTATATCGACATTTCCAGCTCCTTCTCTGACTCAGCTCGTGGATGTCGATGTTTGATTATCAATCCAAACACTAAAAAATCTCAGTCATGCCGTTATTTGCGGAATATCTTAGCTTAATTTTCGTAATAAACGGAAAACCAAATTAAGTACAACTTCCACTATTGAAAAAATATATATATATATATTTTTTTAATTTAACCTCTTAGTTCCAGCCCTGACCAGCTCAATATTGATAAGATCTATTACAGAGATAATCCTAATTAATTACCTTTGAGTTGGCCTTTGATCAACAGGAGCACCTCATCATCCGGCTCAGCCAGTCGATCGATTCCCATTTAACCAAAATGTATTTATCAGATCAGACACCAGATTTTGGGACACCAAACTGAAAGATCAGCCCGATTGGATGTACATGAAACGATCGAATCATGAGATGTGTTGGACACCATTAAACTAAAGCACATGCAATGGATCGATTGGCTCTAATTACTTAAGAGGTCGATTGAAGAAATTTGAGGGAAGATGCATGGTTTGTTCAATATCATGGGAGTTTTCAAGGTTTTTTATAGCATATCAGATTTTTGTAGTACAAAAACTAAAGTACAGAAGAAGATGTAGTACTACTACTGCACCAACCCTATGTATCGCCTTACCAATAATATAGTTTTCTTTTAACTTTTCATGTTTTCCCAAAATATGTGGTTTCTGAATTATATTTTTAATTTTTATACCTCGCTCATGCGTCTTGTCAAGAGACATTTGTCTAACTTTTATTAGTGCTGACCTGGCAATTCAAATAATTTATAGTCCCAGACTCCCAATTAATGTGTGATCTCTTCTCATGAGACTAGGTTACAAAAATTCAGTCAATCAGACAATAAAAGTAAAACCCAAAGTTAATTAGTTCGATACAACCATATACCAATAGTTATGGATTATGGATTTAGCTGCAATGACGTGGCCGCTTTGTCATCACATATTGTTCTGAAAACAATGATAAAAAGTAAAAGTAAATACGAAATTAAATTAACAGACAATTAATCACCCCATATAAAACTTAATTAGGTCTAGTTGCAAAGGATTTTATTGAGTTAAATACTAACAAAAGCACATTTTGGGACGAAAGTATACCATTCATAATATTTTATATATATATATATATATATACACATATATAAGTGCTAAAGAACAGTCACTATAACAGTGCACTCATTCCACACGCTAAGTTAGTGCATGTTTTGTTGGTTCAAACGTCCATTAATGCTCCCTAAGTGCTTGTGGTACATTGGACCCCCCATTTTTTGGGTTTATCTCTCGCTTTGTTCATCTTCACCTTTCCTCCTGCTTTCGCATTTTGGCTTTTAAAAAAAAAAAAAACAGAAGCAACCACATAATGTGTACATTATATAGACGCGTACTTCGTGCTCACATGTTTCGTCCCATGGTAGCCATGAATTATCGGTGTCGTGACGTTTCATTACATTAATTCGCATAGTAATGATGTGTCACCGTCAAACAGCAGTACTAAAAAAAAGAACGTGGAAAATATGTTCGGAACACAAAAGATTCCGTCAATATTACAGACTCGTCAATCATGTACCTGGGGACCGGTGCAGCTAATTAAGTTATCGTTAGGTTGAAAAAAGGTGAAAAATGCTTCGTGTCTCGAAGCAGTGGACCATGATATCCATAATTAATTTGTAGCCATGCAAGAGATCGATGTGAAAGAAAGTTCAGAAAAAGAAAAACAGTATTTTGAATTATCAGTGTGGCATATATTGCCACATGATATCCACGTCGTTAGACATTAAAATACATTGAATTGTTTATGGAACCATCACGCGGTAAGTAGGCCTTCATGATGATGTTTTCTTATTTGCATAACTATAAAAAAAACATATATATATATATATAGTTAATTAATTACGATAAAAAAATTATTTATAATTAAAATAATCTTTTTTTATAAATAATTATTTTAATTATAATTAATTAATTATATATATTTGTTTTTCTTATAGTAGGTATCATACTGCAATAGCTAACACATTTAATTTTACCGTTATAAATCAACTATATTATATGCATGCATTTTTTGTGAGGAAAGAAAACATATACAATGTTTCACTAAAGTATAAAGTAGTACTGTCTTGATCACTTATCACGTCATTTAACAACCCTAAAAACAATAAAAATAATTAATTACACGTCCTAAATATACGCGAAATTAAATCTGGCTTAGTAATTAATTAATTAATTAATTAATTAATTAGATATTGATCAACATGATTATAAGACAAGTGAACTGTTTCAAATAATAATATAGTACTTGACATGGCCGGCATCGAAGGGTTTTCTTTAATCTACATTACAAATTGTTATACGGCATATTTGTGAGGAGAGCAATGTCGGTGTGGACTTTCGTCATAACTGAGGATATTTTTTAATAAATTTAGGACGGAACTATTATAATGGTGATTACCGATTTTTTGATTAAAAAAAATACTAGAATATATAATTAGTCTTAGGCACTACCGAATCGACCCTGACAATATTAATATTATAATTTTCCTCTAATTAATGATGGGTTTCATGAGTGGAAATCGGTATGTACGTACGTGCGCATTAATATGTATAATAAAAAAAATTGGGATCACTATTAATATGTTTATTATTTCTTTTAAACTTACTTAAATTTAATTTGGTGAGGTCACATCTTTAAAAAATAGATACTATATAAAAATTATTCAAATTTTGTGACTAACGGAAAAAAAAATACTGGAAAGATCAGAGATATTTTTAGGCCTGTTCATCCAGATTGGATTATACCCGACTCGATTTGAAATTTTAATATATTTCTTAATATTTTAATTTTTTTTAAATAATTAAAAAAAATTTTAAATTCAGATTCTGGATTTAAAAAATCTGGATAAACAGTCTTAGATATTTCTAAGGTATATTTAGGTTTTAGAAAACTTTGAAGAGAATGGGGATTATAAATATTTAGAGAGTTATTTTCTATATTTAGAGACATGAAAAAAATCTAAGGAAAATTTTGAAAATAAATTTGTGGTCGTGGCCCCTTTATACTTATATTAACGTAGGTCTGCCAGTGCATGCGCACGCCGCAAGATATATACTGATTCCATTTTCTGCGAAAAGTCCAAATAGTGGAGATATATCGCAATACGCGGTCCAATCATTGACAACAGTACACAATCAATATCTCATCTAGTGGTCACAACTCATCTTTTGATAACGGAAAATGATAAACACAAATTATATCTTATAATAATATTTTGTAAAAAATATAGAATTAATAATATTTTTTATAAAAATATATATCTTTTAAAATATATATTATATAAAATATTATAAAATACATTATATTTATACCATCTCTCTTTTAAAAATTTTAAGTTTTAAAAATTTCTACAATAAATCTTTTTAAAATTGAATTTTGAGGAGAATTTCAAAACTTTAATTATCATCTTATTTCCTCGTTTTTCTTTTAATTCAATTTCTTTATTTTATTTAATAAAAACTTTTGATGATTTTCTAGTTACCAAGAGAGATAGACTTGTTATCTTGAATGGCTGACTTTTACTTATTTATTTATTAGATCTTTTTACTAGTTTTATTTATATATAACATTTATGTGAATTACTCAAGTTTTATTTAGTGATTGGGTATATTATTATATCTTTGCAAGACGGATTTGTTTTGATAAATCATTAGTATTTACATGATTGTATTTCTTTATTGATATTTTATATGCTATTTATGTATATTACCTGGATCTCAGTGAGTGTTTGAGTTTCTAAGTTCCAATTTGATTTATGGGAGATTGCTGGAATTGTATTCTAGATGGACTCTTATTGGGAGTGTGGAATTATTGGTCATTGGTATATTGTTATGAAAACTCTTTTAGGAATAATTATGATAGTAAACGATTATTTGTTTCTTTAGTGAAGTTTTGATTTTTATTTTGATGTGTAATAGTTGTGTGTGTAAATTTTAGAGAGTACTAGTATTTGATTTGTGTTTAACTTGGAGGAAGTTATTTTGTTAAGTGATAGAGGTTGATTTGATGTGATGGTACTAAATTCAAGAGATCTAAACTTTAGGTTTTTGGGCAAATTAATTTAGGCGAGTTGTTGGGGTGGATAACTTAAGTATGATATTTAGAGTATTTAATGGTTGCTTTGTCGAGGTATCTTAGGGAATTAGTGTGACTTGAAGTCACCTAAGAATTTGAATATTGAAATCTATTCTTTCTCTTGGGTATTGAAAATTTAGATGAGTGAGAAAATTATATATATCATGGTTATCATGCTAACTAATTTGAGTAGAGTTGACAGAATTTTTAGGTGATGTATATTGAAACTTAGGTATCAACCATGGTGGTATAATCAGAATAATAAGATATTAAGATTTTAGGATTTGGAAGTATGGAATATGATTTCTTGTAATAGGTGTTGAGCCAGTTTTTACTTAATGGTGATAATTTATGAAGACTTAATTTTATGCATTTGGTGAGTTTTTAGATTGCGAGCGGAAGCGTGATGTCTTGCAATGTAGTTGGAGGTTCAATTCTTGTGTTGATTTTGAGAAATTAGTGGTGACTTGAAATTTGGGATGATACTTGTAAGTGAATATTTATCTTTTGGTTGGATAAATTATGTTTATTGATGGTTAAGTTGGGAAGATAAACTTGAGAGTTATTTGAGAGTAGCACGATTTGTTGTATGGCGTTAGTGAACATTAAGATTTTTAGAGATTGTACTAAAGTTCTTGTACATATAGAAATTTCAGATTATTTTGCTACCTTAAGAGTCTTGGAGATAAAATGTTATTTAGAAACTATAAGTTTATGATGAAATAACATTCATTTGTTTTTAAGGAAAATAATGAATGTATGAATGCATGGAGCGAGTATTGAGTTATGTGGTAGATAAGTTATTGAATTTTCTATTGGTCACAGCCGATCAAATTTCGATGACGAAATTTATTTTAAGAGGAGGAGAATGTGAGATCCCAGATTTACAGGTATTTTCATATATTTTTTTATTCTTGTTGTTGATTATTTTAATTTATTATAATAATATTATCGGTTGTGTTTTATTTGTTCAAAATAATTGTTTGAACTATTAATTTGTTAATATTAGTTTTACGTTACTTTTTTTATTAATTTTAATATGAGGTAATTATTTTAATTATTGAAATTAAATTTCTTTATTCTATTATGTGATTTTAATTAATGTGCTTTCGTTATATTAATTATCGTTTTATAATTAAATTGCGCTTTAGTTTAATTTATTGTACTTTATTTCTAGTATGTTTTTATTTCTTTTTATTTTATTTCTTTTCTTCTTCTTTTCTTTTCTTTCTTTTTATTTTCTTTATTTCCCTGTTTTCGGCCCCCAAACCCGCGACACCCCCTCTCCCTCTCATCTCTTGCCGTTTCTCCCTTCTCCACCCAGCATCGCCGTCGGCCACCCTCTGGACATGCCAGCCCACGACCCTTCCCACCCGCCGGCGAGTTCACTGGTACTGGAGGTGTCACCTCCAGTCACCCCACGGTCCCTGCATGGCTACAAACTTGAAATGGGTTTTGTGGCTTCTCTTGCATTTTTCGGCCACCGCCGACCACCCCTTGGCACTGGCGACCTACCAGCAACCTCCCCTCACTCCGGCGAATATAACCCACAGCCTAGAACCACTCAGTTCCGCCACTTGCTTCTCCACCCGAAATAGGTTCTTAAATGGGTTATTTTTTGCCGCGCCGTCGACCGGCCACTGTTAGCCTCACCGCCACCACCAAAACACTCCCCTATCTCAGCCGACCACCCCCTTAACTCAATTTTTCCATCCATGGCCCCACCTCCCGTGTATGAGCATAAATTCGAAAATGGGTTTACACCCATTTTGAGCCAATCCGCCACACCGCCACACCACCACCTCCATGAGATTCCTCACCTTCCAACGAGTATTTTCCTAAATTTTGGTGTCAAACTGAGCACTTTAACCCAACGTACAAAGTGACTCGCTGTGAACACTGTGGATCGGCGTTTGCTCAATGATTCGGTTTTTACCTGCTGTAAGTACTTTCCAAACGAATTTTTAAGATTTAAATATATTTTTGCATTAACATCTATGTGTTGGTTGATGTTGGTATTTGTTGGTTGATTGACTTTATTGAATATTTGATATTTTGTACATGGTGATATGCATTGTGAAATTGCACGGTCGTTCATGTGTATATATGATATTTAAAATTTTGAAGTGAAACTTGAGTTATAGTATATTAAAATGATTTGTTTGAAGGGTTTTATAAGTGAGAAACAATATTATTGGGTTTATGGATTTTAATGATTTTTAATGGTTTTTTACTGAGTCATATCGAGGACGGTGATACGTAACGCCCGTTATGATCAGTGGGTGTGAATGACATAACGGGGACGTCGATATGTAACGCCCGTTATGGTCATTGTGTGTGTAAGTCATAATGGGAACAGCAATACGTAACGCCCATTATGATTGATAATGTGTGGATGACATATTGGGGATGGCGATACGTAACACCCGTTATGGTTATTATGTGTGTAAGTCATAACGGAGACGGCGATACGTAATGTCCATTATAATTGATAGTGTGTGGATGATATATTGGGGACGACGATACGTAACACCCGTTATGGTCATTCGGTGTGTATTTCATATCAGAGACGGCGATACATAACGCTCACTATGAAATAAATATGTATGAGTCATAATGGGGACGGCGATACGTAACACTCATTATGATTGATATTGTGTGTATATTATATCGAAAACGGCGATACGTAAAGCCCGCTATGATTAGATTTACTAATATTTTTTTCTGAAAAATGATTGATGATTTTATTGGAATTTTATCGTAGACCAAAATGAGATTTTGGCGTGTGTTATTTTATTTATTTTGAGGAATATGATTTTAAACTTCATGCATACAATATCATGTTCATGAGTGATTTTATTTGTTGTTGCATGAGTGTATTTTATATCTTATAGTTTGTTTGGGTTGTACTTACCTGCAATGTCATTTTTGACGTCGTAGATTTTGGATGCAGAAATTGATGAGGTTGAGCCAGAGGAGACGGCTCCACTGTTGAAATAATTGTGTTATAATTTATTATCTTAGAAAATATTCCATTTTGATGCAAGTATTTTATGTTTTGATTTTCGGATGACTGTATTAAATCTTCTGCTGGAAAATTTATATTAAACTAGTTTGTAAAATAATTATAAAAATTCTGTTATGTAGATATTGATTTCAAATATCCGATGCTTTTATTTATGCATGTCACGTGTTCACACACTTAGCACTTGACATTGGGGGTGCGTGACCCGTGTTGTCAACATCCCAACATTTCAAATCCCGTATTTATTTTAAGGGAAATTTAGGAGCTTCCCAGATTTTATATTAAGAAACTCAAAAGTGTATAATATAAAATTGAGGTAAATGTTAAAGTTTATTTTTAATTTAATTTTAGTATAGCCACATTCTAGAAAATAGGTAATATATGAAAATTATACAAAATTTAAGGGTTATAAGAAAAAAAATTAGAGAGATATTTTTATGTATATTGAAAATTTATAAAATCTTAGAAAATATATGGGAAATAAGAAAATTATAAATTTTTTGTGAGGACCAAATTCTATATATATATTAAATTATAAATAAAATTTAGAGATTATGTTGAATTAAAAAATTAAAAAAATAAAAATTGAAAGGCTATTTAAAATTTTGAAAAATTTTGGCCAAGGTAGGTCCGGCGCCGCTATGTAGTACTATTTTGGTTCAAACATCCTGAATCAATTAATTAGCCGGCCGTGCATTCACATGCATTCGGCCCAGGCGCTATTGTTTGTCGAGTTATATTTATATATTTTTGTTTGTGGTAATTAATTCGCTTGTTAATCAATAAAATATTTATATTTCTCTTAATTAAGGTTTCAAAATCCATATAGAAGTTCAAAGTGTCTTTTCAATTTTTTTTTTTTTGAGAAATATGCTTATATCATTAAATCCAGAAATTTGAAATTTATAAATATAACCTATAAAAATTGAAAAATTCAATTTATAAATGACAGTAAACTCTTATTGTCTTTTAATATTTTCTTTCTTTGAATTTTTATATCTTTGAAACAAGCGCGAGATTTTCTATACCTAATTCAGGAATGGTAAAAGAATATTTATACCAAAACATCGTTTTACTATATTTGTTGATGGAAAATAAGGTCATTATAAATTGTCCACGCATATCTCATGGCCTCTTGTATATATGCATGCGTTGAAAGTGATTTTGCTATAATTATTGTAATAATTATTGACAAGATTATATATCTAATATGATATATATATATATATATATATGGGTGTGTGTGTGTGTGTGTGTGTGTATATATTAATCAATGAAAGAATTATACATGGATCATCTTCTTTTGGCGCATGCAGGAACATGATAATAATATATAGGTGCCCCCACCCTGCAATGATAATGGAACCCCCTCTCCCCCAATCCGAGGACTTTCCTAGTACGTACACACATGACACATGCACATATACATGTGGTGTAGGCTCCACTATTTAACTTTCTCCCTATATATATTTTTTTAAAGCAAATATTCTGACTGATCACAAGTAGACAATCAAATATAAATAAAATAGTAATGATATGCAGTTTTTCATGAATCATACACGATTATAATTTGAATAATTTTAGATGTGGAGTACGGGTTGATTTAGTCGGTGGTGATCATGAAGTGTCAAATCTTCATAGTTTTGCTTTTAAATCAGTATTTTAAATATTATACTTTATCAGTTGGTACTGCCAGTATCTATCATACTTGCCAAATGGACAGTATAGAAACTATATATATTTCATACAAGTTCAAATATAGGTCGTATTGGCTGGTATTTCGGCCGTATCGACTAATATTCGGTTTGTATTCAAGTCGTAACGGATTTCGGTCTTTTATCATTTTTTTTTTATTTTATGATAGGTTTTTTACCTCAATTCAGACTAGACTAATTACATATATATATATATATTTACATATATAATCTATTCATATATTGACTATTATTTTGAAATATAATTTATATATATATAATTTATTTATATATAAATTATTTTGAAATAGTAGTAATATTAAAATATTTTGTTTCAATACTTTAACCGATATTCTCACTAATACGATATTTAAAATATTAATTAAACACGTCGAAAGGTAATATTAATATTTTAGCAATTTTCGAAAATAATTAAGCCATGTTGACCATGAATGTACAATATCACGTGTTTTGACACTTTTTTTTACTATGATCTGCTATATGAATTAATTAATAACTATTAGGTCAAATGAGATGCTGTCAAATGGTTGAGTGCCCAATTCAGTTTATTATAAGCATTAATTCTCATTTCAAGACTAGTGTTCTATTCAGATTGGATGGATTTTATAGTAATACTACATATAAATAATATTATACATTTATATACGCATCCATATATGTTTATTAATTGCTTTTGTATCTTTCATTTTAAATATAAATACTTTATTAAATTTACATTTTTACTTTAATATTGGTACACATATAAATGCGCAATTTTGCTTGTATTTAGAAGTTTTCAATTTTCGCTACAAGAATAATGGGTAATAGTGACCCAATATTAGCAATGAAAAGGACTAATAGCGACTAAAATAGATTATTAGAGACTTAAATGAATTATTTGCGACTAATAAAAATGTAGCAAATAAGCAATTTTCTGGTAGTGATTTTATGATCTTTTTTCCAATATTTTATAATCTTTTTCTCAAAATTTATAAAAAAAATTCAAATTTGGGTGGTACTTTTTAATTTTGATCTTAATTATTGAAATTCAAGAATGAAAAAAAAAAGTTTAATTATACATGATGATTTGTTGATTAAAAATGAATGCTTGAATTGTCCTCGCTACTAGTATTATTGCATTAATTATGCACAAATTAGAATATATATTGTGCGTCGCAATGCAATTGACAGATAAATTATTGTATATAGGAGTCCTTTTTTGAGGCTTTCGTCTAAAAGCAGATAAAGATTTTAGTTTTCTTGGAAGACAAGGAACTCTAGTTTTTTGTTTAGTGAGTGTGTAGTCGAGAATTAGCTAGAGACAAAAGAGGAGAATGAAAGAGGAACTGTCAAGAAAGTGGAAAAGATTAAAGCTTTCAACGGAGGAAAGTGAGATTTTCATCATCAAGGATTAAAGATTTGAAAATTAGGGGTTTGCGTGTGAAATTTTGCATCATTGGTAGAGTGAAGTCAAGTAAGATTATAAATAGTAATGCTTTTCATTTAACAACGACAAAAGTTGCATCTTTCAGGTTGGCTAAAATTTAAAGAATTGGGAGATCAGAAGTCTCTAATTGAATTTCAATTCTTGGATGATAAAGATAGAATTTTGAGTGATTGTCTATGGTTTTTTGATGAAACTTGATTTCTTTTCAAGAAGTGGATGAATCAATTTTGTTGAAAGATATTCTGTTTCAATTTGGACCTTTTTGAGTTAAGTTATATGGTCTTTCACTTGCTTCCATAAATAATGAAATTGGAAAAGAAATAGCAGAATCAAAAATGTTATTAGGGTCATGTTATTAGGGTTGAATCAGATTCAGATGGTCAGGCGTGGGGCAATTGTTTAAGAGTTAGGGTTGCTATTGACATGACCAAACCTCTTTTTCGAGGCAAATCAGTTAAGTTGGTTAATAAAAAATATTGGATGTCGGTAAAGTATGAAAGATTACAGGCTTTCTATTTCAAATGTTGTATTCTAGCTCACAAGTTGAGATCATGCCAACTTTTGAGAGATGAGGAACAAGATACAGATGAGAGTAATGATCAGTTCGGGGCCTAGATGTGAGCTCAACCACGAAATACAAAAAAAATTTAAACTAGAAAATATGAAGGCAACAAGGAATCAAGAATGGATAAGGGGAAATAGAAAACTTCTAAACAAATGCAAGGGGATAAAATTATGAATTTTCAACACAAGATAAGCTTGGGAAGCCAAAGAGGCAGCAATGCATTATTATTATAACTGGTTATGCAGTTGATGTAAAAGAAGATAAACCAATCAACAATGATAATATTGTTACAGAGTTTCCCAAGTATAATGAGAAAGTGGGTGAATTTCATAATAATGAATCACACGAAAATGATAATTATCAAAGAGAAAGCACAATTGAGCATGTTGAGGCAAAAACTAAGAAAATGTCTACTTAGAAAAGAAGAGCAAGAGGAATTTCTTTCAATGAACAAATGATTCTAGAACAGATTTGAAGTGACATAAGAAAGAAAGGTAGATTTTGTAATTTACATAGAGGCACAACTTCAGAATGTGAAAATAGAGGGGGAAGGTCTTAGCCCTACTGTTGTTACAAATCAGGTGGATGTTGCCTGGCAGCCCCACCAGTAGCCATATAGGTGTTTTTTGAAACTGTAGGGGGTTTGGGAACCTCCTAACAGTTAGAGAACTTTTGTTGTTAGTTAATTCTAAGTCTCTCACTTTTATGTTCCTCATAGAAACCAAATATTGTAAGGATAAGGTGGAGAAAATCAGGAACAGGCTAGATTTTAATGCAAGCTTTGTTGTAGATAGTATTGGCTTGAATGGTGGCTTAGCATTTTTGTGGAACAGTAAATTTCATTTTTCCTTAGACAATTATACCCAGCACCATATTTCCATGAAACTCCATGATGAAGAGGTGGATCAACAAATTCTGATTTTGGGTTTCTATAGTTATGTAGTCACGTCAAGTAGATATATGGGTTGGAACTTTTTGCGAAGATTAAAGCCAATGGGTTATATGGCTTGGATATGTTTTGGTGACTTTAATGAAATTCTTAACCATAATGAAATAGTTGGAGAAGCAATAAAACCTTATCAATAAATGGAGCAATTCAGACAGTGCATTAATGATTGTAATTTGGGTGATTTTGAATATGATGATATGAAATACACTTTGTGTAATAATAGAGAAGTGGGTCAATTTACAACGGAAAGGCTTGAACGTGTTTTGGAGAATTTGAAATGAACTGAATTGTTAAGGAATTTCAGTTTCAAAATCTTGGCAGCCCTCTCATTTGACCATGGTCCCATACTATTGAAGTGGTGTAAGGGTGGACCCAGAAATTTATTAAGTGAAGGTGACAAATCCAAAGAAAAGATTTTTAGATATAAAGCTAAATGGAATATTCAAGAGGAATGTAAAAATATCATCACTGATAACTGAAACAGTACAGAAGCAACTCAGTGTCCTATTATTCAATCTATCAAAGAGAAAATGAGCAAGTGCAAGAATTCTTTGGAACAGTGGGATAAGCTTGTACCAAAAAAAGACAAGGATGAAATTCACAATAATCATCAGAGTTTAGCTGATCTTCAGAAAGATAACACTGGCAAAGGTAATAAAGAAATCAAGTCCCTTAAGATAACTATTGAGTATTCCCTAGCTAAAGAAAATCTGAAATGGCAACAGAGATCAAAGCAAATGTGGTTAAGAAGTGGAGATAGAAATAGAAAGTTCAACCACAGATTTTCCAATCAAAGGAATAAAAGTAATAAAATCAAGCGCATCCGCAAAGAAGATGGGAGTGAAACTTCAAATAGCTAGGAAATCACAGAGGTATTTAATCAATTTTATCAGTCTGTTTTTACTTCACAGTAGCCTACTTATATTGATGAATGTCTTAGTAGTCTTCAACCTATAATTTTAGAGAAGATGAATAGAAATTTAAACAGACCCTACTATGTGGAAGAAATCAAAGAGGCAATTTTTCAAATGAATCCAATGGGATCACTAGTTCCGGATGGATTTTCCCCTATTTTCTATTAGAACCACTGGGATATTGTAGGTAATGACATTATTGAAGTCGTTTCAAATGTTCTTAATCATGGTGGCAAATTTGGTACTATTAACGATACCTTTATTGTTTTAATTTCCAAGATTAAAAAGCCAAAAATAGTTTTTGATTACAAGCCTATTTCACTTGGAATGCAAACAGTTGTCAAAAAGGACCTAAGCCATTTAGGTTTGAAGCCATTTGATTTGAGGAAGAAGAATGCAAACATCTGGTTCATGATACTTGGAATATCCATTGTACCCAAACTTGTCTACAGGATGTTATGGGATGTATTTCCTCGAGTTCATCAAGACTTCAACAATGGAACAACTCAAAGTTTGGTAATGTACATGTTAATCTAGGAAAGACCAAGAATCAACTAAAGAGGGCTCAAGAGAAGGACTTGAGAATGATAAATGAAGAGGAAATCAATACTGCCTCAAATGAAGTTTACAATTGGTTAAGTAGGGAAGAGGTGATGTAGAGACAAAGATCAAAGGCTTTGTGGTTATATGAGGGAAATCAAAACACAGATTTTTCCATGCCAAAGCATCCCAAAAGAATAAAAAGAATAGCATTCAAAAGCTTATGGATGGTAGTGGTACTTGGCTTAAGGGAGAACAATGTCAACAACTTATCGTTAACAATTTTGATTCTTTGTTTTCCACTGCAGGTACTAGAAATATTGCTACTGTTTTGGCCCAGATTGAAACAAAAACTTACACCTTACATGCATAGGGATATTGCTAGGCCTTATACTATGGATGAAGTCCATAAAGCTTTGCAAGAGATGCACTACTCTAAGGCGCCAGGTCCTGAAGGCATGCCACTCTCTTTTTTCCAGCAATATTGGCCCCACATTGGTCCCTCAATTTCAGCAGCAGTGGTACATGCACGAAATTCTAGAGATTTTTCTCAAACAACAAATCATACTTTCATTAGATTAGTCCCAAAGAAGAAACACCATTTTAAGGTAAATGACTTTAGATCTATTAGTCTTTGTAATGTCATCTACAAGCTAATATCTAAAGTCATTTCTAATAGGATGAAAATTATTTTACTTCTTATTATTTTCGAACTTAGTCTGCTTTTATCCCTGATAGACTTATAACCGATATCATCCTTATTGCATATGAGGTTCACCATTTCTTAAAAAGGAAAAAGAGAGGTAAAAAGGGCTTCGTGTCTTTAAAGCTTGATATGAGCAAAGCTTATGATGATAAGGTAAAATGACCCTATCTTGAAGCTATTATGTTAAAGCTTGAATTTCCTAAAATTTTCATTAAGATGGTGAAGAATTGTGTGACCAGTGCATCATTTTCAGTTCTTATAAATGGAGTTCCACCGGACAAATTTTTCCATCTCGTGGATTGAGACAATGAGACCTTATATCTCCTTATCTCTTCTTATTATGTGCAGAAGGCTTAACTGGATTAATGAAACAAACTAAACACTCGGGTACCCTTCCAGGAGTCAAGATTTGTTGGACATCTCCTAGGCTTAATCATCTGCTCTTTACAGATAATAGCCTTATTTTTTGCAGTGCTATTATGGAGTCAAATAACAGATTAATTCAGTTGCTAAAAGTTTTTGAGGATGCTTCAGGACAAATGATCAATCATAAGAAAATAGCAATGGTTTTTAGCCAGAATGTTGAAGTTGATTTGCAAAGGAATGTCATGGATTTATAACGTAATTCAAAGATCCAACCTTATGATAAATACCTTGGCTTGCCACCTATAATAGCAAACTCTAAGGTAAGTGCATTTGCTGATATTAGACATAAGGTTTGGTTAAAACT
Source organism: Platycarya longipes (assembly GCA_036559045.1). NCBI lineage: Eukaryota > Viridiplantae > Streptophyta > Magnoliopsida > Fagales > Juglandaceae > Platycarya > Platycarya longipes. The sequence continues at coordinate 1,299,947 of CM071803.1, read as the reverse complement.
TCAAGGCGAAAAAGGAAATATGTTTTCACAAGGTGGCTGAGAAGTTCTATTAAAAGTTGTGGCTATGGCAATCCCATGTTATGCTATGAGTTGCTTTAAACTCTCCCATAAATTGTGTGTTGATCTTGAGGGGATGATGACTAATTTCTGGTGGGGACAAAAAACTTGGTGAGAAAAAGATTCATTGGGTTGGTTGAAAACAAATGTGTAAGCCCAAGGTAGTAAGGGGTCTTGGATTCAAAGATTTGTAGAATTTTAATATGTCTATGTTAGCAAAACAGAGTCGGATGCTTCTACGGCACAAGGATAGCTTATTCTACAAGGCTTCTTGTCCCTTTTTTATGCCAAATTGGGTTCACCCTCCTTTGCTTCGAGAGGGATATGGGAGGCAATGAGAATTCTCATGAAAGGGGAAAGATGAAGTGTTGGTAATGGCCAAAAGATCCATATTCTTAATGATCCTTAGATTTCTGGATATTGAGAACTTAGTAACCATGTAACAGCCCAATGTGATCCACCTCATTTTGCTCTGTCTACTTTTGACACAAATGTGTCCTCTTTGCTTAATAGCACAATAAAATGGTGCGATATATCCAAGGGACAGACTCTCTTCAATATAAACATTGTAAAGGCAATTTTGAGAATCCATCCAAGTTTTTCTGATGAGCCAGATAAATAGATTTGGGAGTAAGAGATGAGTGGTGTCTATCCTGTCTGTAATGCTTACAAGTTCTTCACAGGAGTTTCCACCACTCACATAGGAAAGAGTGGGAGCTATGAAGAAATTTTGGCAAACACTATGGAAGTTGTGAATCCCCCATAAAGTAAAAACTTTAGCTTGGAAGGCATGTAAAGAAATGTTGCTTCTAAAACAAACTTGCTCAGGAAGAGAATGTTTGTGTGGGTTCACTCTGGAGGATTTAGCCCATGCGCTATTTTTCTGCCCCTATCTTCAAGATGTATGGTTGGACAGATTTTTTGTATTGCTAGACCTGGAATTTTTTAAGTCTTTATGCACTCTGCTTTGTTAATTTATTCTACAACATTGGCTGAGGGCTTAGCTTATTTCATTTTGATTACTTGGGGACTATAGCATGAAATGAATAAAATGTTACGTGAAAGTGTAAATATTCCCTCTCACCAGATTGTCATCATCCTAACGTCTCGATTTTCGTGTTTTCGCAAGTGAGAGTTGGAGGTGTCACACAGATCATTAATTATACACTCTCACTTAAAAGGTTTGTTCCTTCATCCCAATTTCATCCCCACATGAGCAACAGTAAAGGTCAATATAGGTGGACTCCTCTCCCTTAAAACAGTTTCAAGTTAAATGTAGATTGGGCCCTCTTTTCTCACTGCAATAAGACAAGTATTGGGGCTGTCCTACGTGATTCCAGTGGTGAAGCAATCCTAACCATGAGTAGAGTAGAGGAGGAGTTTATGGTGCCTAAAAATGTTGAAGCAATAACTATCCTACGAGCTTGCAATCATGTCTTCACATTGGCATTCAAAGCCTGCTTATTGACAGCGACTGTTACAACATTGTGGAGGAGATTCTTTGTGATACATAACCTTCCTCAGCAAGAAGAATGGTGATATTAGAAATCCAACACCTCATGCTACGTTTTACTCACTGCTCAGTCCATCATACACCTTGATTGGCAAATGAAGTAGCTCATACACTTGCACAACATGCTTAGTCAATTTCTGGGTTGCAATTGTCCTGGCATGTTGCTCCTAATTCTTTTATCATTGATGTTGTGTATATTGATGCTTTATCATGTAAACTCTTTTAAGGCCTTTTGTGCCTCAAGAAATGTAGATGATTTTCTTATAAAAATATATCCCTTTACTTTCTTACAATATTGTTTAGGATTCATGCACAAACGACGCTATTGCATGCTTTTTACATGAATTGAGTGTAAAAAGGGTCTGACTTCGATCGGAAGTAGAAATATTATAAATAAATAGTATGTATTATTAATATGATGATTCAAAGATGAAAATAAGATTTAGATTCGATTTGGATATTGAGTATTAAAGTTGAAAGTTGAATAAAATATTATTAGAATATTATATTTTTATTTTATTATTATTTTAATATTAAATTTTTTTTTTTTTCAATTTACGTGAGAATTCAAAAGAAATATAGTGATTAGGATAACCTTCTATCCAAACCGGGCTTAAAAGATGTTTACACAAGCCCAACTGAAATTTGATGAACCCCAATTCCCAAGCCAAGTTTTGTGGCCTTTGCATTATTTCTAAATGAAAAACATCTCAAAGTATATTCTTCAAAGCATCTCAACCGCAGATCAATTACATCAACAAACAATTGAAAGCTTGTTCAAGACACACAAGATTAGAAAAATAAAAGAAATTAACTTCTTCATCATGAAAGACATAGCTAGCCAAGTACTGCTTCGAGCCATGACTTCCCATTCTTCAAGTCCATACATATTTATATATATATATATATATATATTTATATATATAAAAGACATTGCACCTGGACATTTCCGTGTAACTATGAACACTTCGGCAAACCAACTGGAGGCGGCAGCAAGCTTGTTTCCTCGGTTGTCCCATTCCTCACTATGAGGACAGTGGCCATGCCCAAGGTGACATGCCTTTCAAAATGACAGTGCATAAACCACACCCCTATAAAATATATATGCATCGACTGTATTAGCAAGCTAGTACGTACTACTAGTGCTACACATGACATTATACACAAATTACATGATTTTTGCTAAAACAAAAGTGTTGCAGATGGCAGATGCAGAACAAAAATGGAAGAATAGCTTGATCTAGGCGTTACACAAAGATGATAAATTAAGACTGTCAGATCGCAACAAGTAGTAATTGGGAGTGTCTTCTGTATATGTTTTTCATGTCTTTCCCATGTGGGAGTTTCTCTTTTCAAAATATTCATAATTTATAAAGATATATATATATATATTATTATAAAAAAACTGCTAATATGTAATCAATTTTTTTTATTAAAATAATTATTTGTTACTAAAATGACTATTTTTTATTAAAATGAGTGTGCTTTTATCGCAATTAGTTATCAAATAATCTGTCACAAATTAATACTCGTTCTTATAGTGTGTAATGATAATAAGTAACCTGAGTATGTTACATTGAAAACAATTGCTAACCTGGATTATTCGCAACAAATCTAATGGCAATCCAACCGTTTTTTGGAACTCCGACAGTGTTAACTTTAGGTGGATTAATCAAATTGCGATTTTCTTGATAAGCCTCTTCGGTAAAGTTTCCAGAACCCGTCCCGACCACGTAGAAGCTATAACCATGAAGATGCAATGGATGGTTCTCTGGATTCCCAATACTAGTTCCTTGGTACACTATTTCAATAGATTTACCATAGTGTACCATCAAAACTTTTGTCCTTTGGCTTGGAAATATATATTTTGGATCATCCCTCTCAATGTTTGTCCAGTTAGTGCCAGGAAATGGAGGGTTATGAGGTAACTCTCCATAAGTGCCAAGCAAGCCTCTGCAAAGTGCAAATTAAAAGGTTGTAATTTCATGTAAATCTATCTAAGGTTGACCAATAATCACCACACGAAAATTGTTCATTTGTGATAAGTTATTTCTAATAAATAACTTCTTTTTGTTAAAATGAGTTTGTTTTTTTCGTAAATATTTGTTCTCATTACAAATAATCTATCACAAATGTACATTTTTCTTATAGTGATTTATACTTTGTCACAGCAACAATAATGGAATATATATGAGTTGTGGGTGTACGTATATATGTACCTGGTGTATGCCTGCAATATATCAATCCTTGTTGACACGTAACTTACGTTGTTTAAGCTTGTAGATAGTTTATTACCCTGCGGACCTTCACATTTATCTAGATCACAAGGCAATTGATTCGCAGAAACTGTAATAGTGATTCTTTCATCAAATCCTTCTTGGAGATTTACCAACTCTGAGTTCTTTATTTGACTTGTGAAGCTGATTGCAGCATTTGTATCATTGGGTAAAGGAAGTTGCGGATAGAGAACAGAGGATGGAGAATTGTAAACGACAAGAGCTGAAGTGCTGGTTTCATCGAAAGGGGCATCGGAAGCTGCGAATGAACTAGCAGCCATGTAATAGTTATCAGCCGGAGACTGACTTGCTGTGAGCAAGACGTCCATTGTTTGTCCTGGGGTTATCATGATGTAACTAGTGTTGAACTTGCTTGTATATGCACCATCTTGTCCAACAACTGTGAGGTTGTGTTTAGCGATCCCAAAGAACATCTCTGTATTCATCACCGCATTTATAATTCGAAGAAGATACGTATTGCCCTCTTCAACCAGTAGAACATACGCCGTTTCTGCTTGCAACGCATATGTGCGACAAAATTAATATATAGCATACGAGCAGTATCCATTAATCTTCAATCCTGGATTATAACGCTTTACTAGATAAAATATTTTAATCTACAAACAAATTATACAAAAATAATTTTATAAATTTACCAACTAGTTTGATGCAATATTATATCATATCGTAAATTTATTTTTATTACAAAATAAATATAAATAATAAGATGAAGTCACGTTAGTTTATGAATTTATTTTTATATAATCTATTTATATTTGTAGCAATTCTCATACATACATATATATATATATATATATATATATATATATACATAATATTAATCATGCATACCGGTGGAGCAATTATTTGGATATCCTGGTTGGCCATTGATGGTGTAAGAATCTGATACGTTTGGATCAACGCCGACTGCTGCAGCAGCATCCACTAATGTTGTCAAGTTTTCCTTGTACCAATCTCCTGCAGAATTTTAAGTTATACGAAGATTCAGATTTACAGCACTATTGAGTTTTACATAAATGCTAACATAGTATATATTGAGCTATGAATTATGTTATATATGCTTCGTGCTAAATCTGTTCAGTTCTCGAGTTGTTATTGGACTACTCTAAATTGCCAATATTAATATAGTTGTAAGGATAGTTACCGAGTATAATAACTTCTTCTGCATCATATGTATAATTGGGGGTTATTCCCACATCAGGGTAAATAATAATGGCTCCATGAACTGTGGCACGTGTCCAGTCGCTATGGGCATGCCACCAAAGAGTTCCTTCTTCATCAGAAAAGATGACCTCATAGGTAAAGTTTTTTCCTGGTTTGATGGGGCATTGTGTAATGTTCTCAGGTCCATCTGACCATGGATTTCTTGGTTGCTTCACTCCATGCCTATAAATAGAGATTAAAAAAACGTTTATTATTAATTTACATAATCGATCTGAAGTAATGTTATATAACTCACTAGTATTTCATTTTTATCTCACTATATATATAAGATATGACATATTTATTATCATTAGATGACAAAGAACTATTTTATAAAAGATTATCCACTACTGATAAATATGCTACATTTTATATAATGAGATGAAACTAGGATGGTGGTATGTTATATTTTTCTGAAAATATAACTTTTGATTTACGCAGCATTTGATTCTATGTCTCTGTTACGAACTAAATGGACAAACCAACTAGTATGCATGGATAAAGTCAATTCGTCCTCTATGATTAAAGAAAGAACTTGGCTCGACGGTTACAATTAAGTGTTGCAAATTTGTAAGAATGAAGGGCAGGGAAGCTAGGGTATTACCAGTGAATAGTGACACCATAATCTGCATGGTTGTGAACGTTAACAAATGCTTTATCGCCTTTGCGGACACGAATCGTTGGGCCAGGAAACATGCCATTTACAGTAAGAATAGTCTTCTCTTCACACAGCCTTGTGAAATTTGTCTCCTTCAGCTGCAACCAGAACGTGTAAATATATATATGCGCATTTGCAACTCACGAAATGCTAGTGTAAAACAGCGTATGGTAAATTTGAATTGTCTATTCTAGATCGGTAAAATAACGTAAAATTGTTCCTATGGAAAGTGAGCAAACTTATCAGCCTGCAAACGTAAAGCCTATGTAGTGTCTACAATAGAGAAATAATTTGTAACAAGTCCAAGCCCTTGTATTTAAATAGATTCCACTTTAAAACAGTGTAAAAAAAATTATTTTTTATTATTAAAATCCACTATTTTATAAAACTAGATTGTAAGAGACTTGTTTATTTACAATTTGTGCCTAGCATTACTTATCTATAATATAAATATATATATATATATACAACAAAAGGTTTTAAATTGATATAGTTTCATTTGATTCTTTAAATATGCTTTTCAATAAAAATAATTTTATAACATGATGAGCTATATCTTTTTATAAGATTTTCATATAATCGCTTTACGATTAGAGTATCTTCCGATATTATATATCGACAAGTGCATCTGCATGAATGCACGCATTTTCTTATTCTTCACTAATGGATATATAAAGCAGTACTTTTTTTCACATTATACTGATTGAAAGAATAAATATTTAATTGACTATAAATCTTTCGCATGCACTGAAAGTCAGCATGCATGCACGCACGACGGTCCAATATATATCCATCCATCCATATATATATATATATATATATATACATATACATATCTGTATATATATGTATATATTGGGAAAGGAGGAACGTGTACTGAAAAGTAGTACTTACAGTGAAGCTGTAGTGGTGGACATCATATGCGATGCAAAAGAACACCCCATCCAGAAGCCAAAAACTTAGAAATCCTAGTACCAAACCTAGATTCTTCATTCTCATGTTCTGTCTGCTCACTTCGGCCTACCAGAGAAAGAAATGATCTTTAAAGACAGTAAAACCTCTCTCTCTCTCTCTCTCTCTCTCAATGTCGTTGCTTTGCTTGTAGCCTGTTAGTTTGTTCGATGAGCATCAGCAGGAGTTCGAAGTGTTATTTATAGACAAATGATTGGCACTATATACATTTAAAATAATCTATAATGAATAAGTTATTTGCGAAACAAATACGAAAGCACATGAGATAAATATAAGGAAAATGATGATACTATGCTCACTATACTTGACATCATGATTTTAACATCTCATACATTTTGATTTTTTTTTAATGATTAAGATAATGATTATTAGTGTATTAATATTTTTTTATATTTTTTAAAAATATTTTAAACTGTTAAAAAAGTGAAAAAATTAAAATAATAAAAAAAATTTATCACTCCAGCGGGAACGCTAGCACTACTTAAATATAATTACCGCATGCAGAATGCATGTTCCTCATTGTGCGGTCAGCTAATTAAGTAATAATGTTCATCAGAAAAGCACGTTAATTAATATGTTCGCAGAATCGCAAATAGTAATTTGCATGTATACTTTATAAGACTGGCCAGGCCAGTCCAACAATTTCAACTATATTCAATACATTATCTAATACTTCGATTTCACCTAGAATACAATTTCAACTTAGCAATCATCATATTCAATAGTACATTATCTAGTACTTTGATTTCACCTAGAATGGGATAACGATATATATGCATGTATATATATACCAGAATGCTTTTAATTGAAGGTGCCATTGGACCCACCATTTTCTGGGTCTATCTCTCGCTCTCATCATCTTCACCTTTCCTCCCTCCTGCTTTCACGTTTTGGTTTTATAAAAAAAAAAAAGAAAAAGCAGCCACATGATATGCACATTACTAAGTGCACTGCTATCGTGGCTATTTTATAGAGACACGTACTTCGTGTTCACATGTTTCGTCCCATGGTAGCATTATTAATTATCGGTCATGTCGTGACGTTTCATTGCATTAATTCGCAAATTACGGATGTGTCACCGTCAAACAGCACTAAAGAAAGGAACGTGGAAAATATGTTCGGAACACAAAAGATTCCCTCAATATTATAGAGACTCATCATGTCATGTTACTGGGGACCGGTGCAGCTAATTAATTTATCGTTATGTTAGGAATTAAAAACAGAGATAACTCCGCCTTGCGGAAAAGCTCTCTCCTTTAGCGAACAAACGCTAGCCCTCACTGTCGATATTTAGCACGGTCACATCCTTGAAAATTAGATATTATATTTAAAATTATTCAAAATTTTGTGTCTACAAGAAAAAAAAAATGGAAAGATCAGAGATATTTTTAAGGTATATTTAGATTTTAGAAAAACTTTGAAGAGCATGGGGATTATAAATATTTAGGGAGTTATTTTCTATATTTAGAGACATGAAAAAAATATAAGGAAAATTTTGAAAATAAATTTGGGGTCGTGGCCCCTTATACTTCTATTGACGTAGCTCTGCCCGTCCATCCGCACGCGGCAAGATATATATTTTGCCGCATGCACATGCACGTTTGTATTTAAAATCTATTTTAGTTCGTATCAATTCATGTTTATTTTATTATTATATTTTTATATTTTTTTATATAAAATATAAATTTTTATACATCTTTTTAAATTTCAATATATATTTTTTAATTTTTAATATATTTTTTTTAATTTTAAACTAAATACATTTTAACTTATTTTATCTTCAAAAAGTCCAAATGGTTGAGATATATCGCAATACGCGGTCCTATCATTGACAACAGTACGCAATCAATATCTCATCTAGTGGTCACAACTCATCTTTTGATAACGGAAAATTATAAACACAAATCATATTTTATAATAATATTTAAAAAATATTTTTAGAAATTATCTTATAGAATTAATATTATTTTACAATATATATTATATAAAATATTATAAAATATATTGGGTATATATCATCTCTTTTTAACAATAGAATAAGACGTACCTACGAGTTTGAGAGAAGGATATTGGCTAATCATATTCAATAGTTTAATTTTTCACATGATGTTCTGTTAAAAAACATGTATAGGGAGAGTGACTCTTTAACAAAAACATGTTCAATAGAAAATTAGGTAATGATACATGCACATACAAGTTATACTATTTTCCAACTCGTTTTCCAACTCAGACGTTTATCATATTAATTTCTAAAAAATTGTTGGATAAACCAAATTTATAAAACGTAGCTAGACTGCGATCAGTACGTAACGATAGGACTGGTGGCAAAACCAGTAATTTTTTTTAGGATGGGCCAATTTTTCTATCGTACTATATTTATATAAAATATTACAAAATATTATAAAATCATAAAATATATATAAAATTCAATTTTGATATTATGTCAAATAACGTAAAAATACAATTTAATATTTGTTTCAGATAGTAATATTCATCTATTATTATTTTTATAAATATAAAATATTTAAAAATTATTTTCTTCATAAAAATTATCAAATAATTTTTTAAAATGTCATTTTTCATTCTAATATTTAAGCTAGTTAATCAAATTTAATATAAAATCTAACTATTTTAATGTCACATTAAGCATATAATGTTACAAATGGAACCTTAAATAAAATTTTTCTTATTCAATAAAGTTTAGAGGATAAATCACTTCTATTATTTGTCATAAGAATCATGATCAATTTTAAATGGTTTTTCTGTTATTTTCATTTCAGATTTTATATTAAGAAATTCAATAGTGTATATATAAATTGGGGTAAATGTTAAAGTTTATTTTTTAATTTAATTTTAATGTAGCCGCATTCTAGAAAATAGGTAATATATAAAAATTATACAAAATCTAAGCTGGGTTATAGGAAAAAAATTAAAGAGAGACATTTTTATGTATATTAAAATTTAATAAAATCTTAAACATATGAGGAATAAGGAAATTACAAATTTTTTGGGAGGGCAAATTTCTATATATATTAAATTATGAATAAAATCTAGGGATTATGTTGAATTTAAAAAATAAAAATAAAAATTGGAGGGCTATTTAAAATTTTGAAAATATTTTTAGGTGTCATGTCCCCCCTTCGCTAAGGTAGGTCCGCCGCTGTGTAGTAGTATTTTGGTTCAAACATCCTACCAAATTTTCAAACATCTTGGTGAAAAACTTCATATTTTTCTTATTTTTCTTTTGTTTGCTTTTTTCACAGAAAAACAACAATTAAGGGGCTATTATTATATCTACCGTGTTTTTACACTTTTTGAAGATGGCTTGGTGCATGCTCTATTCTAATAAGCATTAATCCTCATTTCAATGGGCATATCAATCCCGAATCAACTAATCAGCCGGCCGTGCATTCACAAGGCCGGGGTTGCATTCGACCTAGCTATTGTTTGTTGAGTAATATTTATATATTTTTGTTTGTGGTAATTAATCATCTAGTTAATCAATAAAATATTTAGACTTCTCTTAATTAAGGTTTGAAAATCCATATAGAAGTTCAACGGGTCTTTTCATCTTCCCTTTTTTTTTTTTTTTTTTTTTTTGCAAAATAGGCATATGTCATTAAATTTAAAAACTTGAAATTTATAAATGTGACTTATAAAAATTGAAAAAATGCAATTTACAAATCAACTAACGACAGTTAAAACACAACAACAGTTGGGTCCTTTTATCTTTTAATTTCTCTGCAATCTAGTTATATAGCATCTTTCTGTACTCAACCTTAATTAGTGTGGGATTTTTAATATTTTCTTTCTTTGAATTTTTATATCTTTGAAACAAGCGCGATATTTTCTAATATACCTAATTCAGGGATGGTAAAAGAATATTTATACAAAAAACATCGTTGTACTATATTTGTTGATTGAAAATAAGGTCATAATTGTCCACGCATATCTCATGGCTTGTATGCATGCGTTGAAAGTGATTTTGCTACTATTATTGTAATATTTTTTTATGGAGAGAATTTGAATATTGTCATGCGTCCGGCCAGGCAAATGACAAGATTATATATATAAAATATAATATATGTGTATATGTGGGTGTATATATATATATATATATATATTATCCTACTCTCAATAAAAATGACTTGATCTATAGGTTAAGTAATGTAATCGTATTTTTCAAGTTTTACTTAAAGTCTGGATTTTAACAAATCCAAATTAGTGAGTCTCATAAGTATAAAACTATTTTTATTATCCCTTTTGGTCACTACGAGTGGAATGTGATGTGATTCAATCTAAAAAATGTCCCTAATGAATTTCAAAATATTATGAATGATATCTTTAATTCATTCACCTATTTCATTATTGTTTATATTAATAATGTTCTTATATTTTCAAAATCTATTAATGAGCACTAGAAACATTAAACAAAATATCTTTGTTTCTAAATATCATAAGACAAAATAGTCTTGTTGTTTCTATCAGAAAGATTCAATTATTTTAAACAAAGATGAGATTCATTGATTATGACATCTCTCAAAGTAAAATCCAACCTTTCTTTAAGGTCATCGAATTTGCTAACAGGTTTCTCAATATCATTCGCAATAAAACTCAATTATAAAAATTTCTTAGTTCTCTCAATTATGTTGCCAAATTTTATAAGAATATGAGAAAATAATGCCGTTCTAACTAAATGATTACATTCTAATCCTTCTCCGTAGACAGTAGGACAACGAAAGAATTATACATGGATAACTTTTTTTAGCGCATGCACAGGGGCGAAACTACATATGGTAAGCCCCCAAGTTTTTTTGAAACCTTGATATAGCTTAAAGATCAATAGACTTTTTCTCCTACCCACCAAAATTTTACCAAACCTAGCCCGCCCCAACCGCCCCCACCCCCCCCCCCCCCGCGCCCCGCCCCGTGCAAAACACTGCTTTGGTAGAGACTAATGGTACTCGTTTATGTCATATTATACATAAAAAAATGTATTCATCTTTCTTTTCTAACACTCTCTCATTACCGATTGTACTTACTCATACAAATTTATGGTCCATCAAATATGTTGTATACCGTAGCTAATAGTCGGTATTATTGTGTGTGCTATGAGTCAGAAAAGGGCTATAGGTTGTAAATTGTAAAGCATTGCAGACTAATCTGCTGTTGCGTGTTGATTAGTTTAATGGTTGGTGTCAACACTAGTTAATTAGTTTGGCCTTTATTGATTTATTATTTGTATTTGGAACGTTGAGTTTTGTACTTAAAAAGAGATGAATGTATATTTAATGTACTGATGGGACTACAATTCTTGAAGAAATGAAATTGAGTACAACTAATTTGTTCATGTCTTTATTTCCTTCCCCTTTTTGTTTAAGTCCAAGCAGTTGAGCTAGTTTTCATTTAGTACAGTATCGTTCTTTTCATGTACAGGGCAATTTTTTAATTACTTTGGCTATTTGGATGTAAATGGAGGATATATATATATACATATATATCATGTTTATATATATGATTTGTATAAATTTCAGATTGTAATATCCTGTTTATTTATTCTTATAGATCATGTTAGATCTCAAATTACGTGTATTTTTACGTAATATTTTATTCTTATTGTTGATTATTTTAATTTATTTTAATAATATTATTGATTGTATTTTATTTGTTTAAAATTATTATTTGAACTATTAATTAGTTAATATTAGTTTTACGTTGTTTTATGTTAATATGGAGTTATGCTATTTTTCTTATTAATTTAAATGTGTGATAATTATTTTAATGATTAGAATTTAATTTCCTTTATTTTATTATGTGAGTTTATTTGATATGTTTTTATTTATTATTTTATCTTAAGTAGTCTCTGCGTTTAAATTAATTTATTCAGCTCTCTGTTTTGGAATTCTTTTTATTGGATCGATTCGGTTAACAGAGTTATGAGTACTGGATCTCGTTTATTTCCTTCCCTTTTTCCTTTTTCTCTTTTCTTTTTCTCTTTTTCTTTCTTTTTCTTTCTTTCTTTCTTTCTTATTTCCTCTCCCCCCAACCGCGCGACCAGCCCCCCTCCCTCTGACTTCCCATTCGGTTTTCCACCCCCAACAGTGTCACCGCTGGCCGCCTACCCTCACCGCCCACGCCACCTGCACCCCGTCGCTCCAGCGAGTTCATCCATGCCGGTGGTGCCACCCACGGCAGCCCCACCTCCCGCTGGCAAGCTAGAACCCGAAATGAGTATCTTGGTTTTTCCTGCGTTTTCCAGCCATCGCCGGCCACCCATGACGCCGGCAACCTACCAGCAATTTCCCCTCGTTCCGGTGAGCATAACCCACCACCTAGAACCACCCAGTTCTGCCACTTGCTTCTCCATCCGAAATGGATCTTTAAATGGGTTGTTCTTTGCCGCATCACCGTCCGGCCACTGTAAGCCTCATCACCACCACCAAAACATTCCCTCATCTCAGCCGACCACTCCCCTATCTCAGTTTTCCCATCTGTTGCCCCACCTCTCGTATACGAGCATAAACTCGAAAATGGGTTTCCACCCATTTTGAGCCTGATCTGCCACCTTCCGGTGGTTGCACCGCCTCACCACCACCTTCATGAGATTCTCCACCCTCTAATGAGTATTTTCCTAAATTTTATTGCCAAACCGAGTACTCTAACCCAACGTATAAAGTGACTCGCTGTGAACACTATGGATCGGCGTTTGCTCAATGATCCCGATTTTTATTCACTGTAAATATTTTTCAAATAAACTTTAAGACTTAAATATATTTTTGCATCGACAGATATTGTGTTGGGTTATTGTTGGGATTTATTGGTTATTAAATATTTTGTGCATGGTCGTCTACATTGTGTATTTATGCACATGTTCATGGTTATATTTGAAAGGTGGATTTTAACATGATATTGGATGTTCATGTGTTGGAAATAGAAACTGGGTTTTCATGTATTTATGGTTTCGGGTACGTGTGTATCACGACCCCAAGTCGGGATGGGGCATTATCCCGGTGGAGCTCCTTTGGTCACTCGAGAGCGGAATATACTGAGTGACGTCCTCTGAGTTGTTGCTGGGCAACAATAGGATCGGATGAGATGGTAACGCTCTCATGCCGACTCCGTGGCTCCTCTGCTGGCGGGGGCTAAGGGATGCCTGGTCATGGTACGTGCTGGGCGCGGTTAGTTAGGTATCGCCCGTTCCGAAGTCACATGCGTGGTCATTACCTTTAGTGTGATGATGAAAGCTAGGGTGTGCAGATGGTCTCTATGGGAGATCATGGTGCATACGGTTAATAAAATGGATGTTTAGGCCATTTTCTAAGAAAGTGACGGGTTTTGATTATTGGTGTTATGTGGACCATTTTCTGGGAAAATGGTTGTTGTTTTAATGGTTTTACAGACATCATTTTCTGAAAAAATGATGGATGTTTTTATTAGAGTTTTATCGTGGATCAAAATAGAATTTTGGTGTGTGATTATTTTATTTATTTTGAGGAAGATGATTTTAAGTTTCATGCATATGGTGTCATGTTCATGCGTATTGTTGTTGCATGAGTATATTTTATATCTCGTGATTTGTTTAGGTTGTACTTACCTACGATGTCATTTTTGGCGTCGTAGTTTTTTGATGTAGAATTTTGTGGAGACTGAGTCTGAGGAAGCAATTCCGCTGTTGAAGTATTCATATTATAATTTGTTATCATGAAATTTTGTTTTTCTTTTTATAAATATGTATTTGTATAATTTGTATTTCAGATGACTGTATTAAATCTCCTGTTGAAGAATTTGTGTTAAAATAGTTTATGAAATAATTCTAAAGATTCTGGTACTTAAATATTGACTTCAATTATCTGCTGCTTTTATTTATGCATGTCACGTATTCACACACTTAGCACTTGACGTTTGGGGATTGTGACTCGTGTTGTCATTATTCCGACGCCTCGATTCTTGTATTATTTTAAAGGGAATTTGTAAGTGTCACATATTAACTCTTAAATCAACACTAAAATTTAGAAGACTGCTTTTGAGATAATTGAATTTAGTTTACAATCTTAGTTAAGAGCATTAGTGATTATCACCATACGATTAATGATCTTAAAACCATGTTACGTGGGGCATTAGTTGCTCAGTGGTTATTTTGGGTTAATTAATAATATTAGTTAATTAGTGAGTTTTGACAAACTATTCATTAATATCTTTAGCAAATTATAAAAATTTTAAAGAAAATTATTTTATAAGATGATTTTTAGATACGTATTTTTTTTTATACAATTTTATGATATATAATTATTATTTTTATAGATAATTATGTACAAAAAATATATATTATTTATATTCACAAGTATTATACATTTTAACAATTACTTTCATAAATATTAAATCTTGATTCCTTCCTTATACAGGAACATGATAATAAACATAAGGTCACTCTCCGGCCATTCATTCACAGCCATATATACGTGCCCCACCAATTCCTTCCTAGGACGTACACACACGTGACACGTGACACGTGACACATGCACATATACATGTAGTGTAGGCATCACTATTTAACTTTCTCTCAATTTTTTTTTTTAATTTTTAAAAAGCAATATTCTAACTGATCACAAGTAGACAATCAAATATAAACAAAATGGTAATGATATGCAGTTTTTCATGAACCATGCACTTTTTATAATTTGAATAATTTTAGATAAATTAACTAGGATTAATAGGTTTTATTTCTTGTTAATTAGTGAGATTTAGATTAGGTGAGGTTAAGTGGTGAAGTACTGATAGATTTAGTCGGTGGTGATCATGATCAATTAAACATGTAGTGTCAAGTCTTCGTAATTTGGCATTTAAATTAGTGTTTTGAATACCATATCATATTGGCTAATACATTCAGTATATGTTATACCGGCTAGTTAGATAGTACAGAAATTATGTCTGTTTTGTACTGGTTCAAATATCAGTCATACTGCTCTGTATTGACCGGTATTTGAGCCGTACAAGCTAATATTTTTGCCTATATTTTAGCTGTACTGAATTTCAGCCTTTTACTCATTTTTTTCATATTTTGTTATTTTTTACCTCAATTCAGATTAGACTAATTATATATATATAATTTATTTATATATTGACTATTATTTTAAAATATAATTTATATATTTATATATAAAACTTATTTATATATAAATTATTCTGAAATGGTATCAGTATTAAATATTTCATTACAATACTTTAATCAATACGTCTATTAATACGATATTCAAAACATTAATTTAAACCGATACTTTCAATGTTTTAGCAATTTCCTATAATAATTGAGCCATGTTGACTATGAACGTACAATATCACATGTTTTTACACTTTTTTTATTTTTATGATCTGATGTACGAATTAATTGATAACTACTAGGTCGACTCTTAGAGGCAGAGTGCTCAATTTAATTTATTATAAGCATTAATTCTCATTTCAAGACTAGTGTTCTATTCAGAGTAGATGGCTAAATATTTTAGAGTAATATTATATGCAAGTAATGTTATACATTTATATACGCATCTATATATATTTATTGGTTGTCTTCATATCTTTCATTTTAAATATAAATATTTTACTAAAATCTACATTTTCACTTTAATTTTGGTGCACATTTGAATGTACAATATTACTTGCATTTAGGATTTTCCAATATTTTATGATCTTTTTCTCAAAATTTATAAAGGAATTCAACTTTGGGTGGTACATTTTAATTTTGATTTTAACTATTGCAATTCAGGAATGAAAAAAAAAGGTTAATTGTACATGATGATTTGTTGATTGAAAAGAAATGCTTGAATTGTCCTTGCTACTAGTATTATTGCATTAATTATGCACACATTGGAATATATATTTTGCGTCGCAGGGCAAACAACAAATCAATTATTGTACATATATAGGAGTCCTTTTCTGAGACTTTCGTCTTAAACTAGAGATAGGTTTTAGTTTCCTTGGAAAACAAGGAAACCTAATTTTTCGTTTAGTGAGTGTTTAATCGAGAATTAGCTAGAGACAAAGGAGGATGGAAAAGGAACTGCCAAGAAAGTGGGAAAGACTAAAGCATTCAACAGAGAAAAGTGAGGTTTTCATCATCAAAGACAAAAATTTGAAAAATAAGGCTTTGTGCAGGAAATTTTGCATCATTGGTCGTGTGATGTTGGGTAAGAATATAAATAATGATGCTTTTTGTTCAACAATGACAAAAGTTTGACAACTTTCAGGTTGGGTGAATTATAAAAAACTTGGAGATCAAAAGTTTCAAATTGAATTTCACTTCCTGACTAATAAAGATAGAATTATAAGTGGTCATCCTTGATTTTTTGGATCAACATTTGATTTCTTTTTAAGAAGTGGATGAATTAATTCTGTTGGAAGATATTCTGTTTCAATTTGAACCTTTTTGGGTTAAGTTTTATGGTCTTCCACTTGCTTCCATGAATGATGAAATTGGAGAAGAAATAGCAAAATCAATCGCCCATGTTATTAGGGTTGAATCAGATTCAGATGGTCAAGCTTGGGGCAATTGTTTGAGAGTTAGGGTTGCTATTGATATGATCAAACCTTTTCTTCAAGGCAAATGAGTTTAGTTGGATAACAAGAAATATTCGATATCGGTAAAGTATGAAAGATTATAGGCTTTCTGTTTCAAATGTTGTATTCTAGCTCACAGTTCGAGATAATGCCAGCTTTTGAGAGATGAGGAACAAGATACAGATGAGAATAATGATTAGTTTGGGGCCTGGATGAGAGCTCTGCCATGAAATCCAAAAAAAATTTAAATTAGAAAATAGGGTTTAGAGGCAACGAGGAATCAAGAAGGGATAAGGGGAAACAAAAAAACTTCTGAAACAAATGCGAGGGAACAAAATTATCAATTTTCAACACAAGATAAGCATGGGGAGTAGAGAGGCAGAAAGGCATTATTATTAGAACTGGTTATGCAATTGATGTAAAAGATGATAAGCCAGTCAACAATGATAATATTGTTATAGAGTTGCCAAGTATAATGAGAAAGTGGGTGAATCTCATAATAACGAATCATAGGAAAAGAATACTACTCAAAGAAAAAGCACACTTGAGCATGTTGAGGCAATTACTAAGAAGATGCCTACTTGGAAAGAAGAGCAAGAGGAATTTCTTTCAATGAACCAATGATTCTCAAATAGATTCCAAGTGACATAAGAAAGTGAGAGGCAGATTCTGTAATTGACACCGGTGCACAACTTAAGAAAGTGAAAATAGAGGGGAAAAGTCTTAGCCCTACTGTTGTTACAAATAAGGTGAAGGTTGCCTGACAGTCCCACCAACAACCATGATAGGTGTTTCTTAAAATTGTATGGGGCTTGGGAACCCCCTAATAATTAGAGAACTTTTTTTTTTAATTAATTCTAAATCTCTCACTTTTGTGTTCCTCATAGTAACCAAATGTAGTAAGGATAAGGTGGAGAAAATCAGGAACAATCTGGGGCTTGATGCAAGCTTTGTTGTAGATAGTATTGGCTTGAGTGATGGCCTAGCATTTTTGTAGAATAGTAAATTTGATTTTTTCTTAGACTTTTACTCGCAGCATTATATTTCCATGAAATTCCAAGATGCAGAGGTGGATAAACAAATTTTGATTTAGGGTTTCTATGGTTATGCGAATACCTCAAGTAGATATATGGGTTGGAACCTTTTGCAAAGATTAAAGCCAATGGGTGATATGACTTGGATATTGTAGAATCCAAAGTTTCAAGTCTCGTATCTACGTATAGATTTGATGATAACAAACAAATTCAAAACTCAAGCTCAAGTTGTCTAAGCATGAAGAGAGCTAAACACATCAAGAAATCAAATATGAGTAAGAAAAAGAATAAGTCTACAAATGAAACTCATAGAGTAGTTTTGTACATCTCTTAAAATTTAAAATTGGATTAAGGCTCAAAATTAATATTTTCTCATAAATCATCAAATTGCATTTTTTTTTCATTTACATAACTTTATTAAAATATTAAATTTCAATTTTTTTTTTTCACAAATGCATAAAGATTTGAATTTGTAAGATAATTGATTATCATCTTTGACATGTGCATCTTTTGTTTGAAAATCTTGATGGGTGGTTGTGTATTTTTTTACATATACAAAAAGAAGATTATTTGGTTTGAAAATAAATCATGTTCATTTTGTCATGTATGAAAAGTAAAAAATTTGATTTGATTTCTTTGGAAAATGAATGGAGTTGTCTTTAACAAATGTAAAAATGAGATGTTTTTATTTGAATATTTTGAAAATTAAATAGTGCTCTTATTTGACATGTGAACATTTTCAAATTTGAATATGAAAACTCATTTGCCTATAAATAGCTCACTTGAGTTTTGAAAAAATCACAACAAGAGCTTACACATCAATTGCTAAGTTTTGCATTATTCTTTCAAAGTTCTCATTCTCTCTTCTTTAGTTTTGTGCCTTAATCCTTGTTCATTTTAAGAGAGATATAAGTTGTACTGTATTGTTCATATTTTACTCATTGAAGAGTGTACTCTGATAATTTACCTACTATCAGCTCTTATATTTGTAAGAGGGTGCGTATAACTTTTGTGTGTGTAGAGTCTACACAGGCAATAGCTGAATCACTAAGTGTGAGGTGATTGCAAGTGTAGAGAGTGTCCTACATCGATTCTTTGTAACGGTGTTGCTCAAAGGTGTAATAGGTTTCTATTTCCACCTGAAGGAGATTGAATAGTGAATTTGGGATTCTCAAGGGGTAGTTTAAGGTGATGACATAGACAATAGGGCTGAACCTCGTTAAAATACTGAGTTTGCTTCTTCTTGCCCTTACTTTTTATATTTCTTGTTACTTCATGTTTTGTTTATATTTTATATTGTGTATTTAGTTTATATGTGCTAATTTTTTTAATATAACTCAATTAACCCCCTCTCTTGTGTTAGTCATCTGGACAACAATTGGTATCAGACCAAAAGCTCTATAATAAGATTAATTATCCGTTGAATTAAGATCATATAGCTAACATTGCAGTAACATTCGCTGAACGTCAATACAGTAGTCGGCCTCCGCTATTTTGTAGAGACAATTATACTTTCTGGAAAACTAAAATGAGAATATTTCTTCAGTCTTAAGGTCGAGAAATCTGAAAATGTATTGTAAATGAGCCTTATATTCTAACAAAAAATTTTGATGGAATAAAGGTCAACAAAGAAGAAGAAGAATTTGATCGTGAAGATGATAGACTTTATACAATGAATGTAATGGCTATGAATCTTCTGTATAATACTTTCAATAGTAATGAATTTAATAGAATAATGACTTGCAGGACAACAAAGGAAATCTAAAATAACTTAGAAATAACTTATGAAGGAATTTTGCAAGTAAAAGAATCCATGAATATGAAATGTTTAAAATGATTGATGATGAATCTATTTCCTCTATGTATACTCGTTTTACTAACATTATAAATAACTTGACAGCTCTTGAAAAAGTTTATTCTAACTTGGAGATAATAAGAAAAATTCTCAACTCTTTGCCAAAACGTTAGGAATCAAAAGTGACGGCAATTCTTGAAACTAAAGATTTTAAAAAATTCGAAGTAAATGAACTCATTAGGTCACTTATTACTCATGAGTACACATTGAAAATATGAGAAGAAGAAGAAAAGCAAAAGAAGAGATTGGCACTCAAAGCTATTCTCCATAAAAGTGAAAGCGATGAACACAAGGAAAGCGATAACAAAAATGACAAAATTGCAATGATCACAAGAAGATTTCAAAGATTCTTAAAGAAAAATAAAGCTCCTCCAATGAAATATTTCAAAAAGTTTTCTAACAAAAATACAGGTAAAAATGACTTCTTAATTTGTTATAAATGCAAAAAATCAGGACATATTAAGGCAGATTGTCCCATGTTAAAGAAAGATTAATACAAAGGCAAGAAAACAATGAAAACTACACGAGATGATGATTCAAGTAGTTCAGACAGTGACACAAGCAATAAAAAATCTGTAAATCTTTGTCTCATGACTAAAGATAATTTTGAGGTAACAAATTCTAAAAATATTGAAAATCCTTCTTATGAAAAATTGCAAAATGTTTTGGAAGAGGTATATGAAGAATTTGAAAAATTGGGTATCAAGTATACTTCTTTGAAAAAGAAAAATTATTCTTTAATAAATGAAAATGATGTTTTAAGAAAATAAAATATTGTTTTGAAAGATGAAAATTATGAGTTGAAAAAGAAAGTGATTGATTTAGAAAAGATTATTGAAAACTTTACAAATAGAAAAAGAAATTTTGAAAAACTTCTTGATAGTCAAAGATGAGTTTTTGATATGGTAGGCTTGGGATACATGCCAAAAAAAAAAAAACTCAAACTCTATAAAAATTTATTTGATAAACCGACTAGATCAAAATCAAATTTTCAAACTGCTTTTCATAAAATAAATTTCTTAAAGAAAAACATTATTACAATCACTCAAAGTTTATAAATATGTCACATGTTATTTATAATTTTCGTAATAGAAATGATCATAACTTTCATGCTGGTCCTATTAGAAGAAGACATACAATGACTATTAGGGTCATATGGGTACTAAAAAATCTTATTTATTCCAATTCTAATAAATAAAAGACCCAAAAAACTTGGGTATCAAGAAAAATTATTTTAATTGCTTTTGTAGTTATGCATTAAATCCTCTATAGGTAAAAGTAAATAGTTTTTAGACAGCAGATGCACAAGACACATGACAGGAGATAAAACTAAATTTATTGACCTCACTTCAAAAGAAGAAGGACACGTGACATTTAGAGATAATTCAAAAGAGAAAATCATAGGAATAGGTAAAGTTGATAATGAGTCTTCTCTCATAGTTGAAGATATTCTACTTGTTAATAGTATAAAACATAATTTTTTGAATATAAGTCAATTATGTAATAAACGATTTACCGTTACTTTCAAAAAGGATAAGTGCATTATTTTGAATAATAATGATTGCAATGTTTGTTTTATTACTCTTAAAAACAATAATGTTTATACAATCGAATTTGAAAAAATTGCCTCATAAAATGCTATTTGTTTATCAGTTCAATATGAAAATAGTTAGTTATGGCATAGAAGGTTAGGTAATGCAAATATGAAACTTATTTCCAAACTTTCAAAAAATGATCTTGTGAGAGATTTGTCAAAAGCGAATTTTTTTAAAAACAAAATCTGTGATGCATGCCAATTTGATAAGTAAACAAAAATTTCTTTCAAAACCAAGAAATATATTTCCATTGCAATTAATACGCATAGATCTTTTTGGACCAAACAGAGTTGCAAATCTGAGAGAAAAATATTATGCATTTGTTATTGTTGATAATTTCTTTAGATATACTTAGGTCATCTTTCACGCTCATAAAGATGAGGTACATAATGCATTTACCAAGTTATGTAAGAGAATTCAAAATGAAAAGGGCTATACTATTTCAAACATCCGAAATGACAGGAAGAAAGAGTTTGTCAATAAAGATATTGAATCTTTTTGTGATGAAAATGATTTTGTGCATAATTTCTCTGCTCCTCGAACTTCTCAACAAAATGGGGTAGTAAAGAGGAAGAATAGATTTTTTCAATAAATGGCAAGAACAATACTTAATAAGAATAATTTACCTAATTATTTTTAGACCGAAGCGGTAAGTACTGCATGTTATGTTATAATAGAGTTATGTTAAGGTATAAATTAGATAAAATCTCTTATGAGTTTTGGAATGAGAAAAAGCCAAACATTAGTTACTTTTATGTATTTGGATACAAATATTTTATTCTCAATGACAGTGATATTTTAAGAAAGTTTGATGCAAAATCTGATGAATGTATTTTTCTTGGATATTCAATAAATAGTAAAACTTATAGAGTATTCAATAAAAAGATTTTGACTGTACAAGAATCTATGCATATAGTATTTGATGAATCTAACCCTTTATTCTCTAAAAAATCTATTGATAAAAAATCAGAAGGTATAAATAACACAAATAGTCTCAATCTCAACAAAGAGAATACAATGGAAGAAGTCCAACATGGAGACATTAGGAAAGATCATCAAGACTTAGTATAAGATGCAACCAAACAATGGAAACATGTGAAAGATCATCCAATGGAACAAATTTTAAGAGAACCTTCATGAGGTGTAAGTACTCGATCATCTCTTAGAAATATTTGCAATCACACTGCTTTTTTATCTCAAATTGAACCCAAAAATATTGATGAAATACTTATTGATGAATCATGGATTCTGGCTATGCAAGAACAGCTAAATCAATTTGAAAGAAATAATGTATGAACACTTGTTCCTAAACCCAAAAATCATGCTGTTATTGGAACAAAATGAGTTTTTAAAAATAAGAAAGATGAGTCTGGAATCATCACTAGAAACAAATCTCGACTTGTAACCCAAAGTTTTAATCAAGAGGAAGGAATCGATTATGATGAGACGTATGCACCTGTCGAAATTTTAGAAGCTATTCGAATATTACTTGCATATGCATGTAATAAAGATTTCAAATTTTTTCAAATGGATGTTAAAAGTGATTTCTTAAATAGTTTTATAAATGAAGAGGTATATGTTGAGCAACCTCCAGGTTTTGAAAATCATATCTCTCATAATCATGTTTTTAAGCTCACAAAAGTATTATATGGATTCAAATAAGCTCCTAGAACTTAGTATGAGAGGCTTAGTGTTTTTTTGATTGAAAAAAATTTTTCAAGAAAAAAGATCAATACAATTTTTTTCATCAAATATGAATAGAATGATATTCTTTTAATTCAAATTTATGTGGATGATATAATATTTGGTGCAACTAATAAAAATATGTGTCAAAATTTTGCTAAGAGTATGCATGAAGAATTTCAAATGAGTATGATGGGAGAACTTAATTTTTTTCTTAGATTGCAAATCAAGCAAGCAAAAAGTGAAACATTCATTAATCAGTCAAAATATATCAAAGAATTACTCAAAAAGTTTGATATGTAAGGTGCGAAGGTAATTGGAACATCAATGAGTCCAACCACCAAATTTGATAAAGATGAAAGCGGTAAGCCAGTTGACTCAAAAGTATATCAAAATATGATTGGTAGTTTATTATATTTGACAACTAGTAGACATGATATTATGTTCAGTGTATGTTTATGTGCACGTTTTTAATCATCTCCAAAGCAATCTCATTTGATTGCAGTCAAGTGTATTTTTAGATATCTTGCCGGTACCATTGACCTAAAGTTATGGTATCTTAAGCACACTTCTTTCGATCTTATTAGTTTTTCAGATGCAAATTATGCTAGTTGCAAAATTGATAGAAAAAGTATTAGTGGAACATGTCATTTTTTAGGTTATGCACTTGTTTCATGGTTTAGTAAAAAGTAAAATTCTGTTGCATTATCTACTACTGAGGCAGAGTATGTTGCTGCAGGTAGTTATTGTGCTCAAGTTATTTACATGAAGCAATAACTTGAAGATTTTAAACTTATGTACAATCATATTCCTATTAAATGTGATAATACTTGTGTTATAAATCTTTCAAAGAACCCAAAACGACATTCTAGGACTAAGCATATTGAAATTAGATATCATTTTCTTAGAGATCATGTGCAGAATGGTGATATTGTATTAGAATTCACAAGCACACACGATCAATTAGCAGACATTTTCACAAAACTCTTACTAGAAGATAGATTATGCATGATTAGAAGTGAAATAGGAATGATGCATGTCATGAATATCTGTTGAATATTTTTATTTCATTATCTCAAATAACTTACAAAAACTTGAGACTTCTAGCCTCATTTTTCAACTGCATTTGCTCTTCATAGATCGACATGTTATTCTCGTCTAAAGGATTAAGCAGTCGAAATGAAGAGGCAAGTAAGGATTTTAAATTCTTATTCTGTTGTTTTAATTCTATTAGTTTTCTATTTGACTCATAAACAAGTCGTTGAAGTACAAGAATCGTTTCGCTAAATCTCTCAATTTTGCGAGTTTTGGACTGCAACCGAGCGTAAAAAGCAACGATGGATTATGAGTATCGAGTTCCGAGATCCAAAAGCTCATAAATAGCATCATGATCTGATTTATTAGCTAAATCAGTCTCTTGTTGTTTCGTGGCATCTACGACAGATACAAAAATAGATTGATCACGAGAAGTACTAAAGGGAAATTGACGAGCCATTAAAAATTTATAGAATGAAAATGCAGGCAAATTGCAAAGATGAGAAGAAGATCTTATGCGAATTAGATAAAACTAGGGATTGCTCTTATAAAGATGGAAATAAGAATAAGACATACTATCATCTCTTCAAATCTTACTTAGTCAAACTTACAAGATATGCTGGATGAAACGGTTGAGATGACTGATTGAAACAGTTCTTGGTTCAAATCCGGAAGATTACCAGAAGAAATTTTCTCCGCCATTCTATCATTTTGGATAAACAGATACTGGATCAATGAGAAATGTAAGATTTTTCTTTGAGTATACGATGGGTGAAAATGATCTTTTAAATAGCAACTCAAAGATTTCAAATCTTGGTTATATCTCATTTGTCAACAACGTCAAGCGGATTTCAAATCTCTGCATCGAGACGAGAGCTAGGCCTTAGCCTTTGCAGCCTTTGTCGAACACGGATGGCTCCAATTATTCAACTTCAAATCTCTGCAACATCTAATTTGTCAACAATATCAAGCAAATTTGAGTTTTCTTCTGCACCAAGACGATAAAATTAGGCTTCAGTCTTTACTGTTTTTGCCGGACACGGGTTGCTCCAATTATTCAACTCTCTATAGTTTCTACTAACACATCGTTTTATTTGGTTATTGGTTATTGCGGGAAGAAATCTTACTGAAACCAATTGGGTTCCTTTTTAATGATTCAAAAGAGGGAGAAGTCTTATACTACCCTGTTATATATGCTAGAATCATATTTATATTTTACTTAAAAAACTAACGCATATTTCAGAGGGAGTTTAAGTATTACTGTAGGTCGCAGATTTCTACTAAGTATTTGTCATCATCTAAAAGTGGGAGATTGTAGAACCCAAGGTTTCAAGTCTCGTATCTAAGTATAGATTTTGATGATAACAAATAAATTCAAGACTTAATCTCAAGTTGTCTACGCATGAAGAGAGCTAAGCACATCAAGAAATCAAGCATAAGCAAGAAAAAGAACAAATCTACAAATGAAGTTCATAGAGTAATTTTTACCTATTTTAAAATTTGAAATGAGATTAAGGCTTAAAATTAATATTTCTCATAAAATATTAAATTGCATTTTTTTTTCATTTTCATAACTTTATTAAAATATTTAAGTTCAAATTTTTTTTTTTTTTCACATATGCATAAAGATTTGAATTTGTAAGATGATTGATTGTCATCTTTGACATGTGCATGTTTTGTTTGAAAATCTTGAATGGTGGTTGTGTATTTTTTTAACAAATGCAAAAAATAAATAATTTTATTTGAAAATCTTGAAGAGTGGTTGTGTATTTTGTTGACATATGTAAAAAGAAGATGATTTGGTTTAAAAATAAATCATTCTCATTTTGTCATGTATGAAAAGTATAAGATTTGATTTGATTTCTTTGAAAATGAATAGAGCTGTCTTTGACAAATGTAAAAAGGAGATGTTTTTATTTGAATTTTTTGAAAAGTGAATAGTATTTTTATTTTACATGTGAACTTTTTCAAATTTGAATACGAAAATTCATTTGCCTATAAATAGCTCACTTGAGTTTTGCAAAAATCACAACAATAGTTTACACATCCATTGCTAAATTTTGCATCATTTTTTCAAAGTCCACATTCTCTCTTTTCTAAATTTTGTGCCTTAATTCTTGTTCATTTTGAGAGAGATATAAGTTGCACTATATTGTTCTTATTTCACTCATTAAGGAATGTACTATGATAATCTACCCACTATCAAATCTTGTATTTGTAAAATGGTGCATATAACTCTTGTATGTGTAAAGGGTATTCTACACGGATTCTTTGTAGTGGTGTTGCTCAAATGTGTAATAGGTTTCTATCTCTACCTGAAGGAGGTTGAATAGTGAATTTGGGATCCACAAAGGATAGTTTGAAGCGAAGACGTAGGTAGTGGGGCCGAACCTCGTTAAAATACTGAGTTTGCTTTTTCTTGCCCATACTCTTTATATTTTCTGTTATTTCGTATTTTATTTATATTTTATATTGTGTATTAGGTTTATAAATGCTAATTTTTTTAATATAACCTAATTCACACCCCCTCTTGTGTTAGTCATCTGGGCAACATATATGTTTTGGTGACTTTAATGAGATTCTTAATCATAATAAAAAAGTTGGAGCAACAATAAAATCTTATCAACAAATGGAGCAATTCAGATAGTGCATTGATAATTGTAATTTAAGTAATCTTGGATATGATGGTATGAAATACATTTGGGTCAATTTACAAAGGAGAGTTTTGACGGTGTCCTAGAAAATTTGAAATGGACTTAATTGCTCGGGAATTTCAGCTTTAGGAACTTGGCAGCCCTCTTATCTGACCATGGTCCTATACTATTGAAGTGGTGTAAGGGAGAACCCAGAAATTTACCAAGTGAAGGTGACAGATCCAAAGAAAAGATTTTCAAATATGAATCTAAGTGGAATATTCAAGAGAAATGTAAAAACATCACCAGTGACAATTGAAACAGTATAGAAGCAACTCAGTATCCTATTATTCAATCTGTTAAAGAGAAATTGAGCAAGTGCAAGAATTCATTGGAACAGTGGGATAAGCTTCTACTAAAAGAAGACAAGAATGAAATTCAAAATAATCTTCAAAAATTAGCTGATCTTCAGAAAGACAACACTGGCAGAGGTAATGAAGAAATCAAACCCCTTAAGAGAACTATTGAGTATTCCCTAGTTAAAGAAAACCTGAAGTGGCAACAAAGATCAAAACAAATGTTGTTAAGAAGTGGAGATAGAAATAGAAAGTTCTACCACTATTTTTCCAATCAAAGGAAGAAAAATAATGAGATCAAGCACTTCCTCAAAAAAGATGGGAGTGGAATTTCAAATAGCCTGGAAATCACAGAGGTATTTAATCAATTTTATCAATCCCTTTTTACTTCTCAACAGCCTACTTATATTGATGATATTACCCCTTCGATCCATCACAAATTTAGAAATTACAAAACAAAGAAATCACAAAAAAGCAATTCCATAAATTAAAAAAACTCCATGAAAAGATCTAACACATTAAAATATTTAACGCAAGATCAAAAATTAAAAAAAGCAATTCTTAACTAATACAACACCAAAATCCTCTCAAATACTTAGAATCCCACAAAAGATAAAAGAAGAAAGAAGACAAAGAGGCGGTGTGAGCTTTATTAGAGAACTTGGAAGCCTATTGTACTAAGTACCTACTCCACACGTGAATTTGGTGAAGCCTTGAAGGATTTGAGAGGGCCGTAGAGCATACTCGTCGAATGAAACTTGGAAAGTCTGTAATAAGGTATTTGTAATGGTCTTACTAATTTTTAATTTAAAAGTATAAGTTGGTATACTTTTCAAAAAAAATTTATCATATTTGATTATTTATAGAGAGAAGAAAGTAGAGAAAAATAAATAAAATGAGAATATTTTTTTTTTATTTATGAATAGAAACTCTTCAAATTTAAAAAATTTTAAAAGATTTTCTCTATATATAAGTAGAAAAAATACTTTTATTCTCATCTTTTCATTTTTTTTTTTACTATTAATTAAATACTCTTAGGAGGGCACAATATAATATTCTCTCTTTCTTTTTAATTTTATATTTTTATTCATTTTAATAATAGTGGCACGTCAATCCATAAAAAAATCTATATATTTGTTACTTACGAATAGCAGCCCTAAAATATTCTTATTTTATAAAAATATTTATGTGTATTACTTCTCTTATAATATTTTACTTGTCTGTCAAAAGAATCTGCCTGCTATTTCACCTCAGAGCATGGCGGGAGAATCTCAGTCTTGCCGACAACATTAACTCGGGTTGACAGCTAGGCAAAGGACATAATTCTCATCCCATATTTAGAAAAACATTATCTTGTCTGCATATTAATTTGGGAAAAATGATAGCTTACTATTTTATTATTATTTATTTATTTATTTATTTAATTTAAAAATTAAGAAAATGATTATTAGTGAAGTTATACATATTTTAATTTTTTTTAATGATTAAAAATGTTAAAAAATACTTTAAAAAATAATAAAAAAAATCAATATATTAAAAATAATAAACAAATAATAATAAAATGATAAGTGTATCACTCCCTTAATTTGAAAGACATATATCTTCTAGAGAAATGCGTTTGTCTTGAAAAAAGTAATTCTCGAAAATGTCATCTGAAATCTTTTTTCTTTTTTATTTAGATTTTAAAAATATTTTTTTAATAATGTTATAATTTTTTAAAAATATTTAAAATAAAAAAAAATGCATTATCTCAAAAGAATTCGGGATGTTACTTTCAAATGATGAAGCAGCGGTCACATATATATATATATATATCATAACAAAATTACTTATTTATTATTATTTATTAATCATAAATAATTTATTTTAGTTATTAATAATCTATTTTAATCATAAATAATTTTTTTTATCAAAAACATTTAATTACAAATATCTATTTTTTTATAGTGATATTTTCTATATATGCACACTTGCACATGTTAGTATTCTAGTTGTATTAATTTAATTCACAATTAATTTAAGGTCTCGATTTCCATATAATTGAGAAGTACTATACACAATATGGCAGTAAACTTTGATCCCTCATTATTACTCTAGTTGTATATACATGCATCATAAAGCATTACGATGATGCTATCAAATTAAAACCCCTTGAATTGAGAGGAATTCGTGCAGGAATTAAACCAATGTGGCAGAAAAATCTTGCATTTTTACATTTGGTTCGTGCATGATGACCACCAAATCATGAGGAAGTCGTAATTGTTGGAAATAAATTGATAAAACAAACAACACAGATAATAAATTAAATACAGCAGTAGCAATTAAGAGAAGTAAAATAATAAAGACAACACAGAACATTAGATTTAAGTAGTTCAGCTCAACTGAGCTTACATCTACTATGTGGTTGATTTCAAAACTTCACTATAATCGAATGGAGTACACAGAGAGAGAATCAATAGATTCTTACAACAAAAATTACTTACCTCACGTGTACACACTCAATCCTCACTTATTTGCACTCAAACACTCAAGAAATGAGGAACAAAATGGATCTGGTATGTGCTCTGTTCTTCGGCAGAGAAACAGAGGGCTGAGTTCGTCGTCTGGGCTTCGTGCAAATGAGGCTTGCGATATTTATATTAATGCGATCTCGCTCGAGCGAGAGTTAATCTCGCTCGAGCTAAACGTCGAGCGAGGGTCTTGCAAAGTTTCTGCCTGAATCTCACTCAAGCGGGACGTCGAGCGAGAGTCGAACAAACTCTTGGGTTGCACTTCGCTCGAGCTGGATGTTTAGTGAAGGTCAAATGAACTCTCGGGTTGAATCTCGCTCGAACGGGAGGTGTCTTCGCTCGAGCGAGATTGCAGGGGAGGCGTGTATTCAAGCCATATCTCAACAAATCTCTACCTTGATTTGAATACTCACAAGCCTCACTATACCCAAATCAACAAAAGAAACCAATCCCATCAAAATTCCCTAAGGGACCTGGAAACTTCGAACTCCAATCAAGTCCAAATGAGTTTGAACTTGTGTACTGCAACTGGTTTCGTCATCATGTCTGCTGGATTCTCTGTAGTAGCAATCTTCTAAATGCCCACAGTACCATCTACAACTACTTCTCTGAGGAAATGATACCTGACATCAATGTGCTTTGTTCTTTCATGATACATTTTATTTTTGGTCAAATGTATTGCACTCTGACTGTCACAAAACACTGTCATCTCCTCCTGCAGAAGACCCAAGTCACTGATCAGCCCCTTCACCCAAATGGCTTCCTTAACAGCCTCAGCTGCTGTCATGTATTCTGCCTCTGTAGTTGATAAAGCAACAGTTGTTTGAAGTGTTGTTTTCCAACTAATGGCAGAACCACATAATGTGAAAACATAACCTGTCAATTATCTTCTCTTATCTAAATCTCCAGCATAGTCAGAATTAACAAATCCAACAACATTAGAACTAAGATCAACATCTCTATCAAATAACAAGCCAAAATGCAAGATTTCTTTTAAGTACCTCAGAATCCATTTCATTGCTTGCTAGTGAACTCTATCAGGTTTAGCCATGTACCTACTAACCACGCTCACTGCCTGTGAAATGTCTTGACGGGTACAAACCATAGCATACATAATGCTGCCAACAGCACTTGAGTAAGGAACTCTTGCCATGGACTGTTCCTCCTTATCTGTCTGGGGAGATAAGGAAGCTGAAAGTTTAAAATGTATCGCCAACGGCGTGCTCA
Source organism: Platycarya longipes (assembly GCA_036559045.1). NCBI lineage: Eukaryota > Viridiplantae > Streptophyta > Magnoliopsida > Fagales > Juglandaceae > Platycarya > Platycarya longipes. The sequence goes on along the minus strand of CM071803.1, from coordinate 1,268,768 downwards.
CAGGTTTGAAGTTGAACATTCCAAACTTGTCAAGAACCTTCTCAATGTACTTTCTCTAGAACAAGTACAACTTCCCAACTTTCCTATCCCTATGAATTTCCATTCCCAAAATCTTCCTAGCAGCACTTAAGTCTTTAATCTCAAACTCATTTCTAAGTTGAGTTTTCATCAAATCAACATCAACCATGTTTTTAGCAGCTATAAGCATGTCATCAACATAAAGCAATAAGTGAATGAAACACTTGTCAGACAATTATTTATGATACACACAACAATCATAGCTACTTCTCAAATAACTATGATCAACCATAAACAAATCAAAACGTTTATACCATTGCCTAGGCGACTACTTCAAATCATACAAAGACTTCTTCAGTCTGCATACCCAGTCCTCTATGCTTTCAACAATGAATCCCTCTGGCTGACGCATATAGATAATCTTCAAACTCGCCATGTAGAAACACTGTCTTCACATTAAGCTGTTGAAACTCCAAGTCATATAAAGCCGTGATGGTTAGTAAAACTCTGATTGAACTGTGTTTTACAACTGGAGAGAACACTTCATTGAAGTCGATCCATTCTCTTTAACTGTAGCCTTTAGCAACTAGGCGTGCTTTATATCTTGCATCTGTCTCAGACTGGATTCCCACTTTTCTCTTGAAGACCCATTGCAGCCAACAACCTTAGTCTTTGCTGGTAATTTAACCAAATCCCATGTTTGGTTCTTGTGAAGAGATTCAATCTCTTCAGTCATAACTGAGCACCAATGAGTAGACTCGGTACTCTTTACAGCTTCTGAGTAACTGTAAGGCTCTTGCCCAATAATTTCTTCTATTGTAGCGAGTGCATACATGATCATGTCTGCTTGAGCATATCTCTGAGGTGGTCTGACATGCCTCATCTATCTACCAGTAGCTATACTATACTGCTCCTCAACCGGTGCTTCAGTCTCAGATTTAGAATCATGATCATTAGCTATAGCATGATCCTGAGAATCAGGTGGTGTCCTCTGTAGAGCCTGTTGTAGCTCCACTTTCTTCCCTGTAGACACATGAATTTCCTTTCTCGGATTAAGTATAGATTTTTATCAAAAATAACATCTCTACTAATCACGAATTTGGGTGACTTGGGATCAGTGCACCACAACCTATATTCCTTTACCCCAGTAGCATATTTCATAAATATGCATTTCTTTGCCCTAGGTTCTAGCTTACCATTATTAACATGAAAGTAAGCAGGACAACTAAAAATTTTTAAATTTGAATAATCACTAGGAGTATTGGACCATACCTGATTAGGTGTCTTCAAACCAATAGCCGTGGCTGGAGAGCGGTTCACCAGAAAATAGGCTGTGTTGACTGCTTCCGCCCAAAAGTCCTTTGACAGGCCGACATTTGAGAGCATTTTGCATGCTCGTTCTAACAGAGTTCGGTTCATTCGTTCAGCTACCTCATTTTGTTGTGGAGTGTGCCTAACTGTACGGTGTCTGACAATCCTTTCATTCTTGCAGAACTTATCAAAGTCACTGCTACAAAATTTCATTCCATTGTCAGTTCGAAGTCGTTTAATCTTCTTGCTGGTCTGATTCTCAATCAGAACTTTCCATTACTTGAAATTCTTGAAGACATCACTTTTCTGCTTCAGAAAGTAACCCACACCTTTCGTGAGTAATCATCGATCAAAGTAAGCAAGTAGTTTGCTCTACCTTTTGATGGAACTGAGGATGGACCCCAAAGGTCGGATTGAATGTAGTCCATTATACCTTTAGTGTTGTGGATCCCTGTTGCAAACTGGACCCTGCTCTGTTTGCCAAACACACAGTGCTCGCACAAGTCAAGTTTGCCAAAATTTTGATTCCATAAACGAGTGACATCTGACTCTGCCTCATCAGATATTGATACTGCAGCTTCACCACTAACAGTACTGCCTTGGAGGAAATAGAGACCATCCGTCTGATCTCTTTTCATAACAATCATGGAGCCTTTGCTGACTTTCAGGACTCCACCTTGTCCCATGTACTTAAAACCCTAAGAATCAAGAGCTCCCATGGAGATAAGATTTTTCTTCAAGTCTGGAATGTGTCGAACATTTGACAATATCCTAACTATCCCATCAAACATATTAATCTTCACTGAGCCCAATCCTGCAATCTTCCAAACCACGTCGTTCCCCAATAAAGCAGAATCACTGTTGACTAGTTCATAAGTCATGAACCAGTCCCTTTTGGGACACATGTGAAAAGTGCAAGCTGAATCCATGACTCGCTTGTCATTAAACCGATTGGTTGAATCACTAATTGTAAGGACTACATCTGAGCCATCAGATTCATCAGCAATATTGACGGCATTAGAGGAACTCGTGGATTCCTCCTTCTTCTTCAGCTTAGTACACTCACTCTTGTAATATCCAAACTTATGGCACTAATAACACTTGATTTTTTCTTGTTGGATTTGGACTTCGATTTCTCTTGAGACTTCCCTTTGCCCTTCTTTGAACCCTTATCACTGGATCTTCCTCTGTTGGAGGAATCTTTGACAATCAACCCACTGGCTTGAGTTTCACCACCCTTATCACTATACCTACTCCTCAACTCTTTCGAGTTTAAAGCTAACTTCACATCAGCTAAGGAAATGGTATCTCGGCCATATAGCATAGAATTAACAAAATTCTCAAATGATGCAAGTAATGAACACAAAACAAATAAAGCTTGATCTTCATCATCAAGCTTGATGTCAATATTTCTAAGATCTATAACAATCTTGTTAAACTCATCTAAGTATTCATTAACAGACGAACCCTCATTCATCTTGAGTGTATATAACCGTTGTTTTAAATACAACCGGTTAGTAAGAGATTTCTTAATGTACAAGCTCTCAAGCTTGTTCCAGAGACCCTCAACAGTCTCTTCCTCAGCTACCTCTCTTAATACTCCATCAGATAAATATAATAAAATAGTATTATGTACCTTTTCTTTATCGTCATTAGACGGTACAGGAGAATCAGGAGACCTTTCCTCAAGAACTTAGAATAATCCATGCTGGCGCAACAAAATTTTCATCTTCAAGCGCCACAAGCTGAAACTGTTCTGTCCATCAAACTTCTCTACTTCAAATCTTGCTGTGGCCATCCCTTCAATCCTTCACAGAGCTAGAAAGCTCTGATACCAGTTTGTTGGGAATAAATCGATAAAACAAATAACACAGATAAGAAATCAAATGCAGCGGTAGCAACTACGAGAAATAAAACAATAAAGACAACACAGAACACCAGATTTAAGTGGTTCAGCTCAACTGAGCTTATATTTACTGTGGGGTTGGTCTCAAAATTTCACTATAATCAAATGGAGTACACAGAGAGAAAATCAATAGATTCTTACAACAGAAACTACTCACCTCACGTGTATACACTCAATCCTCAATTGTTTGCACTCAAACACTCAAGAAATGAGGAAGAAAATGGATCTGGTATGTGCTCTGTTCTTCGGCAGAGAAACAGAGGGCTGAGTTTGTCGTCTGGGCTTCGCGCGAATGAGGCTCGCGATATTTATATTAATGCGATCTCGCTTGAGTGAGAGTTAATCTCGCTCGAGCGAATACTGTTAAGTCAAACTCGCTCGAGCTGAACGTCAAGCGAAAGTCTCGCGAAATCTCTGCCTAAATCTCGCTCGAGCGGGACGTCGAGCGAACTCTTGGGTTGCACTTCGCTCGAGCTGGATGTCAAGCAAAGGTCAAACGAAATCTCGGGTTGAATCTCGCTTGAGCAGGAGGTTTCTTCGCTCAAGTGAGAGTATAGGAGAGATGTGTATTTAAGCCATATCTCAACAGTAACGTCTTGTCTCTTCCAATTCAGACAAAAATATATTATTCCAATTCGATTGAAACATGGTCAAAGAGACATTGGCCTCAAGAGTCATGGACCGAAGGTACCTAATATAAAGTCACTAATAATTGAAAAGGATATGCAAGCAAATTAATTTTAATAAAATGGTTATTTCTAATTAAAATTATTTATAAATAATTTTTCGTCGCAATTAATTGATTGAAAAAACTCATTTTTCTTGTATATGCATTTGGAATTATCACTGTTGATTCATCATTAATTTCTCTACATCCAGTTTCATCATCGTGAAAAGAAATAGTGCCATCTATCAAGTTAAATGTGTTGATATTCTTTCCCATTGACTCAAGAATGGAAGCAATGTCACGTAAAACTTGAATTCTAATTTTTGCTGAATTTCCATTATGTTCCTGAAAGTCCATTGACATATCTTCTTCAAAGCGACTCCAAATTTCTCTTGGATTTGTTGGGTTACAATAAACAAGGATTGTTGCAAATAACCGTCTCAAGCTGTATGGCATTTGATAAAAAGATGCTTCTTGCAAAGAATCTTCTAGACTACTATCTTTTTGTAATAGGCCATACAATGTAGCTGCTTCACGAAATGTTGTTGCCATTACACCATTGACTGTTTTAAGCTGATCAAATGATAAAGGACCTTTGATATGATTTAACAAGATCCTCAAGTAATATCTTTCCCCTTCAAATGGACTTGCTGTTACAATTCGGCCTATAACAGTTAGCTTCTTTCTAGGAGTCCACATCTTGTATTGTTGACTCCAAACAAAATCTCTAGGGAAATCTTTATATAACAATGTTCTTGCATGTTCATTTGTTCGGTTTGTTGCAAAAAACTCTGTAAGCATTGACTTTGTTGAGCGATCAGAGGTTTGAACATTAGTCAAATCTTGATAAGAACGAAAAGATATCAAATGTTGATTTTCAAGGTGTAGATGCAAACTATATACAGATGGATACATTTCATTAAGAATAAAACCATATATTCTCCACATTGCCTCAGGTGGAGAAATCCATCGAGCTGCTTGGAACTGCTGAATCTCATCTATTTCATGAGTGACATCTTTTGAAGCCAAATTAAATGCAATACGATCATGGCCTTTATAGATGTACTTATAAAGGTATTTCACAGCTTTTATCGTGAAACAAATCTCTACATTAATATGACAATCAAACTTTGCCAGAAGATACGAGTTATATGGAACGACCCAACAATTGTCCAATTTTTGGCCTCGAACTTTGGCAGTAACACCATTGTTGCATCGTTTGTATTGTGGGAAACAATCAGCTCCAACAGTAGTAGTGGATGCAAACTTCTTTGGATAATGGTTTTTACAAGAACCATTTTTTTTCATACAAACATTAGTTGGATTTAATATTCCACAAGGCCCATGCATCATATGCCTCACAACTGCTTTGTATAAATGCGGATTTGCATTTTCATCAGGAATTTCTGCACATATAATTTGATCAATAGCTTCAGGAGCATGAATTTTCCAATCTCTTTGCAGTATGATTAAGAAATGAGCATGTGGCAATCCTCTTTTCTGATGTTCAATCACATAAGCGTAAGCTGAGATTTTTCCAAAGATTTGTCGTTTGAGTAGATCATCCTTCAAATTCTCAAACTTTGCTCTAAAAATCCGGGCAATTAAATCAGGCCGATTTTGTGCTTCTTCTTGTGGTGCTAGTTCATCTAAGATTTCTTTCCAACTTGGGTTGCACGTCATAGTTAGAAAAATATCAGGTTTTCCAAAGTGTTGGACTAAAGCCATTGCTTCTAAATATCTTTTTCGCATATCTCTTGGGCCACCAATAAAAGATGAGGGTAAAATGATGTGTTTGCCAACTTTTGAAGCGTCAGTTTGTCCAACTGAAATACAATCAACAATTCCTTGATATACTTCAGATCGAATTTGCTGTTGTTGAGTTCGAAAGTAGTCTAATCTTGAAGTTTCAATTTTGACATACATATCAACAGCAAATTGTTGAAACAAACGACCATATAGTAATATGATAGATTTCTGATTGACTCTGATTTGCAATTTGTAACAGTAATATTCACGGCATGAAACAGATGGTTTTTTTCTTTTTTGGTTCAAGACTGTAAAAGTGAGAGAAAGAATCAGGAAGTTTCAAATTTCAAAGTTTAAGAATGTACAAACATAAGGAAATGAGCTATTCTGACCTTGTTGTTCCAAGCTAAGTAGCTGATATGCAGATGTAGAATGTTCAGGGTTAATTGATGATGTTGTTCTAGTATTCAAAGATGTCATTCCTTTCTGGACTCTTTGTATGCCTTGATGCCAACCAATATTTCCAAAAGGAAATAATAATGGATATTGCAAAGGATCGTAGCAGCCATAATAGTATTGAACTGTGTGACTCCCACCTGAATGGTTGGAAACGATAATATCTCGTCGTCTTAAAGGATTAGAGTCATCACTCTCAATCCAAATAGCTGCAACTTGTGATGCTGAAGGTGCATTAAAAACACGTTGATCTAGATTGACATCAGATTTGATTTGGATTTCATATTTATCTAGATTAGGCACATCACCAAGGCTTCTAAAGAAACGTGAATACGGATTAACTTCAAGAATAGCCATGAGTTTAGCAATAATTGAAGGATCCAATCTTCCTGAGTCATAAATTCGATTTTGTAGTTCATGTTCAGTGTCATAAAAATATAACTGTAGATAAGTAGGATGTTCATGAACAGGCAGCAGCTGATTGATGAAATGATAAACTTGTCCTTGAGCTCGAAAGGTATAGATTCCTTTATTCCTTTTGCATAAATCTCTGTCAAATTTGACTCCAAATGATGTGAATGCAAATTTGTTGTTATAAGTACGCACATAGTTGCGAAAGTTGGTAGATTCAGCTGACTCCGAAATAAATAGTTGATAAAGTTGATCTGGACCATGATCGGCAACCAAAGAAATAGTGCCATCAGCACAACAGAAGCCTTTTGTTTCATGATGGAATCTTTTTGCTTCACAATATTGACAAGATGGCATTGATGGCAAGAAATTTGCTTCAAGCGGAATACTTTGAAGTATTTGCCTAAAGCAAACAGATCGTTGAAGTTCAATCTCTATGGTGAAAACCAAACGTACATGACATAAGGAGAGCAAATTTTTAGTTGTTTCAATTGAGTACATTTATACTATTATGAATGGAAGTGTAAGAAATAAATAAAAAAAAGACGGGCAATTATGACCAAGTTGTAGGCTTCTTTTGTACCTTCAAAAGGTGTTGACATGATTGTTTGATAATTAACTTGATCATGAACATAATATGCAGTCTATAGAAGAAGATGACAACACATGAGAAGACAACATCATATCAACACATGAGAGTTGATTGGAAATAAAGCGTAGAAAAAAATATGTATAGTACACCTGTTTATCCTGAATGTGTTGGAAATTGTATAAATCTTGTAGATTTCTAGTCCTCATTGTAGGTCGTAATGAGTTTGTAGAAGTAGTTGGTTGAGAATAATCTTTCTCCATTGTGAGAACTTCATCTATGAAATAATTAGACATAGAAATTTCAACATTAGGAAAAGATGTTTTTTCTATAGTATTAATAGAAATCTCACCCGTTGGAACTTGACTGTCAGAGTGGAATTGGATTGGATTTTGCACCAATTGAGAGATGTCAATGTTCTGCGTAGTTACAAGACTGCCTTTTGAATGACTTGGTTGGCTAGAAGCAACGATATTGGATGGTGGAAAATTACTTTCATCTTGAACAATGTTATATCTAGATGCTCTATTCAAAGCATATCTGTCTCTATTCCTTTTACGATGAGCATCTTTGTCTTGCTCTGATAGTGAACTATAGGAAGTCCTTTTTCTTTTCTGATCTTCAGCACCTTAGAATTTTTATAACAAAAGTTTAATTTATCTAAATTTAAGAATATTGATGAAATTTTAGATTTAAATGTATTTATGTTCTAATGAATCTTACCATTTATCATTTTAGTATATTGAAGAAAGGTATTTCTTCAAGAATTGTAGTTCGTTGAAGAAGGATCGAAGATGACAAACTGAAAAAATAGAGTGGTAAGGGAAACCTTCTCTCTATAAGGAAATAGCAAATGTTATACATCTATTAATAAAATGTCTAATTGGACAAAATGTAATATTGAAGATGTTTTATAGGGAAACATTACAAATACGATAGTAAAATTCAATGCTATACATGCATATATAAAGTACACTTATATATCTAATTTTAATGATAGTAACTGGAAGCAGTTGTTATGGAAACACAAGCCATTTATAATATAAAACATATTGCATTGTTTAAGAATAAACTTAATTGAATTTTATAGTGAAATAAAAATATTTGTAGTTAGTATCAATGCTAAGAAGGACAAGTTGTACCTTTTTTCTATGAATTAGCGTTCCAATAGTGGCATATACCTAATAGTAGAAAAATTGGAAAAGGTTAAATGAGAGCAATTTAAATGAAGAAAAAATCATACTAAATGATATAATATATTTTGAAACGATGTTAGTTATATGAAGTAGCTAGAAATATTAGAAATATACAACAAAGAAAAAACTAAATAAGATCTGTTATATAACAAGTCAATTGCTAATAAACATTACACTTATTAAGTTATTATCATTATTCTTGTTTGTTATTATTTTATTTTATTTCAAATATTACTTAGTTATTTCATAATTGTTTTTAATTAGGAAAACATATTTGATCCTCCTCTTTGTTTTGTAATAATAATATGTCATAGCCTTTTTCAATAAGAAAGTATAACGTAAATCATTGGACATGCTTTTGGTATTGAATTTATGATTGAAATCATAATTTAAATCATAATAGTAATTTTAGATATAATACTAATATTTTTTATTTGAAGGAAATAAAGAAATTGAATTTAAATTTTATTTATTAACAATTTTAGAGGGAATTTGTGTGGGCTTAAGTTGTTGGAAGAGAATGTCCTTGTATTATAAAACTGTTGAAATTTGTTGGTATGTATGAATCTGATGTGATGTATATATTTGTAATAATTTAAAAAATCGTTATAAATATTAATTTGGTTGCTAATGATTAAAATAAGTTGGTGATTCTGTTGTGTGTTGGAAGAATTTTTGTTTGCTATTTAATGTGGAATTTAATTGACTTGATGCCTTTTGAATTGTTATTACATTAGTTTTATCATTGATTGGTTAATTATTAATTATCTCATTTTCAACTGTTATTATTATTGATTTCTTCATGATTTTTTGTTAGGTTATTATGTAGTTATTGATTATTTGAATATGCCTTTTATATTTTGGTTTTAATAAATTGTCAACTAATGTAAGTAATTTATTTTTACATGAGAAATGAAGTTGATTTCTGGAATTGATTTTATTAATACAAGAAAATGGTTTTAAAGAAATTCGATTTTATTTTATTTTGATATGGTTTTAGAATAATGTTGTCATTTAAAGTTAAGTTCTGATTGATGTATTTTGAAATATGTAATATAGCAAATAAAAAGGGCAGGCATGTATCTAATAGTAGAAAAAGTAGATAAGATGAAGAGAGAAAAATTTAAATGAAGAACAAATCATACTGCTCAATACATAAGAGAGAGCAGTTTAAAAATATACAATAAACAATAAGTTAAATCAGAGAATATTACATAAACAACAAATTGCTAATAAATATTGAACTTAATATGTTATTATCATTAATCTGGTTTGTTGTTATTTTATTTTATTTCAAATACTATTAAACTATTTGATAGCTGTTTTTAATTGGAAAAACATATTTGGTGCTCTTTGTTTTGGGATGATAATACATCATGGCTTCTTCCAATAAGAAAGTGTAATTTAAATAATTAGAGATGTTTTTGGAATGGAATTTATGATTGAAATCATAATTTGAATCATAATAGTAATTTTAAATATAATAGTAACTTCAATTATTTAAAGGAAATAAAGAAATTGAGTTGTAAAATTTTTTTATCAACAATTTAAAAGGGAATATGTGTGGGCTGAAATTATTGGAAGAGAATGTATTTGCATTAAGAAACTATTGAAATTTGTTGGTATCTATCAAGTTGCTGTGATGCATATATTTGTAATAATTTGATAAATTGTTATATATATTAATTTGGCTACTAATGATTAAAATAATTTAGTAATTATGTTAAAAGAGAATAGTTTAAATGAAAAATAAATCAAACTGATTATATAATATATTTTGAATTGATGTTAATTATAAAAATAGGTAGAAATGTTAGAAATCTACCACAAAGAATAAACTAAATAAGAAAATGTTACTTAAGGAAGAAATTGCTAATAAACATTGCAGTTAATATGTTTTTCAAAAAGTATCATGTATTATTTTAATAATAGTAATATAAGAGGCAATATTATTTGAAAGCTGTCATGCACTATTTTAATAATTTAACAATTTGTTAGAATTTTTAATATCATTTTTAATGAGTAAAATATATTTGGCATTCCTTACTCAATTTAATTTTTGTTGTTATTATATCATGTGAATTTTACTTATTGCATTTTGATTTGTGAATAAACTTTTTTGCTGATTCATTGGTTAGTTAGTAATTGTGTTATTTTTAATTATTAATACTACTGATTTCTTAATGACTTCTTAGTAAGTTTTCATTAGTTAGTTAGTTATTATTTTGTGTGAAAATGCTTATGTGATTCATTAGTTAGTTATTATTTTGGCAATTTTGAGTTGTTCTTACTAATTTTGGATTATGACTATTTACTTGCGTTAATTTGGCTATTTTAATTTAAACGAATTATCTGTGCATTTTATTTTTGTCTTTTTAAGGTGAATGATTTTGTTACTTTAGGATGAAAAATATTTTAATTTATTTTAGAATGTTATTGTATTTAAGGTGCTTTCATATAATCGATTTAATTGTATTTGATTTTGATTTTGAATTTATTTATTTATTGCAATTTATTCTACAATAGAATTTTGTTGTTTTAATGTGAATGACTTTGTATTTTTGTCATGAAAATAATATTTTAATTTAGTTGAGAACATTATTGTATTTACGTGCTTTAATATAATTTATTTCCTTGTATTTGATTTTCTTTATACTATTTGTATTTCGTTTTGTTATAAGAAATAATTTCATTTCAATATTATTTTGAAATTTATTTAAGTTTGTATTTGACGTTGTTAATTATTTGAATTTTTTATGTTTTCTCATCATAGTTTAATTCTTAATATTATATGAATTATTCTGAAATGCATTGATATTTTGAATATTTTTATTTCGTTTTCTTATAATAAATAATTTCACTTAAAAAATAAATTTGGATTTAATTAATGTTATATTTTACCTTCTTAAATATATAATTCTTTTTTATTTTGTCATCATATTATAATTCGTTTAATATAAATCATTTGACTGTATTTGAATTTATTTGTAATATTTTTATTTAGCTTTCTTATAATAAATAGTTTCATTTGTAAATTATTTTGAAACGTATTTAGTATTATATTTTATTTTGTTAAATATATATATTTTTTATCATAATATTTGACTTATTAATATTATATTGAGTGTTAATAAATTATTTATTTTATTTTATTAGAAAATAATAAATTATTTTAGCTTATATAAATTTATTATTTTATTTGAGCATATATTTAAATTTTTTCTATGAAGAAGACCGGTTAATGCAAATAAAACGACCCAATTAGAAAAGGCCGAAATGCCTGTGAGGCTCAGCCCTTCGGTAGAAGGAGACAGCCCAAATCGAGCTGTCCGAAACGCAGCGTTTTGGTGAAAACGCATGCCCCCATTTTGAAACGCAGCGTTTGAAAGGGCTTTCTGCCAAAACGCATCGTTTTGGCACAAAGCCCTCGTCCGACAGCCCCAAACGCAGCGTTTTGCAACGGTTCCTCCCCCTCCTCCCCCCCCAAAACGTAGACTTCATCTTCAACCTCTAGGTCTGATATTCAGCCATTGAAGCTTAAGATTTTCTTCCTACCGCGTGCATCCTTCGCACCGCCTTCTCACTCCGGCCACCCATCGTAGCCAATCTCCCTTTCGTCTTCAAGAAAGCTTCAGAAGCCATGTCCCAAACACCCTCACAGCAAACAATAATAGAACAGAAGCAATAATAACAAACAAAATAATCAAAGACGTAGAGAAAATACTTAAATGGAGAAAACCCAGCTAGAAATAAAATAAATAAAAAAAGAAATGAAAGAAACAAGTGCCAAATTATTTCGGCACCCAAAAAGCAAGAACATAGAACGACAAGAATGAAAAAATTGCTAAAACAGAGAGGAGAAATACATGAAGAAGAAGCAAATCCGAAAGAGAAAAAAAAAATACATATTGTAAAAAATTTACCCAAGGATTTAACTTCGGTCCAGAGAAGGAAGAACTTCGACTTCCTTCAGCGTTCGTCTTCGAAGTCGGTTAATGTTTTCTTGGAAAAATGAGAAGCCTGAACGATCTAATCTATATCTCAATATTTTTAAATATATTAACCTTTAACTATCTAATCAAAATTGTAAAAAATCTTTGTCTGACAAAAAAAATCAAAGAAAGGACATTAAAAGAAGAGAATAATAATATATATATTTGACATAAAGAAACGGTCAAAGCATGAAAATAAACTAACATAAATTTTTTGTTTGACAAAAAAATCAAAGAAAGAACGTTAAAAGAAAGAATAATAATATATATATATTTAACATGAAGGAACGGTCAAAGCAGGAAAATAAACTAACGTAAATAATTAAACAATTAAGGGCTAATATTGGAATTGAAAAACGCTGATTTTACTGTTAAAGACTGTTCATCCGTGTAGACACTTATATTATAGTAGTAGGATATATATATATATATATTGCAAAAAGTCGAGATAGTTGAGACATGTAGTCCTGTATACGTCCTAACATAGACACACCAGTACGCATGCACGCACAATCGTTTAGTGGTTACAATCCATCAGTGTCAGCTGATAATAGAGTCCGCACCCATGAGGATAAAAGGACATGCTATGGCTGATCACATTCAATAATTTAAATATTTGTCGGGCATGTGTTTAGATTTTTGTCGTTCAATTAAAAAAGTATGGGAGATGCAGGGGCCGGTAGGCTGCTCCAAGTTAAAAATAGTCTATTATTAAAATCTATTAAAAAATAAAAAAAATATAATAAAAAATATTATAAGAAAATAAAAATATAATAAGAAACATAATAAAAATAAAATGAAGATGAATTGAAGAGAGGATTCGGTCTTAACCCAAACAGAGGCGGCTCCAGCAACGATGGGCGATACTGCCCATACCATCGTGATCGTCGGCTTCCGACGACCCCACCCCTGCGACGGCAACCCTCGGCGACCTCCGGTGTACCCCACGAAGCCTTAAACCCGTTTCATGTCAGCTGTCGGGGTCCGTTTTTCAATGGGATCAGACGGACCGACTCCAGATATTCTCAAAAAGTATTGGCTGGTTCCTAATTTCTACCATTTCAATAGATTTACCAAAATCTGTTGCATGTCAATATCTTTGTCGCTTGGCTGGGAAATATATAATTTGGAGCGTCGCTCAAACTAATATATGTCGACTTAGTACCAAATATGGAAGATCATGGCCCACTACAAGAAATAAATCTATTTCTATAACAGGTCCATTGGGAGACTTAAGTCTGAAAGGAGCTTCCTTGATAGTATATGTGTCAAGTGAGTCGTGATGATGGGCTTTAGGTCATACGGGCTAAAGCAACACTTAAAGCATTGAAGGCAAATATGAATGGGGCTTAAGGCTTAGGCCCATCTATCTGCACTTATATTTCAGTCCATGTAATTAGGTAGGTTACGTTACTTGTCTATAAATAGCAATAACACAATTGTAATAAATCATCTAGAATCTTGAAGAATTTATTCATGGAGGAAGTCTGCCCTTGAAGTTAGTCAATGTGATTCTTTTTTCAATACAATTCATCAGATTTTATCTATTATTCCTTTTCAATTTATTTACATGGTTACAAGTGGTATCCAGAACCAATCTTTCCTTGGTATCGGTTCAAATCTATGGAAGAAATTCTTGTAGCTCTCTGTTTCACCCATAAATCCAGCCCTTTAGTATCTCTTTTGTTCATTTCTTCTCATTTTCTTCAACTAGAATATCACCTCTTTAAAACCCATTTGAAATTCAAAAACTATATAGGTGTTTTATTGGATATTTTCTCGCCGTAAAATCATCGTTTACGATACTTTCGGTAAGCATTTTCTCTAGTTTAGTTGATTAATTAATTTATTTGTTAATATTAATTTTTTTTTTGTGGTATGATTTTATTTATGATTAAGTGTTTACTTTAATTAGTTAATAATTGTATTTTATTTATTTACAGTAAGATGATTAATTTATTTGGTTGCAATATTTGGGATAATTATTTGAATTGGTTCTATGTATATATATTGTTCTATTTATGTTATTGGTTTAATTAAATTGTTGGGTTTATTTATTGGTTTTATTGATGTTACTATAATTTATTGGTGTTTTAATTAAGTTTGGTTTTTAATTATTTTAGTTGTTTCCAATATTAATATTTATGTATTTGTGATGATTTATATACGTTGGCGCTTTGGGCATGACTATAGCGGCGAGTACACGAGTGGAAGCCCGAAATCGCTGTTCGGCATTTTCGGTAACTTCAGAAATTATTAGCGAGCGTACTGTAAGTACTTTCCAAATGAATTTTGAGATTTAAATATATTTTTACATAACAACTATGTGTTTGGTTGATGATTGAGTTTGTTGAATATCGGATATTATGTACATAGTGATATGCATTGTAAAATTGCACGGTCGTTCATGTGTATATATAATATTTGAAGTTTTTACGTGAAACTTGAGTTATGAGTTATTAAAATGATTTGTTTGAAGGGTTTTATAAGTAAGAAACAGTATTATTGGGTTTATGGATTTTAATGGTTTTTGACTGAGTCATAACGGGGACGGCGATACGTAACGCTCATTATGATCAGTGGGTGTGAATGACATAATGGGGACGGCGATACGTAACGCCCATTATGATCATTGTGTGTGTATTTCATAATGGGGACGGCGATACGTAACGCCCATTATGATCATTGTGTGTGTATTTCATAATGGGGACGGCGATACGTAACACCCATTATGATTGGTGTTGTGTGAATGTCATATTGGGGATGGCGATACATAACGTCCAATATGATTAGTGTGTGTCGACGTCATAATAGGAACAGCGATACGTAACACCCATTATGATTGGCTTGTATATCATATTGGGGACGGCGATACGTAACGCACGATGTGATTGGAATGTTTGTGTCATGATGGGGACGGCGATACGTAACGCCCGTATGACTGGCATGAATATGGAGGTAAGCAGGGATGGTGGTAGAGTCCCGCCTGCGATACCCGTCTATTGTGTTAATTGGTTTTATGTTGATTATTTTCTGGGAAAAATGATTGTGATTTTTAAAGGATTTACAGATATCTTTTTCTCGGAAATGATTGATGATTTTATTGGAATTTTATCGTAAAGCAAAATGGGATTTTGGCGTGTGTTATTTTATTTATTTTGAGGAAGATGATTTTTAGACTCATGCATATGGTATTTTGTTCATGCATTTTGTTGTTAGACAAATATCTTTAATATTTTGGGTTTTGTTTGGGATTTTTACTTTCCTGCGGTACCATTTTTGGTATCGTAGATTTTGATGTAGAGAACGAGTAGGTTGAGCCTGAGGTGGCGACTCCGTCATTTGAATGAATTAGTGTAGTTGGTTTCCTTGGATGATGTTTACTTAATTCTGATGATTGTGTATTATGTTTATTTGGTCTTTGGATGACTATATTAAATCTCATATTGGAGATTTTATATTAATTTGGTTTATAATATTTTAAAATTCTGGTACTTAGATATTGACTTTATTATCCAGCTTCGACTTTTATTTTATGCATGTTACATGTTCACACACTTAGCACTTGACGTTGAGGGTGCGTGACCTTTGTTGTCAGCATCCAGACGCCTCGATTCTCATGTTTCTTTACGTGAAAATTTGGGGGCGTCACAGGTGGTATTAGAGCAGTTTGAATCTGGGTAAATCCATATGTTACCTAGGGACAGTACCAGATAATTTTATTTGATAATTTTATTTGTGGTTTTGTTTTATTAGTTTAAATTTGGAGGGCGGGGTTGAATGTTCGTTTTGGCAGGACAATGGTGAGACCACGTATACCTTGAACTGTTCCAGATGATGAATTGCCAAGAGGTGATGGAAATTTTGCTTTGGCTAGAACTTTGAACCGGATGACTGACTTTCTACGACAGGGTTCCCGATCGCAACCTAGGGTCAAGCAGGAAGGATGCTCTTATGAGCGATTTTTGGCATACCGTACCCCTCATTTTTTAGGCGAGGAGGATCCGCTGAGGGCTGATAGATGGATTAAAGATATCAATAGGACATTTGAGATTTGTGGCTGCACGAAAGCTCAGAAAGTTCTTTATGCAAGTTACTTATTTAAGGGCGAGGCGGCATCTTGGTGGGAAACGAAATGAGAGCTTCTAGTAGAAGAACTTGAATCATTTGCTAATGTGACTTGGGAGCGGTTTAAGAAAGAATTTGATGATCGTTTCTTTCCAAGATTAGCTCGGCGTCAGAAGGCTCGTGAATTTGCCAATCTAATTCAAGGTAGCATGACAGTTGAGAAGTATGCTCGCAAGAATATGGCGCTTGGGAGATTTGCTAGTCACCTTATAACTACTGAAGAGTTGCGAGTGGAACGTTTCCAAGAAGGTTTGCGCACGGAGATTCGTCAACATGTAGCTTGTCATCAGGTGACCACCTTTCAACAGCTAGTCGACATTGCATCTATTGTTGAGTGAGAGTTCGCTATTCCCATTGGTTCTCCCCTACGTTAGAAGAGAAGAAACTTTGGAGAGGGCAGTTCGGGATCGCCTCAGAAGTTCATGTCAAGGACTAGAGCCCATCCTCAACCATCTACCGGAGTCCGTATAGGAGGACGAGTCCCAGTTTGTGGAAGATGCAACAGGGCTTATGAGGGCATGTGTCGTCAGGGAGATAATCGGTGTTACAGTTGTGGCCAGGCGGGACATTATGGTTGTGAATGCCCAAGCACAGGTCAAGGAAGTCGTGAAGGTCATTGTGGTGGCAAAGCTAAACAGAAACAGCTAGTGTAAGCCTGAGTTTTCGCTTTGAAGCCTGGTGATTATGACGAGGAAGCTCCCGAGGCACAGGATGCAAGAGTCGTCACAGGTATGACTTGATCTCATCTTTGGGTTTGTTGCATTGTTTGGTTTAATTTTAGTTATCAAGTTGGTAAATCCTGATTTTGTCAGGAACGTTTGTATCAATTTTATGCTTTCACTTTGTTTGATTTGGGTGCGTCACGATCTTTTGTGTCGGCTACATTTGCTCGGATTTGTAATCTTGCGGTAGAATCTCTATCTCGGTCTATGGTGGTGGCTCTACCTAATGGTGAGATAGTGTGTTGCTCTAAGATCGCTTTGGGTTGCCCTTTGGGTCTCGGAGATTGGACACTCGATGCAGATTTGATTGTGTTTAAGTTGCTTGATTTCGACATTATCCTTGGAATGGATTGGTTGTATCGATATTTTGCTAGTATAAATTGTCGGAGTAGAGTAGTCAGTTTTCAACTTCCTGGAGGTGATTGCATGGAATTTGCAGGCAGCAAACTGAAAGAGAGACCTGCAATTGTGTCTGCTATTCAAGTAAAGAAGGACATTGCTTGTGGGGCGGATGCCTTTTTGGTTCAGTTGGTATCTTCTCCATCTGCGAAAGAGTCAATAGTTGGCATTCCAATAATAGAAGAATTCCCTGATGTGTTTACAGATGACTTGCCTGGGTTACCGCCTGTTCGTGATGTGGAATTCACTATCGACTTGGAACCTGGAGCAGCTCCAGTGCACAAGGTTCCTTATCGTATGGCACCTGCTGAGTTGAAGGAATTGAAGACTCAGTTGCAAGACTTGATGGATAAAGGATTTATTCAACTCAGTTCGTCATCTTAGGGAGCGCTTGTGCTGTTCGTCAAGAAGAATGATGGAACCCTCAGGATGTGTATAGATTATCGAGAGCTTAACAAGGTGACTATCAAGAATAAGTACCCTCTACCTTGGATTGATGACCTATTTGATCAGTTTCAAGGTGCCGCAGTGTTTTCAAAGATTGATTTAAGATCAGGATATTATCAGCTGAGGATAAAAGATAAGGACATACAGAAGACAGCTTTCAGATCAAGGTATGGGCACTATGAGTTCAAAGTGATGCCATTTGAATTAGCTAATGCTCCAGCAACTTTTATGGATATGATGGATAGAGTGTTTTGACCCTATTTGGATTCTTTCGTTGTTGTTTTCATCGACGACATTTTGGTCTATTTTTGGAGTATTGAAGAGCACGCTTATCACCTCCGCCTAGTTTTGGAGAAGTTGAGAAAGCATCAGTTGTATGCGAAGTTTAGTACATGCGAGTTTTGGTTGGAGGAAGTTAAGTTTCTTGGTCATGTTATTTCTCAGGCAGGTGTAGCCGTAGATCCTAGCAAAGTGGAAGCTATGTTAGCATAGCTACGTCCTTCCTTGATGCACGAAATTTTGAGTTTCTTGGGTTTAGCTGGTTATTACCGAAGGTTTGTGGAAGGATTTTCACACTTGTCTGCACCCCTTAATGCTTTAACAAGAAAGGGTGCCGCATTCATTTGGTCTGGCAAGTGCGAAAGGAATTTTCAAGAGTTAAAGCGAAGGTTGACTTCAGCACCTGTCTTAACACTTCCCCAACAACACAAGCCTTATGTGGTTTTTAGTGATGCATCCAAGTTTGGGTTGGGATGTGTCCTTATGCAAGAAGGGCGAGTTGTTGCTTATGCATCTCGTCAGCTGAAAGATCATGAGAAGAATTATCTTACGCACGACTTAGAATTGGCAGCAGTAGTCTTTACTCTTAAGATTTGGCGACATTATCTGTATCGTGAAGTTTGCAAAATTTACATTGATCACAAGAGTTTGAAGCATCTATTTTCGCAGAAGAATCCCAATATGAGATAGAGAAGATGATTGGAGTTGATCAGTGATAATCAGTGCGAGATCAAGTACTATCCGGGTAAAGCAAATCAAGTTGCCGATGCTTTAAATCGAAAGTCTTATTTGGCAGATGAGTTTGAGTCATTGGAGTTGGGTTCCCTTCCTTTTAGTATGAGAAAATTGCTGGTGGAGAGTTCGCAGCAAGATGAGGAAGTTTTGGTTACAACTCTTAGTGTTCGTGTTGATGATTTTGCAGGATTAAAGACTCTTCAAAGGAAGGATCCGAAGCTACTCGACATCCGGAGAAGAGTTAGAAAAGATAAAGGACCTGCACATTTCAGTTTGTGGAGAGGAAATTCTCCGATTTCAGAATCAACGGGTAATACCATCAGAATCAGAATTTAAAGAAAGGATTTTAGCAGAAGCCCATGCTGCTCCTTACTCAGTTCATCCTGGTAGCACGAAAATGTATCTGGACTTGAAGAAAAGCTACTGGTGGGAAGGGATGAAGAGCGATATCGCTGTGTTCGTTGCAAAGTGTTCCACTTGTCGTCAAGTTAAGGCCAAACATCAGAGACCCGCCGGTACTCTTCAACCTCTTCCTATACCTGTGTGGAAGTGGGACGACATTGCCATGGATTTCGTAGTTGGTTTACCAAGAACACCTAGTGGAAAGAATTCAGTTTTGATGATTATTGATCGCTTGACTATGAGTGCTCATTTTCTGCCAGTTACAAATACCGATACATTGGGAAAGTTAACTCGACTATATGTTAAGGAGATTGTGCATCTTCACGGAATACCTAGGACTATAGTGTCTGATCGAGACCCTCGATTTACTTCTCAGTTTTGGAAGAGCTTACATTCAGCTTTGGGCACCAGATTGAAGTTCAGTAGCGCTTATCATCCTCAGATAGATGGCTAGTCAGAGTGCACCATTCAGACTCTTGAAGATATACTGCGAGCTTGTGTTTTGGAGTTCAAGGGTAGCTAGGAGCACCATTTGCCACTGATAGAGTTCGCTTATAATAATAGCTTTCACGCTTCCATCCAGATGGCCCCATATGAAGCCTTGTATAGAAGGAAGTGTAGATCCCCTTTGTTTTGGGATGAAATTGGCGAGAGTCGACTGCTTGGACCTGAGATCATGCAAGAAATGAAAGACCAAGTTCGCATCATCAGAGACAAGATGGCGGCAGCGTAGAGTCGTCAGAAGAGTTATGCTGATACGAGAAGAAGAGATTTGTCCTTTGAAGAAGGAGATTGGGTTTACCTCAAGGTATCTCCTATGAAGGGTGTCAAGCATTTCAGGAAGAACGGAAAGCTTAGTCTGAGATATGTCGGTCCCTATTAGATTCTCAAGAAGATTGGACCTGTCGCTTATCTGATTGCTTTACCAGACTACTTTTCAGATGTTCACGATGTTTTCCATGTGTCGTCACTGAAAAAGATTTTTAGGCAGCAAGAACCGCGCTTCGTTGACCCAGAGAGTATTCAACTTCAGCCAGATTTGACTTTTGATGTCGCGCCAACTCAGATCGTGGATTGGAAAGAGCAGCAGTTGAGGTCCAAAACAATACCTTTAGTTAAAGTGTCGTGGGGAGATCCTCTGGCTCAAGATTTCTCTTGGGAGAAAGAAGCGGATATGAGACAGAAATACTCATATTTATTTGAAGAACAGTAGATGTTTCTTCTTTTCGGATCGCTTGTACGAATTTTGAGAGCGAAATTTTTTTTAAGGGGGGGAGGATGTGAGAACCCGTAATTTTACTATCTTTGTAATTTAATAATTTAATAATAAATATATATTGTTTGTTAATATAAATATTGTGTTATAAGTTGATTGATATTAATATTATTTTAGTGTACTTGTGTTTAAAATATTCGAATATTTCATCTTCATTTAAAGATTATTTTCATGTGTATTGGTAACTTAACTTATTTCCTCATATTAATTTATTGTGATGTATTTGATTTAATGTTTGAATTTAATCTCCTTACTTTACTATGTTGGTATTTAAATTGAACTGTTGTAGATTATTTTATTTTAAAATATATGTGATTTAAATTAACTTAGTTTAGGTGTTTTCGGAAATGGGAATTTAAACATATATATATGTGTATAAGTTTAAGTTGTTATGGGCCTTTTGTTAGCCTAGCCCATAGCCTAACCCAAGCCCATACGAACCCAACACATGACCTCATTACATAGCCTTTCTCATGCCAAAACGTCACCTTTGAGCCATCTAATTAAGTTAAACTCTAGACCTTTTCCCTTGTGTGCCGGCTTTATTCATGCAAGAAGAAATGACACCGTTTGAATTATTTCATAAGCATTTTCAGCCTTTTCTTTTCACACGGTGCAGCTTCTTCCTCTTCGGTTCTTCTTCATCTGTTTTCCTTTCATTTCCCCTGTTTCTTCTGCAGCAACCTGTGACCGTAAAAGCATGAAACTTTGCAGCCTTTTTCTTCACGATTTCCCTCACGCATTACTCCATTAATTTTCCAGTACATAGTTGATCGGTTCCCCTCTATTTCCATCCAAGATTGAAGCTTCACGTGCCCAGAAAATCTGTTTGAACAATGCGTTTTCAGCCTTGTATTGTCACTGATTTTTCATCTGAAAAGCTATAGATTCTCCTCTTTTGCAGCTTGTTTGTTTTGGCTCGGTTGTAGTATTCTTCACGTGAGTTTTTCCCGCTCTCAATCATTCAGTTTCATGCCTATTTAAAGCGTCGACATTCTTTATAAAACCGCATATGTAGCTCTCTGTTTCACCCATAAATCCAGCCCTTTAGTATCTCTTTTAATCATTTCTTCTCATTCTCTTCAACTAGAATATCACATCTTCAAAACTCCTTTGAAATCCGAAAATTATATAGGTGTTTTATTGGGTATTTTCTCGCCGTAAAATCATCGTTTACAATACTTTTGGTAAGCATTTTCTCTAGTTTAGTTGATTAATTTATTTTTTTGTTAATATTAATTTATTTTTTTGTGGTATGATTTTATTTATGATTAAGTGTTTACTTTAGTTAGTTAATAATTGTATTTTATTTATTTACAATAAGATGATTAATTTATTTGGTTGCAATATTTGGGATAATTATTTGAATTGGTTCTATGTATATATATTGTTCTATTTATGTTATTGGTTTAATTAAATTGTTAGGTTTATTTATTGGTTTTATTGATGTTACTATAATTTATTGGTGTTTTAATTAAGTTTGGTTTTTAATTATTTAGTTGTTTCTGATATTAATATTTATGTATTTGTGATGATTTATACACGTTGGTGCTTTGAGCGTAACTATAGCAGCGAGCACACGGGTGTAAGCGTGAAATCGCTGTTCGAAATTTTCGATAACTTCAGGAATTATTAGCGAGCGTACTGTAACTACTTTTCAAAAAAACTTTGAGATTTAAATATATTTTTACATAACAAGTATGTGTTTGGTTGATGATTGAGTTGGTTGAATATCAGATATTTTGTACATGGTGATATGCATTGTGAAATTGCACGGTCATTCATGTGTATATATGATATTTGAAATTTTTATGTGAAACTTGAGTTATGAGTTATTAAATGATTTGTTTGAAGGGTTTTATAAGTGAGAAACAGTATTATTGGGTTTATGGATTTTAATGGTTTTTGACTGAATCATAACGGGGATAATGATACGTAACGCCCGTTATGATCAGTGGGTGTGAATGACATAATGGGGACGGCGATACGTAACGCCCATTATGGTCATTGTGTGTGTATTTCATAATGGGGACGGCGATACGTAACGCCTATTATAATTGGTGTTGTGTGGATGTCATATTGGGGACGGCGATACGTAACGCCCAATATGATTAACTTGTGTGGACGTCATAATAGGGACGGCGATACATAACGCCCATTATGATTGGCTTGTATGTCATATTAAGGACGACGATACGAAACGCACGATATGATTGGAATGTTTGTGTCATGACGGGGACGACGATACGTAACGCCCGTATGACTGGCATGAATATGGGGGTAAGCAAGGATGGTGGTAGAGTCTAGCCTGCTATACCCGTCTATTGTGTTAATTGGTTTTATGTGGATTATTTTTTGGGAAAAATGGTTGTGGTTTTTAAAGGATTTATGGATATCTTTTTTCTGGGAAATGATGGATGATTTTATTGGAATTTTATTGTGGAGCAAAATGGGATTTTGACATGTGTTATTTTATTTATTTTGAGGAAGATGATTTTTAGACTTGTGCATATGGTATTTTGTTCATGCATTTTGTTGTTAGACAAATGTATTTAATATCTTGGGTCTTTTTTTTTTTTTTTACTTATTAGCAGTACCATTTTTGATATCGTAGATTTTGATACAAAGAATGAGGAGGTTGAGCCTGAGGAGGCAGCTCCACCGTTGGAGTGAATTAGTGTAGTTGGTTTCCTTGGATGATGTTTACTTAATTCTGATGATTGTGTATTATGTTTATTTGGTCTTTGGATGACTGTATTAAATTTCCTGTTGGAGAATTTACATTAATTTGGTTTGTAATATTTTAAAACTCTGGTACTTAGATATTGATTTTATTTTCCGTTGCGACTTTTATTTTATGCATGTTACATGTTCACACACTTAGCACTTGACGTTAAGGGTGCGTGACTCGTGTTGTTAGCATCCCGATGCCTCGATTCCCGTATTTCTTTACGTAGGAATTTGGGGGCGTCACAACTCATGAACCCGTAACTCGAAATCGAAGCAGATGTGCAAGCTTTTAGGATGTAGAGGTATGCAAGAGAGTGAAACCCTAGCCTCTCAAGGACACTGTCAGTCCAGGTCTAAAAGGACAGTAAATTGAAAATCGTTGATGTTGCAACGCACTCGATCTCATTCTTGATCTTGAACATGAATTATGCGTCACATTTCTTGACCAAAGATTTGAAGGTTTAAAGATTCACCCTTCTCTCGACAACCAAGATTTGTGTGTTTGGAAGTTGTTGGGCCGTGGTTGAGTGACCGATGCCTCTTGGCCATGGAGGATGCCAAGCTAGACGTGGCCATTCGCTTGGACTGTCTCTTGAATGTCCGAAAATTAATTTCAGATCTGCAATAAAATTTCTAGGCAATTGGATCTCGACAAGATGAAACTTGGTTTGTTTTTCCTCTTCCTCTTCATTGTATCGAATAGCTAATATTAGAAAGAAACTCTCTGAAGAACTATCAGGTTCTTCCTCTTCCTGCAACTCACGGAGTAGGTATTTGAGATGGCTAAATTTTTCTTCACAGTCCTTCCTCCCATCAATGATATGTTGATGGAGAATTTCAAAATTTGCATGAATTTGTTCCATGGACTCTCTGATTTTGGCAAAGGACATAAGAATTTCTTCCATAGATTTGAACCGATGCCAAGGAAAGATTGGCTCTGGATACCACTTGTAACAATGTAAATGAATTGAAAATGAATAATGGATAAAATCTGATGAATTGTATTAAAAAGAGAATTACGTTGTCTGACTTCCAGGGCAGACTTCCTCCATGAACAAGTTTTTCAAGATCCTAGATGATCCATTACAATTGTGTTATTGCTATTTATAGACAAGTAACGTAACCTACCTGATTACATGGGTTGAAATATAAGTGCAGATAGATGGGCCTAAGCCTTAAGCCCCATTCATATTTGCCTTTAATGCTTTAATTGTTGCTTTAGCCCGTATGACCTCAAGCTCATCATCATGACCCACTTGACACATATACTATCAAGGAAGCTCCTTTCAAACTTAAGCTCTCAATGGACCTATTCCCAATGTACCTATTACAATTTCTATCTAACAAAATTGCCAAAATAACAAGAAAATTGTCGCAAATAACTAATTCTAGCGATTATATATCACTTCGAACTCGCTGCTATTAGGGAGCCAAGATAAACCTTTTCCAACTACTTTGAAACTTGGTAGGAAAAAAGCTTTTTTGCAGTGACAATTGGTTGCCACAACAAGAATTAGCTGAAATAGTGCTTTAGCAGTGGTATTAAGTTGCGAAAAATAAGTTTTCTATTCAACACAAATACAAAAAAACATATATATATATATATATATTTCTGATTTTGTTGTACGTGCATGATCCTTTTTTTCATGATATTTGTTTCTCTTATGACAATTACTTGCTTGCTAATAAACTAGAAAAAGGGTAGATTTGCTTGCAAACATTCATGTCAACGTCATTCAAATAGCTCCTGCGTACATACTTGAAATTCACCACTTAATAGTCTAAGTTTTACACAATATCATCCAACATATCACTTAGAAATATGCATTTACAAGTAAATATTTTTCTAAATATAGGGCCACCTCCAAACACAGAACACTTGTTCACGTACCATCAACTCCATAAAAATAAAAATAAAAAACTGCTATGTTAATATATAATTCATACTTGTACTAATTCACACTATGCAAAACCCTTTAATCTATGGTATTTGCCTACGACGTCTTTTCCCCTATAATTTGAGTTATGATATAAACAACACTCATCAATACGTGTACGTATATTGATTCATAAAACATAAACACAAAAAGTAAACCAATATTGAACATGCAAAGACAAAAAAAAATTACATCAAACTTCTAACAACATGAAAATAATGAAAAGTACGCTTTCAGACTCACAAGCAACAAAGAATAAACTCCAAACTCTTAATAAACACTATATTATAGCAATACAAAACACTGCCTGTGGAATGAACCCTACACTTTGAACTTCTGAGGGTGAAATACAAAGCCCAAGCTAGGAAGTAGTGAAACAACACTAGATTTGTATATTTCCTCCTTAAATCTATGCAGTTATTCAAAATATACCATCTACCTTTTATGAAAATATTATCATCTAATCAGTGACGTGATGCAATACCCATAGGTCGCACCTTTTATGAAAAGACAGATAGTTTCTCTCATACACCCGCTTATCCTTTACCAATGTTACGTTCAAGAAGATTGAATCTAGTCCCAATATCATGGAGGTACATATGGAACAAAAATTCAAGTATTCAACATGGATATAGGTCTCGGCTATTGAATCTTAACATATCTCTTGTATTTTTCAAGATACTTCTCAAAATAGTACATCCATCTATATTGAATTGGCCTTGAAAACAGCGCCTCACATGACAAATGATAGGCTAAGTGTACTATTGTGTCAATAAAAGTAGGTGGAAAAACCATCTCAAGCTTGCAGAGAATTATGACGACAATATCAGCTTGTAGCCACTCTAAGACTTCAGCCTTACATGTTCTAGCACATAGTTCCTTGAAGAAAGTGCTTAGCTCAGTTAGTGTCAATCGTACATCTTGGCATAAGCATCCAAAAATTGCAATAGTAAGTAATCTTTGCATAATAATATGGCAATCATGACTTTTCATCTTCGAGGTTTTGCAATTACTTACATTGACACATTTGGTGATGTCTGAAGTGAAGCCATCTGGGAATGTCACACCATGCAACCAATTACAGAAACCAGTCCACTCATCTCCATACAACGTATAAAATGTATGTGGCATACCAATGCATTGTCCATCCAACAACACTTTCTGAATAGTAGAAATAACTAATTAAATAAAACTAAAGACAATTATTATAAGAACTAAAATTTTTTAGAAGCCTTTTCCTACTATAATCAACAAAATTCATAAGACAGTCTATTTTCGACCATAATCAATTCGTCGAAAATAAAAATAGCCCAATTTTTTGCTTTTTCTTGTAGTGTGGGGTAACTCTCCATAAATAGATATGACACTACAAAGCAAAAAAGAAGTTCATATATATGAGGTTTATCTGATATTGACTAATAATTTATATATACTTGGTCACAATTAATGATATATGTGCGCTATAATATTGATATAATAGAATGGGATTACTATATACGTATTTACCTGGTTGTTGACACATAACCTACATATGTACGTTGTTTGATTAAGTTTGTAAATAGCTTATTACCCTATGGACCATCAAATGATTCATTTAGATCACAAGGCATGAATTAGTTCGCAAAAATTGTAATAATAATTCTTTCAATATCAAAGTTTGCATCGAGACTAATCATGACTGAATTATTTATTTGGCTTGTGAAGCTGATTGCAACATTTGTGTCCTTGGATAAAGGAAGGTGCTGATATATCCCATACGATAAGAATAAGGTCGGTAGGTGGTGTATGTTCGGTATGGGATCTCACATCACTTGAGAAGAGAATTTTTTATTCTTTATAAAGTTTTAATGGGGCTTTAATTATATTATTGACTAATCATTTTTAAATATAAGTAATGTGGTTTCAATCTCCCATTAGAGCCTTACATGACAAGTGCTCCAGTGTTGGCTCGATCAAATGGGGCATCTGAGTCAGGAAATGGAAAGCAGCCATGTAATAATTACGAGAAAGTCTAATAACCGGTCGGGTTGTTGAATACCAATAACAACCTTCCAAATATAACACGCCACGTAGCTCTTCCATTTTACATGTTATGTACCTGTCTACATCGAAGCCTTCATCGATTCCTCTCTAACCTTTCATCTACCGAGCTCGGGTCCTCTCCTCTCTTACCTCTTTGTTTACTCATTTACTTTTCTGTATTAAATACCTCTGAAAATGTGGGGAGATGAAGAAAATTGGGTTTTTTTTTTTAATGTGAGGGCTTTCCCTCCCAACTCTTTACTCTATCTCGCATTATTTTTTCAGTGTTTATGCTGGATTATGTTTGGCTACCGAGAAATCTACGACATTTGGGGAAAGGGAACGACACCACTTGAGAATCAGCTCGACTATCCAAGTGGAAAGCAAAGGCCAAATCTTGATCATACGTAGAAGAGTTCTAGTGAAAATTTTGAATCTGAAGCAGGGGTGACCGTAGGACACCACTTGGAGGAGGAAAGTTGTGAGCAAAAGTTCCCACCCACAACTCTGATTCTGAACTTCGAGGACTTGGGTTCTGATCCTTCAAAAGAAAGGTTCCTTCATGGAAGAGGAAAGCTGTGAGAAAAAGTTCCTTCATGGCCACAATCAGATTGTTGCTCATAAAAGTTTTCTTTTTTCTTTTTCATTTTGATTCTTGATTGATGAAGATTGAAGCTTAATTGAACAAATTAAAAAGCAAAGGACATATACTAGTATGCAAACATAAGCATTTACCAAAATCAGAAAGCAGAACAAAAAATATATATATATATTTCTTATTTTCAGATTGCAGAAACAGATCATGTTGTAAAAAAAAATCAGAGCAAAAGTTCAGTATAAACAAAATCAAAATTCTTTTGGCATAGCATAACGGAAACGTCTTATCAGAATAGAAGTATTATGTTTAACCCCCGTAGTAGGGTTGTGCAAACCCCGACAGCCAACCGAGTAGAAATAGAATGTGATTTTTTCCTTTATTATTCTCGAAGCCCCGAGTGTGCACACAGGAAAAATCACGCAGAAAACCACTTTACAACCAAAGTGGGTGCACCAGAAACAGAACAGTTGGTACCAACCCAGAACAGAATAGAGCGGAACAAAACCAAAATGTCATGCCAGAAGTTTCAGAAATCATATCATATCATGTCAGAGTACAAAATTTTTCCAAAATAGAACAGAATCAGATCAGAAATATCATTTATACAGAAACTACCATATTTGCTTTTTTTCAATTCAGAAGACATAATGCAGTAAAATTAGCTCATGTCTACACCAGTTCATGCCAGAAACACATTATTCTTATACAAAATTTTATTCATATGCGAAATAAATAACTGAGGTGATTTCAAAGTTTCTTTTCGTAACTAAAACATACATATTTTATAAAATAAATCTCAGTTCATATTTTTTTAATGCAAAGTCTAGCATAAGAACTCCCCTTACCTAGACTTCT
This sequence comes from Platycarya longipes, assembly GCA_036559045.1. Classification (NCBI taxonomy): domain Eukaryota; kingdom Viridiplantae; phylum Streptophyta; class Magnoliopsida; order Fagales; family Juglandaceae; genus Platycarya; species Platycarya longipes. The sequence goes on along the minus strand of CM071803.1, from coordinate 1,239,943 downwards.
TAGCTTTTTAGAATTATCCGCACAAAGCTAAACACAATCAATCTTCACCTGTAAATTGACGCAAACTTCCATAAATTCTCAAATCAACCATGTATTTCGGCATTTAAGCTTAGAATCTTAAAATAACCCATACTCCTTAACACTCTAAAGTAAAAACCTCCCAAACTCTAAAAAATTGCAAATTCTCAACTCTATTAAATTTCCTTTAACCTCTCATATCAAAAGAAAAATCAAACAAAAGAATTTTTAATGCCCACCAAAAACAATTTAAAACCCGGTCGTTTCTTTATTAATACTTATGTTTAAAAGAGGAGATTCATTTAATAAGAGTCTAACAAATAAAAGGGAAAAACAAGTAGTGCCAAACGGTACTGGTGTTTCTTGAAAAAAAAAAATAAACTGCTGCAACCCACACTCGATAAAAAGCGTCTATCGAAAAATAAAGCTTTAGCACCTTATGTTTTGCTTTTAAAACCAAGAGGGTAAAAAAATAAGATTAAATAAAATAATTGACAAGACTGGGACTCTCCATCATCTGCATTATAAGCCCTACAAGAAAAGAAAGCATGACCAAAGCTTTGATAATACGAAGACAACGACAGTAGTGGTGTTCGCACTCACCGAGAAGAGTTGCGTAGAGCTGGGAGGGAGGTGGTCACGTCGGTTAGTTTGCGGCTGAGAAACTGAGAGAAAGAAAGTGAGACACGGTTGGAGAAAAGGGTAAACTATTGTGAGGAAAAAGAGTATAGTGTGATCGGAAGGAGTCGTGGGGTCTGGTGTGAACTTACCGAAAGGAGGCTGGCTGGGACGGAACTTTCTGGTTGTTCCCAGTTGTTTGAGAGTACTTCGATAAGGGTCTCTAAGACTTGGGCCAAAATCACGGCAGCGCAAATGTCATGTTCCTCTATTTTAGGGGTACTAAAATAGGGGGCAACCAGGCTACTTTCAATGGAGAACGACTTACGGTAGTGGCTTGTGGTGGTGGCACGAGGTGGCTAATATTTCACGAGGTTGTACAATGGCTACGATGAGTGGGTTTCTCGATCGTGCAGAGTTAGAAGTGTTGTGAAGGGCCAAAGTTTTTGGAAAGCTATGCATAAAGGGGTTGCGGCTAAGGGTTCTCTTCGTGCAAGCATAAGTCAGAAACGTGTGTATATATATATAATATATATATATATATATATGTATGTGTGTGTGGGAACCCTAAAGGAAATGTGAAAGCGGAAGAGAAGGGCTCGGTGGTGGTAACTTAATTTGGAAAGGAAAAAAAATGATGCAAAAACAATTAACCAAAAAATTACACGGTTGTCGTGAAATTAGAGGAAGAAAAAAAAAACGTGTGTAGACATGAGTGCCGCGTAAGCGAAAGATCTGGTATTGCTCATCGCGATGCCTGGTTCTATGAGATACGGCAGTAGTGAGTTAGAAAGGAAACTAACGGAAAAGGCAATGTCCGAGTATAGAATAAAAGGTGAGAATAAAACCAAGGAAGAAGGAAAGAAATTTAAACAAGGAAATATAAAACAAAGAATCCGCTGGAATTAAACAAAGATTTAAAAAAAATCACATGTTAAAACTATGTCGTAAAAAGATTTGGCTCCTCAAGGATGTGGGTGTTATATTTATTTTGGAAGAATTTTTATAAAAACGTTTAGATTGCCATACTTAATTTTTTCGTTGTTAATCAGTATCAGGTAGATGGATGCACAACTTAGCACAATGGTTGCAAAGTAGGTATATGCACATATTCTAGTCCTTTTTCATGGGTAATGCTACAATGTTGGAATTTCCCTCACTTTGCCTTTTGATTCATTTATGGAGATGCAAACATCTGTCAAGTCTAATTGATACTCACTCTGACTCTGATTTCGACTCTGATGAAGTCGGTAAATTCAAAACTATTTTGAAAAATGGTCGGATTCAAAGTCAGAACCGATATAAGCTCTGACTCCAATATGTAAACGTAATTTATTTTGTATTATAATATAAGTATTAGGCAATTGAGTGGCATAGCAATTGAAATAGGGTTTTGTAAATCGTAAATTTCGCATTCGAGTGTCTCACGTCCCACCCCCAAAGACCAAATTCATTAAACTTCTTTTTATAAAACGAGATCATTTTCTACCCCCTATATATTCATCTCTTTTCCTTTTGCCAAAACCCTACTCATCCTTCCTTACTTCGAGTGCAGCTTACCTCTATCTCCACTTCCTCCATCACTCACTCCTCCATGACTCCATATCAGAATCTCAAGTTCTTAACCCCTAACAAGAATCTCTCTCTCAGTAAAATCCTTTTTTTGCTTCTCACCCTCTCTTAAAACGTTTGTCTCTACTGCCATACACCAAAAGCCACTTGCAATCCTCTCAAGTCTTTATCTTATCTAATTATCTCCACTGTTGACACTATAAAAATTGGTCAACAATTCGGGATGGGAGAAAGAGTCATTCCCGGCCCACTAAGGTGATTTAGGCTTCATTTGGTATCATTTGGGGCCCTCGACAGTGTTTCGGTGCCGCTGTACGGTAACAGTGCGTATGTACGTAATATATGAAATAAATAGACATGAACGCAGGATTTACGTGGTTTAGCATAATGCCTACGTCTTCAGGCATTTTGAGAGGAGGATTCACTATAATAAATATTTTATAGTTTCTCATATCTCACTATATAAAGAAAAATGTGAACATCTATGACTAAAATCCTACTGATTGAAGCTCCTGAGTGCCTTCAAAGAAGGAGAAGAAACTAAAAGAAGGGAGGAGTTGGAGAGGAGAGAGTCTTCGGTGGTCATCTGGTCGAGGCCTTTTTATAAATCTTTGGGTTGCGTGTGTCAGTCCCCTTCATTATCGTTGCATGTCTTTCTTTCTTCCTTTTCATTGTTCCTTTTCTTCCTTTGCCTTTCTTTCCTAACATGCACCCTTACCCTGACTCCCATCAGGCGTCTCATCAGTCACACCTCACCTGCAGTACCTTTATTTCTTTTTAATTGGCAGTGCAATAAATGTCTAGGCCCTACTTTCTTTTTTCCTCATAGTACCCCACGAATTCTCACCACCAAGAAAGTGATGGAAATTATGTCTCGACATCTCGTATCTAGACTCCGAAAAGGCGGCGATTCAACTTCTGAGCCAAAGGTAGCCTTGAGAATCCTAAAAATAAAAACATGCAACAAATAATTACTAAAAGAATGCCGTAATGTGCTGGTATTTCAAAAACTTTCGATTATGTAAGTGCAAGCACGAGGCTTGGTTAAGGCGGGGGATAGACTCGATCGCGAACGTGAAATGCTGGGCTCAAGGATGATAGGAGACGGACTCGACCGCGAGCGTGGGAGTGTAGGGCTCAAAAGTGGCAGGAGATGGACTCGATTGTGAATGTGGGAACGCAGGGCCCAAAAGTGGCGGGAGAAGAACTCGATCACGAACATGGGAGCGCGGGCCTCAAAAGTGACAGGAGATGGACTCAACCATGAACGTGGGAATGTGGGGCATAAGGGTGGCGGGATAAGGACTAGATCGCAAACGTGAGAATGCGGCTTTTAAGGATGGCTAGAAATGGACTCGACCACGAACGTGGGAGCGTAGGGCTCAAAGGTGGCGGGAGACAGACTTGACCGCAAACATGGGAACACAGGGCTCAAGGGTGGCGGGAGCTGGACTTGACTACAAATGTGAGAGCATGGGGCTCAAAAGTGGCGGGAGAAGAACTCAATCGTGAATGTGGGAATGTGAGGCTCAAGGGTGGTAGGAGATGGACTCAACTGTGAATGTGGGAGGGCATAACTCAAAAGTGGCAGGAGATGGACTGAATCACGAACATGGGAACGTAAGGCACAAATGTGGTTCTTAAGGGTGGCGGGAGATGTACTCGACCATGAACGTGGGAGTGTAAGGCTCAAAGTTGGCAGGAGATGGATTCGACCGCGAACGTGGGAATGCAGGGCTCAAGGGTGGCAGAAGCTGGACTCGATTGCAAACGTGGGAGCATAGGGCTTAAGAGTGGCAGAAGAAGAACTTGGTCGCGAACATGAGAATGTGGGGCTCGAGGGTGGTAGGAGATAGAATCAACTACGAACGTGGGAGTGCGGGGCTCAAAGGTGGAGAGAAATGGACTCAACCATGAAAATGCTCAAGGGTGGCAGGAGATGGACTCAACCGCCAATGTGGGAGATCAGGACTCAAAGGTTGTGGGAGATGGATTCGATCGTGAACGTGGGAGCGCAGGACTCAAGAATGATGGGAGCTAGACGCAATCGCAAACGTGGGAGTGCGGGGCTTAAAGGTAGTGGGAAATGGACTTGACCACAAACATGGGAGCACGGGGCTCAAAGGTGGTGATCTAGTAGCGATGCAGTGGTTTACAAGGTCGTGTGGACTAATATCTGGGCCTCGACCCCGCCATTTCGTTTGCAATCCGATGGTGACACGGGGGTTTACAAGGTAGCACTAACTAGAGCTCGAGCCTCGACCTCGCGATTCATTGGTGCTCCTGTTGGTGATTCCGTTGGCAATCCGATGGCGATGTGGGGGTTTAAGGGGTAGTGCGGACTAAGGTTCAGGCCTTGACCCCACGGTTCGTTGGCTCTCCTACTAGTGATTTCTTTGGCGATTCGATGGTGATGCGATGGTTTACAAAGTAGCACGGACCAACTTTGTGATTCGTTGGCACTCTTACTGTCGATTCCGTTGGCGATGTTAGAAGGTAGCGCGGATTAAAGTCTGGGTCTTGACCCCCCCGATTCGTTGGCACTCCTACTGGCCATTCATTAGCGCTCTTGCACTACCGATAATAATTTTGTTAGTAGAAAATGAAGTCACGTACTGTGAGTAAGACAAACCGGAGATCTTTAGCTATCATAGTAGATCTCTACTACTACGCTGTAATTTGGGCTTTGTTCTTCTCCCATTGAGGGTTGATGCTGTAAAAATTGGTCAACAAATCAGGGTGGGAGAAAGAGTCATCCCGGCCCAATGAGGTAATTTGGACTTCGTTCGGTGTCATTTGGGGCCCCCGATGGTGTACCGATGCAGTTGTACGGTGACGGCACATATGTGCGTAATAGATTAAATAAATAAATATGAACATATGATTTACGTGGTTTGGCATAATGCCTATGTCCACGGGAAATTTGGGGGAAGGATTCACTATAATAAATATTTTACAGTCTCTCATATCTCACAGTACAAGAAAAAATATGAATATCTATGACTAAAATCTTGCTGGTTGGAGCTTCCAAGTGCCTTCCGAAAAGGAGAAGAAACTAAAGGATGGTAAGAGTTGGAGATGAGAGAGTCCCTGGTAGTCATCTAGTTGAGGCCCTTTTATAAACCTTTGGGTTATGTGTGCCAGTCCTTTTTGTTACTGTTGTGTGTCTTTCTTTCTTTATTTTCACTGTTCCCTTTCTTCCTTTGCCTTTCTTTTCTGACATGCACCCATACCCTGACTCCCACCAAGCCTCCCATCAATCACCCTTCACCTACACCTCTATGCCATTTTAATTGGTAGTACAATAAATGCCTAGGCCCTATTTTCCTTTCCCCTCACATCCACAATTACCATTGCCACGCTCTTTGACTGTTCCCTCCAGCACGAAGCACCACAATCTAGTGCTATGTTGCATTAAAGTAAACTTTGAAATCAATGTTACTATGGTGCCGTCTCACCAATCTAAACCCACATTTACTTTCAACGATTTGGTTATAGCTATGATAATCAATGTTACCATGATTATTTCTTCATTTTTTTTGCTAAATAATCTCTTTTTATTTCCACTAAGATTGCTGGTTTGGTTGCTTTGTATGTTATTTGAAGTGTGAGCACTGATCAATGAATGCTTTTGTGGGTTTGGTTGCTTTGTTTATTGATTGAAGTGTGAGCACTGGTCAATGAACGTTTCGTGGGTATGGTTGCTTTGTTTCGGATTTTGAACGAATACTTGGTAGAATCTCAACTCCTGCTAAACTTCCCTTCTTTGTCTCTTTACCTTTGTGGCTCTGACATTCTAACTCCAACTTCATAAACTCCGATCGAAGTCGAAACCCTTATCAACTTGGCCTCCAACTTTGACTAGAGTTGGAAATCAGAGTTGGGCAAATGTGTCCAAAATCATGACACTCATGAGATTGTATTTTTTATGGTATCTTATCCTTAATAACTCTAGTGTTTTTCTTATATTTTCCCTCTCTTTTGGATGAACTAGAATTTCCCTAGAATTTCTAAGAAGTTTTGTTTTTTTTCTATTTTTCTCTTTTCTTGGTTCTTAGCCTTTCTAGATGTGAGCAATTTCCTGAATTTCTTAACATAAAAGATTATTTCCTCATTATTCATTAATGTCAGATGATTTATCATACTCTTCTCTAACTATTTTTAGAGGAATAAACTACTTTTTTTTTTAGTTGGGGGAAAGCGTACTCAAAGGTTTGAGGGATCCTACCAACTCTTCAACTCTTTAAAGGGTTGATTAGGTGCCTTAAAGAGTCCAAACTCTAGTCAAAGTCAATTCTCAAGTATTTCACTCAAGTGAATGTTGAGCGATGTGTTGGGCAAACTCTCCATCTGATGTTTTGCTCGAACCAACTATCAAGCGAGTATTGGGCGAACTCATTGTCTAAATTTCACTCGAGTGAATGTCGAGCGAACTATCTTTCTAACTTTTGCTTGAGTGACTAGTCAAGCAAACTTTATGTTTAGCATATGCTCGAGTCACTGACAAGCAGATGTCTAGCTTATGTCAGTTTCTTGTCTCTTCTTCAAAAAAACTTTTCGGCAATCCAACATGTGACTTTAACCCTAGAGAATCATATATATTACAACACACTAATTTTAATTTGTTAAAGAAATTACATAATAAATTAAATTTAGAAGACAAGTTGATGCACACCCAAACTGATACGAGGTATCCAGGTACAGATTCTAGGATGATTGCATTGAACTAATGTGAATAGCAAATCTGACAAGAAAAGCTTAATCTTCCATAGATTGGAGCAATATCAATTATTTTCTTCCCTAAATCTTTTATTTACATTCACTTTTATCTTATTAAGAAATATTTCATTTCATATTTTGGAAGTGATTAAGATCTCGACTTTGTCCAAATTTTTGGCAAAATTCAAGTTTACTTATGTAGTCAATTTTCATGCAGTAATATAGATTTTTATCTTTTTTGGGAAAATCCTGATAATTTTGAAATTTGAAATTGTGCACTACTCCATGAAAATAAGACAAGAAAGATCAATAGGTAGAATGACCCTAAAACTTGATATGTCAATGGCTTATGATCATACTAAAGGTCTTTTTTGGAAGCTATGATGAAGAAATTGGGTTTATGTGGTAAATGGATCAAGCTGATTATGAGTTGTGTTACTTCAGTTTCCTATTATGTTCTATTGAATGGAAGAGTTGGAGGGAGATTTTATTCTTTTGGAGGCTTAAGGCAGGGAGATCCACTTTCTCCCTACCTTTTTATTTTGTGTGCAGAAGGGCTAAGTGCACTACTTAATACTTCAAATATGGTTGGGAATACAAGAAGAGTTACTGTGTGTAGAGTAAGAATTAGAATTAATCACTTACTTTTTGTTGATGACTGTGTTTTGTTTGGAAGATCAAGAATTGATGAGTGGAATAAGCTACTCGATATTCTTAACAAATATGAAAAGGCCTCGGGCAGTTCCTAAATAAGAATAGAACCTTTATATTCTTTAGTTATAGTACAAGAGAGGAGGCAAAGCAAACCATTATGGAAGTGGCAGGAGCAATAGTGAATGGTAGCTATGAAAAATATCATGGCCTCCCAATTGTGGTAGGGAAATCAAAATGTCATACATTTAGAAGTATAAAAGAAAGAGTGTGGATCAAAATTAACAACTGGAAAAATCATTTTTCATCGTAAATAGATTTTGATAAAGATTGTGTTGCAAGCTATACCTACTTACACAATGAGTATATTAAACTACCAAGAGGGCTATGCAAAGACCTAAATATTATGCTTTCAAAATTCTAGTGGGGTAATCATCAGAAATATAATAGAGTGCAGTGGAGAAGTTGGGAAAGAATGGGGATGCATAAGGGGTGGAATGAGATTTAGGCCTGGTTTGTTTATTAAGATGAAACCAAAACTTCAAAAAACATCTCAAATTTATCATTACACTTTTTCAAATCCCCATACAAAATATAATAAAAAAATTTAATTTTTTCAAATTCCAAAACACCTTTTTCAAATTCCAAAACAAAACTAAAATTTAAAAAATATATTACAACAATATTTTATTCTTTTTTTTCACTTTTATTTCATCTCATCTCATCTCTAAAAACAAACCAGGCCTTAGAGACTTAGATAGTTTTAGTTCAGTTTTGTTAGCAAAACAAAGATATTGGAGGTTTCTTGAGTTCCCTGATTCAAAGACCACGAAGATCTTCAAAGAAAAGTACTTTAAAGGCTCATCTATTCTAGAATCTATTTTGGATCAACAACCATCAATGGTATGGAGAAGTATATGGGGATTAGTTGGACTGCTTAAGAGGGACTTAGATGGAGGGTAGAAAATGAAAATAGCATAAAGATATGGGGGAGTAGATGGATCCTTCTCCATCAACTTTTTCTATCCACTCTCTTGTTCAAATTCTTGATGCGGATGCAAGAGTGAAAGAATTAATTAATTATCACAATGGGAATCGAGTGGGAGTCAGGACAAGTACAAGCTAATTTTAGTAAAGAAGCAGTAGATTTGCAACATTCCACTCAGTAGAGTAGCTTCTGAAGACAAGTTAATATGGGAATCTACTCAAAAGGGAATTTTTTTTTTTCAGATAAAAGTGTGCTTATTATGTTGAAACTGAGAGGAAGAAGTGACTGTTTGGAGAATCTTATAGGGAGAATTAATGAAAAGGATAACAAATGGACAAGAATATATGGGTGCTGAATATACCTAGTGTGAGATCCCAGATTTACATGTATTTTTACATATTATTTTATTCTTATTGTTGATTATTTTAATTTATTTTAATGATATTATTGGTTGTATTTTATTTGTTTAAAATTATTATTTGAGCTATTAGTTAATTAATATTAGTCTTACGTTGTTTTTCTGTTGAAATATTGAGTTACGTTATTTTTCATATTAATTTAAATGTGAGATAATTATTTTAATGATTGGAATTTAATTTTATTTATTTATTTATGTGAGTTTATGTGATGTGTTTTTATTTATTATTTTATCTTAAATAGTCTCTGCGTTTAAATTAATTTATTCAGCTCTCTGTTTTGTAATTCTTTTTATTGGATCAACTCTGTGAACTGAGTTATGGAGACTGGATTTCATTTATTTCCTTGACTTTTTCTTTTTCTCTTTTCTTTTCTCTTTTTCTTTCTTTTTCTTTCTTTCTTCTTATTTCCCCTGTTTTTCCCCCCAGCCCCCGCGTGACATGCCCCCCCTCTCTGTTTTGGCTGTTCGGCCTTAGGCCTAGCCAGCCTCCACCGCTGCCCACTATCCCTCGCCACCCACGTCACCTGCCTCCCCACCCTCTGGCGAGTTCCTCTGCATCGATAGTGCACCTCTAGCAACTTCCTAGCCGGCGCGTGAGCATCAAACCCGAAATGGGTGGGTTTGCTTTTCTTCCATTTTTCGGCGCCACCACCGGCCGCTTTGGCTCACCACCACCACCACTAGACTCACCATCCTCTAGAATACAAAACCCACCGCGGTAGCCACCCCAACTCCTCCCTTCCTCCTCCACCCGAAATGGGTCTTTAAATGGTTAGTTCTTCGCCGCGCCGCCGTCCAGCCACCGTAGGCCTCACCACCGCCACCAAAACACTCCCCTGCCTCAGCCGACCACCCCCCTAACTCAGCTTCTCCATTCGTGGCCCCACCTTCCTTGTGCAAGCCCAAATTCAAAAATGGGTTTCCACCCATTTTGAGCCCGATCCGCTACCTTCCGATGGTTTCACTGCCACACTACCACCTCCATGAGATTCCCCACCTTCCAATGAGTATTTTCCTAAATTTTGGTGTCAAACCGAGCACTCTAACCTAACATACAAAGTGACTCACTATGAAAGCTGTGGATCAACGTTTGCTCAATGATCCGATTTTTACCCGCTGTAAGTACTTTCCAAACGAACTTTTAAGATTTAAATATATTTTTGTATTAACATCTATGTGTTGGCTGATGTTGGTATTTGTTGATATTAGTATTTGTTGGTTGATTGAGTTTATTGCATATTGGATATTTTGTACATAGTGATATGCATTGTGAAATTGCACGATCGTTCATGTATATATATGATATTTGAGATTTTTACGTGAAACTTGAGTTATAGTATATTAAAATGATTTTTTTAAAGGGTTTTATAAGTGAGAAACAGTATTATTGGGTTTATGGATGTTAATGGTTTTTAACTGAGTCATATCGGGGACAACGATACGTAACGCCCGTTGTGATCAGTGTATGTGGATGACATAACGGGGACAGCGATACGTAACGCCCATTATGGTCATTGTGTGTGTAAGTCATAATGGGGACGGTGATACGTAACGCCCATTATGATTGATAGTGTGTGGATGACATAATGGGGACGGTAATACGTAACGCCCGTTATAGTCATTGGGTATATATTTCATATCGGGAACAGCGATACGTAATGCCGCTATGAAATGAGTGTGTATGAGTCATAATGGGGATGACGATACGTAACGCCCATTATGATTGGTGTTGTGTGTATATCATATCGGGGACGGCGATACGTAATGCCTACTATGATTGGATTCACTGATATCTTTTTCTAGGAAATGATAGATGATTTTATTAGAATTTTATCGTTGACCAAAATAGGATTTTGGCGTGTGTTATTTTATTTATTTTGAGAAAGATGATTTTAAGCTTCATACATACGGTATCATGTTCATGAGTTATGTTGTTGTTGTTGCATGAGTATATTTTATATATTGTGTTTTGATTGGGTTGTACTTACCTGCGATGCCATTTTGGCGTCGTAGTTTTTAGATGTAAAGTTTTGTGGAGGTTGAACCTAAGGAGGCGACTCCACTGTTAAAGTATTCTTATTATAAACTTTTATTTTAGAAAATTTTTTTCCCCTTTTTATAATATGTATTTGTATAATTTATATTTCAGATGACTATATTAAATCTCCTGTTTGAGAATGTGTGTTAAATTAGTTTGTAAAATAATTTTAAAAAATTTTGGTACTTAGATATTGATCTCAAATATCCGCTACTTTTATTTATGCATGTCACGTATTCACACACTTAACACTTGACGTTAGGGGTGCGTGATCCGAGTTGTCAGCATCCTGACACCTCGATTCCCATATTTTTATTTTGAAGAAAATTTGGGGGCATCACACTTAGAAAGGTCAAGATGTTTATGTTGAAAACAGGAAATGAGTTGCTAGGTAAAAAACAAAACAAAACAAAACAAAACAAAAAACAAAAAACTGTTTTGCAAAAGAATGATAGATAACCCATATTGTCTTATATGTCGAAGTAAGGGAAAAAATGTGGTTGATGTACTGTGGAATTGCCCTGCTGTTAATGATATAGGGGTTGATGTAGCTAATCCAGTTAAAAAATAATGGAGTATTGAAGACTCTGATTTCACTACAACAAAATCTATTATTTCTGGCAAAATTATACTTGCCGCAATAAAAATCGCTGTGACTACTAATTATTTATGGTGAATTTTTATTCGTCGCGTCATTATGAGACAATTACGGCGAAAGAAGTAATTGGTAGAGTTAATAATCTTATTGCAGCGAATAAATTCGCTGTAATTCGTTATTCCATGTTTTGGAGCGGAAATAATCGCTAAAAATAACTTCGGCGATTTTATTCGCCGTCATAGTCCTATTAATTTAAACCGGCTTCTGAATTTGCAGCAAATAAAATCGCTGCAATTGTCCCTTAAATGAGCGTGCCAACGGATTGAGCCCTTATTTTCCCCCCCACACTTTCAGACTTCACACTCTTCCTAAATCCACCCAAAATTGAGATTCCAACACCAATCCATCCTATTTTGCATTTCACTCTTGGATTCTATCATATCTCACTCTTGGATTCCAATACCAATACTTCAAATCTTGTTCGTAGTTAGTCGCCCACCGACGTTGCTGTTCCTCCACCGATGTTGCTGTTCGAATCTTGTTCTACAAGGCTTCCTCGCACCTGCGATTAATTGAAGCCTTGTTGTTCGTATCTTGTTGTTCGTAGTTGTTAATTAAAGGCTTCCTCCCACCTGCAGTTCAAATCTTGCTGTTCGTAGCTGTTCCCCCACCTACAAGGCTTCCTCGGACCTGCGATTAATTGGAGACACGGTAAAACTTTCATCATTTCCTCCACTCTCAGCTTTATTTAGTTGTAAAAATCAATTAATTGTTGTTCGTAGCTGTTAACTCCTAGAAATCGATTTTGCTAGGGTTCTATAAAATGTGGCTGTATATCTTTGTTGGTCAGAGATCCCCAAGAAAATACAAGATCTAATACCACACTTAACGACATCATCCATATATCAAACCAAGAAAAAAAAGGTAAAAGTACAACCAATAAATCGAATCTAACAAAAAAAGAAAGGAAACTAAGAACTGTAATAAAACCAAACCAGGAAATATATTTTGAAGTTACCTTGACCGCCATACTTCGTTGTAGACCAAAACTACTCATCAGTCCTTGCATTGAAGCATGAAACTTGCCATGAGTACATAGACACATGCATGAATACAATTATTCTAATAAACAAGGATTTATGCATATATATATACAAGCGATTGGTTGAATTTTTTTAGCATTTAAATATTTTTTAAGTGAAAGAAATAAAATCTAAATTTTTTTTTAGTATTTTGAATTCAGGATCTGGACTCGAATATTTTAGCACAAGTTGAGTTTGGAATTTTGAATTATTTTATGAACCATATTGGCAATTTTATAAAGTCTATAGGCTGTGGCAGTTCAAGTTGTCCATTGCTTGCTCACTTGTGGATGACAAAGGAATGTTGATCCAATAGGGTTCTGATTTGAGAATAAAAATATAACAAAGGTAGCCAACCTTTGCTTTGATATTAAAAAATAATAGAGAAAATAAAAGTCTTAGTAAATAAAACAAAATAAAATAAAATATGTTAAGTGGGATGGATGCATGTGTGGGTTGCACAATCATTTTGAAAGGAACACAATGTTTTCTCAGAATTGCCTCATCTATCTAATAATGCAGTAGTTATAAAGAAGTTGAGTCCTCAGGTTCAATGTTTCCGTAAGCTTGTGCATTACATATTATTTTCTCATATCTAAAAATATATAGTAAGTGTTAAAAAATTAATAATTCTATATACAAGTTTAAGGTCTGTAGGTTTCTTGTAGAAGAAAAAACTAGAATTTAATATGGTCCTATTATCCATTCCCCAATTATATTTCTACAGCAGAGTTACACAATATGTCATTAAATTGAAGTTATTGATATTTTTTTATTTAATATATTTACTCATTCCTGACATTTGCACCTAACGAAAATAAAGTTTTGGAAGCACAAATTTATAATATTTTTCATTTAATATGACATTTGCACCTGGTAGTGTAAGGAACAACACTTTATAACAGATATTGTTGTAAAATATAAATCAGTAGAATGCAATTCTTCATGCTATAATTGAAACTTTTTAAATCAGTAGAATGCAAAAATTTGTGTAGTTTCATGTTTTGGCGTATAAATCATTACCTAAGAGACGTGTGCATATCATGCATAATTAATTACCCATATAACTATTAAAAACAGAGTTCTGATATGAATTGATAAACAGATTATAAACATGTATCTAAAATGCAAATCTAGATACAATTATAAACATGCTTTTGACCAGTTAAATGGGTCGTATGCCTGGGTCAAATCCCAAAACAAGAACAAAATAAATTAGAAGAAGAAGAAGAAAGAGAGATCAAGAACATGAACAAGATCAATCAGAGAACAGCCGACCATAAACAAATGATCCACAACTAATTGCCAAAAGATTTATTTACATTTGTGTGTGTGTTTATAATAGAAAGGCGGGGGCAGCTTAAAAGTATCTCCATTAATTTTCGGCTATAAATAGAGAATTATAACATATTGCTGCATGATGATTGTAAAAGATATTTGCTGAAATTGCCTTAAGTTTGCGTGCTGAAACATTATATATATCATATTTGCTCATACAAGATATAATTTTATAATATTTAAAAATAGATTATAAGAAATGTTTTTATTTATGATCAATTATTTCTAGTAAAATAACTATTTACAATTAAAATGAGTCGTGAATAATGTTTTGATCGCAAATAATTAATTACAAAAACATATTGCACCAACGTTTCTTTTTAATATATACCCATTAATTAATGACCAATTGATCTGTCAATACCACGAGGATAATATATATATATATATCAGATCTTTGATCCACGTGTTACAAAATATCTTACCTGCCACAAAACAATAAACTAAAACTGATTAAAGTTCAAAGTGTACTTACCTTTATGTAATTTTCTTTTTAGATGGACAAAAGTTGGATGAATTTGGGTGATAGACTTGGGTCACCTACATACGCTGAAGGTGTTAAGAATTTTCTCACAATGGCACGAAACCATTCTATGGAAAGTGATTGCATTCGGTGTCCTTGCCGTAGATGCTTAAATAATCTCCACTTGCCAATATTTGAGGTGGAGTCTCACTTATTCATAAAGGGAATAAATCCAAACTACACCCAGTGGATATTTCATGGAGAGGAGGAAACACTCCCCATCATTGACAACAATCTAGATGACAATCCTAGGGTTGGAGTTGAAGATGAGTTCATTGATGACATGGACCATATGTTAGATGACATACGAGCAGGTAAATTTGGAGATGCACCCGAAGACAACACTACATCACCCACCCAGCCATCAATACCACAACCATCCCTAAACTCAACTTTTGACCAATTACTAGAGGATGCTTGACGTCCTTTGTTTGAAGGATGCACAAAATTCTCAAAACTTTCATTCGTTGTGAAGTTTTTACACATCAAAACACTCGGCGGTTGGTCAATAAAGTCTTTCGACATGCTCTTAAGTCTTATGCAGTCTGCCTTTCCTAATGCTGCATTGCCACAATCATATAAGGAGGCACGATCATTGGAGCGAGGTTTGGGATTCAAGTACCACAAAATTCATGCATGCCACAACGACTGTATCTTATTTAGGAAGGAGAATGTCAATCTTAATGAGTGCCCTATATGCAAGGCTTCACGATGGATGCCAAATACACACGGATCACGGTTGATCCCTCAAAAGGTGCTTCGACATTTTCCTTTGAAGCCAAGATTGCAGTGTTTATTTGTGTCAGAAAAGATAGCAAGTAATATGAGATGGCATAAAGAGCAGCAGGCTACCAATGAGAGTTATCTTATGAGACATCCTGCTGACTCTGAGTCCTGGAAGACATTTGATCAATCTCATAGTTGGTTTGCACAGAATGCCCGTAAAGTTAAGCTTGGTCTGGCAAGTGACGGCTTCAATCCCTTCAACAATCTTGCTAAACCATATAGTATTTGGCCAGTTATTCTTGTCCTATATAACTTGCCATCGTGGTTATGCATGAAAGACTAGTTTTTCATAACATCGCTTATTATCCCTGGCCCAAAATCACCAGGGAATGATATTGATGTTTATTTGCAGCCGCTGATTGATGAGTTGCTTGACTTGTGGGAACATGGAGTACCTACATATGATGCTTCTACTAAAAAAATGTTTATGCTGCATGCCGCTTTATTGTGGACAATCAATGACTTTTCTGCTTTTCTGCATACATAAATCTTTCTGGTTGGTCAACAAAGGGGAAATTGGCTTGTCCCTCTTGCAACGCTAACACCGATTGCAATTGGCTGAAGTATGGCAGAAAATAATGTTACATGGGACATCGACATTTCTTACCATCAAATCATATTTGGCGAACCAAAAAATGGTTGTTCAACGGTAAAGAAGATCATCGTATGCCCCTAAATTTGGTCGAAGGAGAGGAACTATTAACTCAACTACAAATGCTTGAAGATAGTCAATTCGGTAAATCTTGTAGGAAGAGAAAACGCACTGCAGAAGAGTTGAACTAGACAAAGAAAATCATCTTTTTCAAGCTACCTTATTGGTCAACACTACGGCTTCGACACAACTTAGATGTCATGCATGTAGAGAAGAATATTTTTGATAATATACTAGGCACTCTAATGAACATTCCTGGCAAAACAAAAGACAATATAAATTCCCGTTGTGACTTAGAGATAATGGGTTTTAAAAAAGAATTACATCTGAAGCTTGCGGGTGAACGTGTAACAATACCACATGCATTGTACACATTACATGGAAATGAAAAGAATAAATTCTGTGAGTGGCTCACCGAGGTAAAATTTCCAGATGGGTTCGCCTCCAATATCACTCACTATGTATCTATACGAGATTGCAAAATCTCTGGGCTCAAAAGTCATGATTGTCATGTTTTCTTGCAAAGACTACTGCCTATTGCTGTGGGGGGACTATTAAGGAGTGATATTGCATTGGCTTTAACTGAACTTAGCAGTTTCTTCAAAGAGTTGTGCGCTAGAACACTGGATGTGAATCGCCTATCACAACTGCAACTTGATATCGTCATCATTCTATGCAAATTGGAGATGATATTTCCTCCATCTTTTTTTGATGTTATGGTCCACCTAACTGTCCATTTACCTCGTGAGGCTATACTCGGAGGTCCAGTTCAATATAGATGGATGTAGCAGTTTGAGAGGTATTTAGGCAAGTTCAAGCGGTATGTTAAAAATAAAGCCCGTCCAGAAGGTTCAATAGCAGAAGCTTACATTCACATCGAGTGTTTGACATTTTGCTCGATGTATCTCCAAGATAATGAGACAAAATTTAATCGACCGGATCGCAACATCGACGGTGGAGAAGAGGAGAATATTGATAGATTCAAAGTTTTCACTCAAAAACTTCGTCCATTAGGCATAGCTAGGAATGTGCAATTAAAAGATAAACTTTATTCCTCAACCATATGGTATGTGCTAAACGATTGTGTTGAGATTGGACCCTATCTAGAGTAAGTAACCACAACTTCCTTATGAATTTCTTGTAATAACCTACAACTATCCATAATATTTTACGCAACTAATTAGTATCAACTCCACTTAGTAGGATTGATATAGAACCTATTCATATCGATGCAAGAGAGTACGTGGATCCTTCTGGCGATGGCAGAAATTTGGATGAATTTATTGATGATGGCATGGTTTCATCTTGTTCCGAAGATGCTTATGGTGATTGGGAATATTCAAATGATGATGACTTATCCACCGATGAAGAATTTGAGTCAGAATAGGCAACCTACCAACAAATTGACCATAAAGTGTATGATTTATGTATGCTATAAGCATGAAGTGTACATTTAAAATTACATTTTATTAAATGCATTATTTTATTGGTAAGTTTGGTTTATTCATCTAATTCATATTTGTTATTGTTGCATTTCAGGTGGTTCTCATGCAGAGCGTCAACGGCCCAGGTATATTTTTTTTTAGATGATATGTTGTTATTGTTACATTTGTTACTGCTACATTTGTTATTGAGAATGCAGATGATCAGATGAGAGATAGTGGCGAAGGTCGACCTAGAGGCCGAGGAATACGTGCGAGATATGGGGTTCATCCCATATCTCGCGACAGCTGATCACGTGGCTTTCGCATATCAGATCAGCATAGCCCTTCATTGGTTGATAAGGGTGGATTAGATGACTCTATGCAGCCTCCGATCCAACCATTGGAGCCTCTCCATGTTGACCCTAATCTAGAGGAAGTGCCGACAGACACACAAGGAACGTAGGCTTAGACATCTAGGCGGGGACGTGGGCCCGCTAAGATGATTGAGTTTGATAAATTGCGTAAGCATGGAAAGGTACCTTTAAAGATAAATCCTGGAGAAACAGCACCTTGCTGTGAGAATTCAAACATGTTTACTACCCGGATAACATGGATAGTTAAACAGCATTGCGATATGAGTTACTCACGATGGAGTGATGTACCTCAAGCACATAAGGATGAGTTAATCGGTCGGGTTCGAGTAAGACTTTTATACTTTGGTAGTGATAGTTTTAAATTCATCATAAGAGAACTATCAAGAAAATGATTTAACATTTTATTATATATGTAGTGTGATTTTGAATTAGAATGGGAATTGGAGAACCATCAGTTAGCAGTGACGAAGCAGCTTCGGAAGTGCTTCAATGCATTTTATCACCAATTGCATAAAATTTATAACTCATTTACAAGTAATGACGAAGCATTGGTGACTGGGTGTAGCTTGGTAACTCCTATGGTTTGGGTTAAGCTTTGTATAAGATGGTCTGGCGAGCACTTCAAGGTATGCATTATTAAGTGGTGGATATTTTTTTACTTAGAGTAGTTATCCTAATATGTCTTCGTTATTGCAGAAAATAACAGCCATAAATCGGGAGAACAGGAAGAAACAAAAAGTTAATCACACAGCCGGTCGAAAATCCTTTGTGAGGGCATTAGAAGAGAAGGTAGTATTTGCTTGGTTAGTCTTCAAGTAAGTATTAATTTTCTTGTATTCATACCGTTTGACTTATATATTGCTATGTGATTGAACATGTAGCGTGCTGATGGAGATACGATGGTGGACTTTTACAAAAAAACTCGTTGGTCGAATAAGCAATCCAAGTTTGTAACAGAAGCCACCGAAGAGGCTTATGTGAGTAATAATTAAAAGTTATATTTCTTTTATTAATTTGCAAGTCTTTGAAACTGGCCATTTCCTTTTTAGCATAGATATTTGCAACTTCATATCACTGCTATGATCAATTAATTATGTCTTATTGTAGATAATATGAAGGGAATGATGGACAATTTAGAACCACAGCAACGAACTGATGAAACAGCCGCGAGAATCTTTAGAGAGGTGCTTGGTCATAGACCAGGTTATGCAAGAGGATTGGGCGAGATGGTTATACCAGAGTCTAAAAGACAACGTGACTTGGCACGAGAGAAAGAGTATCTCGCTGCAATTGAAAAATACAAGAATGCGGCTGAATCCTCCAACCGTGAGATGCTGACAGTGAAGGCGAAGATAACGGCACTTGAGGAGAAACAAGAGGCAAGTGAGCGTATGTTTAGGGAGAAACAAGAGGCAAGCGAGTGTATGTTTAGGGAGAAACAGGAGGCAACTGAGCGTATGTTGAGGGAGATATTGGCTGCCCACCCGACCCTCACTGCATCTCATCAAGAGACTCAGTGAGCTGAGTTGCCTATTTTGCATATTTTGTGAGTTTTTTGGGGTACGTACTCCTAGTCTCAAGGTCCTCCTACTTGGAATCTTTTTTACAAATAATCTTTGACATTTTTCTTTACTTTGTAGCTTATTCGAGATTACATGGAGCTGGTTGCTTCTTCAAGCAATGGAGGTAATATATTAATCTCTCAATTACCTGCATGCTACAAACGCATGTATGCTCGTTATGAATGAAATGATCAGTTTGTTTAAATTAAAATTTTTCGAACATGAATGCTAGGATTTGTTCCTTGAGAGTTGAGAGAGAGATGGATCTAATTCTAAGCAAAGAAAAATTCTATTAATGTCACATTTTTTAGTCATATAGTACCATTTGTTCAAGAATGGATGAAGTTCTGTTGTTCCACACACTTCAGATTATTATTTTTTTATTATAAATTTATTATATAATAAATTTAAAAAAAAACATTGCATTATCTTAGATAAATTTAAATAGCATCGATTTAGGTGGTGATTGTAGTTGGTTCAAGGAATAAAATATAATAACCATAATACGAATGAGATGATGAAAATGAAAAACAGGTTATGATATTTTAGCATTTGTTTTGACTTTCATATCTTAATAAGGATCCACGGTGGTTTTATGCTTGTTTGTAATTATACAGGTAGAATTTAGCATACATTATGATTCCTAGAAAGCAACCTTGGTTAAGAACAAAGTTGTTCCTGATCCTTTCTACAGCCTGGAAAACGAGACTATTATAGATATTGCTAATTCTAGAAAAGGGAACTCCACATTCTGGTTTTTTTAATTTGACAGTGTTTTAGTGCATATAGTACAAGCTTTTAAGCTTTTTAAAATTTTGAATTTGAAATACACTAGATAGTTGTGACAGAACTATCAATTAAATGTTAAGAAAGATCATCTTTGTTTGGTATTGCCATGATTACAAGACTAGGATGGATTAGAATTAATATTGCATTTTTGCATGTATGCAGCTGTTGCTTGTCACTGGATTTGGGTTTTTGCCAGATGAGTGCTTTGATTATAGGTCTGCGATTGATTAGAATTAATAGCATCTCTCTTTAAGTGGATAGATTTACCTCTTTTAGGACATCTCATTTTCCTGTTGAACTGGATATTCTATTTTGTGAACTTTTGAGTTGCTGGAGTCTAATTGCTACTGGATATGTCCCCCTACAAATATATTTGACTACTATATTTTCACATTTTATAAGTTGGACAAGATGAATAGGTTAAATATATTTGATTGTGATATATATTAAGGAAAATAGAAGTATTATAGCTATAAAAAGATCTCAAAAAATTAAACATACAAATATATATGATATGTTAGATATACTTTATAATAAAAATAGTTTTACATAATCTATCATACTTTATAATAAAAATAGCTTTACACAATCTATCATACTTTATAATAAAAATAGCCAATGTATCTACACAGAATATGCAATAAAGCCAATGTATCCATCGCTGCAATAAGGAATAGTACCAAAACATGGACAAATACACAGAATATAAGTGTGTTAAAATAATATTACTTGGATATGAAAATCAATGTACATTCGAGTTCAGGTATCTACATTGATTATATAAAGCCAATGTTTGTTAATAATATATAAAGCCACTGGAAACATTTAAAAAACGGTATTGTAGTCTTATTTAAAAAAAAAATTGTAGTGATTTTTTAAATAATTGAAAAGGTTTTTATTTATTTAAAAAATAAATCGTCAGAATGAAGATCTCACGGGCAAAAGCCAATTTGCTGGCATTGTTACTATTGCGGCGAAAACAATCGCCGAAAACAATTGTTGCAAAATGCTTCTCGCAGCGATTCAGGGGTGAAAGATTGTTCTTATTTGCAGCGAAAATTTTAAATCTTGCGACGATTATTATCACTGCAAATAAAGATTTTGTTGCAGCGATTTTGTTCATTCGCTGTGTGATGTTATAAACGGCTGTTTAATATCAACGAATGAGCAGCGTTTGATAATCGCTACTGATAACTATGAGCAGCGATTTATGAGAGTATTTGCGGCGAAATTAGTCGCCACAAATAGCATGTTTTCCTGTAGTGTTTTCTAAAGTTACGGGGAAAGTTGATGAAGAGATTAACTACTATAGAATTGGAATGGATAGCCACAGGAATGAAGAGGATTTGGTTCAAAAGAAATGAATTTGTTTTTGAAAACAAATTCATCAGTAGCCCTACAAATGTTATTCAGTTAGCAAAAGATAATTTGGCACAGTTCAGGCTAGCTCAAGAATGTATACAGTTGCATAAAACAAATACTAGTATCACAGAAAGTGAGGTAGTATGGAAGAAGTCATCTGCAAACTAAGTGAAAGCTTAATTAGTGGGACGCATCTATAGATAAATAAGGTAGAAAAATGGGAGTAGAGATTGTTATTAGAAATGGGAGGGAGGTGTTGGTAGCAATAATATGTGATCAGAAGGCTAGTGTTATCCAGCCAAACTTGGCAGAATGTTTAGCTTTATGGAGAGCTTTGGAATATTGCTGTGATTTGGGATCTAACCATGTCATTCTGGAAAGATGCACTGTCAATTGTGCAAGCTGTTAACATATATGAGAAAAATATGGCCTGTTTGGACACATGATTAATTGAAGCTATCAAATGAGCATTGTCATGTAGGGAGCACTGGAAAATTCAATTCACTAGTAGGGAAGGTAATTTTGACGTCGCACATGCCTTAGCAAAAGCTGTTGTGAAGATGGAAGCTTAGCAAGTATGGATTCAAAGTGGTCCAGAATTTATTTCTGGACTATTGTTATTAAAAGATAAGTCATATAATGATTGAGTTAGTGAAGTTTTGCTTTTAAAAAAAGAAAAAAGAAAGTCAAATCACAATACCTTAACTTGAAATGTCCTTTGATTGGAATCAAATTATTTTACACATATTAAAATTTTTACATCTTCAAAGCATGTCCCATGCATTCATTCCATGAATTGATTCCTTTTGAGCTAGCTTGAAGCACACATTTCTTGAAAAGCTAAGAACAAATAGGCAAATTTTCTGGAGCTATTGGGAGGACGCTTGTATCGTTTGTTGGCCCATTCTTCACAATGATAACAGTGGCCATACCCCAAGTAGTATGTCGTTCCAAATGACAGTGCATAAACCAAACCCCTGATCAAAAGCATCCTCATATATGTCAAAATAATGGATATATATATATAATTGTATTGTATCTCAAAAAGTCAAGGAAATAATTAATTGCATCCATCGTTGAAATAGAAATAAAAAAGTATGAGATCTAAAGCTAGAGAGGTAGTCATACCAGGATTATTGGCAATGAATCTAATTGTAGCCCATCCATTCTTAGGAACACCAATGGTGTTAACTTGCGGTGGATCCACTAAATTGTATGTTTCGGGAGAAGTGGTCTCATTGAAATTTCCATAGCCCGTCCCTACCAAATAGAAACTAAAACCATGGAGATGCATCGGATGATTCTCTGCATTCCCAATATTAGTCCCTTGGAACACTATTTCCACAGCGGCCCCATAATCTATTATTGTAATATTTGTCCCTTGACTCGGATATAATGTGTTGTTTCCCACATCTCCCGTGTAGTTAAAAACATAGAGTGGCTTATTGGGAAAATCCTCGGTGAACACTTCAGGCAAGTTCCTGCATGCATGCATAAACTTATGTTTTAAATGTTGGGTCATTCTATTTGAGAAATGCTAGACATAGATATTTACAAGTTTACTCAAACTTTAGTTTGAGTAAAATTCTTAAAAAATAAATTTATTATTTCATGTTTGATGTAGTACTATCAATCACAAGAAGTTCAGTTAATATATAAGATTTTCCCATTTCAAACAATATATCTGAGTAATGTTATATACTGTTATAAAGTACTGCACAAGTGTCACCAATCACTTTGAAAAAAGTAATGTCCATTATTAAAAAACTATTTTTCATATGAGCATTATATTTACTTACTTTTTTTCAAAAAGATTATTTGGCACTTGCATACTAGTCCACAACTGTAAATATAAATAAATATATTTATAAGACAGATCTAGTAACGATTTTACTTGTAATACGCTTGCAGTATGTCAATCGTTGGAGTCAAGAAACTGATGTTGTTTAAGCTTGCAGACAGCCTATTACCATCTGGACCCCCACACGATGCATTAGCACAAAGTATCTGGTTTACAGAAACTGTAATGAAAATTTCGGTGTCGATATCTGTCGGGACATTGATGGGGTGTTCACTACTTGCCAAGGCCCTTAATCGAGTTGTGAAGTTGTCTGCAGCATCCTTGTCAGTGGTATTAGGAAGGGAAGGATAGGGTGGAGAGGATGGAGCAGTATAATTTCCCTCATATTGGAGAATCGCCGAAGTGTTGGTACTATCGTATGGAGCATTAGAATCAAAGAAAGGAGTTGCAGCTATGTAATAATAGCTGGGGTCTTGGTCTGCTACGAGCAAGATATCCATTGTTTGTCCTGGTGTTATCATGATGTAATCTGTGGTTATGGGTTTTAAGTATCCGGCATCTTGGGCAACAACAGTGAGGTTATGTTTTGCTATTCCAAAGAACATTTCTTCATTCATCCCAGCATGAATAACACGAAGAAGATATGTCTCTCCGAATTGGACTGAGAAACGAGATGTTGTTTCTGTGCAACATGAAATATGATCAATATATATATTAATTGGACCCTAAATTAATAATTGAGATCTTCTCCGGTTCTGCTTTACCAATAAATAAAAAGATAATTACTACATCTACAAAGAAATTATATAAAATAGTATTACAAATTGATGTAGATTCATCTGATGATCATCTATTATATATATCTAATTAAGTTATAATAAAAAAAACTCCATAATCTTTTGAACCGCATCAGTTATATTAGTTTGTAAGATTGTTTGTGTGTAATTCATTTGTTGTTAGAGTGTTTCTCAAATAAAAAAAATCCAAAAAGTTTTGGGCAGCTTTGGCTCGTAAAGTTCGTACCATTAGAGCAATTATTTGGAAATCCTGGTTGACCATTGATAGTGTAGGCATCTGACGTTTCTGGATCAGCACCTGTTGCTGTAGCATTATCAATTAGTTCCTTGACATCTCCATTGAACCATTCCCCTACAGTACAATAACGATCGAGGAAATAGATTAATTATCAATTATGTGAAAATATATTAAATGTTAATAACTAACTTGTTATAATTAATTAATTAGTACCAAGTATAAGCACATGTTCTGCATAGGGCTTGGAAAATGGATAAGTGGTTCCGTTTTCAGGTAAAATGACAATGGCACCATGGATTGTTGCCCGAGACCAATCACTGTGAGCATGCCACCAAAGAGTTCCTTCTTCGTCTGAAAATATAACTTCATATGTGAAGTTCTTTCCTGGTTGAATGGGACACTGTGTGATGTTTTCCGGACCATCTGACCATGGATTCCTTGGTTGCTTCACTCCATGCCTATATATAATAAAAACCACAAATTATACATATATTTATATATAATATCAGTTTTGCCCTGAATGTTTTTGTTTCCTACAAAGTTGATCTGGTGTATAATTAATGATCGAAGTTCCTAATTAAGGAGAAGCAAAGTCAAAATAAAATAAAATAAAAAGTAGAAATTACGGAGCTGCATTCATGGCCCATGATGTATGCATACGTTGGATTAAGATATATATCTCATGGCGCCATTAATTGACCACCATTTTCGCCGAAGATTCTCACGTGTTTTCGTGTTTTCAACCCACGAAAGATATAGTAGTAAAAAAAGTAATGAATACTAGATATTGCAAGAATATAAAAAAAAAAGACTTTTGAATAATATTGAAAAAGTAGCAAAAGAATTTTGAATAGTAATGATTAATAGTAATGATGAATAGTAATGTAAAGTATGAGAATAATAATAATAAAATAATTAATAATGATAGAGTATTACGTGAATATTAGTAAAAAAGTAACAAAAAGTTTATAATAAAATTTTGAATGGTATTAGTGAAACGTAATAAATAATAATTTAAAATAAATAAAAAGTATAATAAAATAGACAATAGTATAATTGAGAATGCTCTACTACCCAAACTAGCTTGCGTTTGGATAGTGAGGTAATAATTTCAAATATTCCATAAATAGTAAAAAAAAAAAATAATGATAGAATATTGATTAGTAATAAACAATAATGAATAGTACTAAAAATAATAAATAATGGTAAAATATTCTTATAATTACACCAAAGTGAGAAAATAATACTTTTCCATTTCTTTCCTCAAAACTTAGGTGTTGTTTATTTTTCAAACAAATCTCATCTCATCTCAAATTCATCATTATATTTTTTTAAATTTTTATACAAAATAAAATAAACAATTCAATTTTTTCAAAACATTTTTTTCAAATTTTAAAATAAAACAAATATTAATAAAATATATTATAATAATATATATATATATTAACTTTGATCTCTTGTTACCTCATCTCATTTATAAAAATAATAAGGTCTTAATCTATCTCCAGCTGGAGAAGCTTTTTTGGGAAAAAGGAATTAGTAGTTTTGTATTGTTTCGCCCTGCCCAGAGAGACAGAGATAGAGATAGAGAGAGATTACCAACAGGGATGGAATTAGAATTTAGTGTTTGGGGGAGCGATCGATAATGTTGTTGCGGCATTAGGATTTAGTGTTTGGGAGGGCGATCGATAAAATATGTACTACGTGTGAGTATAAATAATGTCTATTTTTTTTTTTGCATATGACTATATATAAAAATAATAATCATACTTCATAAAATTATATGTAAAAAATACATGTCTATAAATTATCTTATAAAATAATTTTTTGTAAGATTTTTGTAGTTGGCTAAAGAATCGAGACCATTACAAAAAGAAAAGAAAATGAAATATCAACTGAAAAATACCAAATAAGTAATGATATAAAATTGTTATATTTTTTTATATAGTTTGTCTATTAAAGAAAATTCTAATTAATCTGCAAACTACAATACCCAATCGACAACCCAATCCAAATTTAAATTTGTTGATGGTACAATATAAACAAAATCATACATATATATATATATATATGAAAAACGTGTCTTTTTTATTTATCTTATACAAAATTAACATTTTTTTTATCGATAATCCATGCACTAGTTAAATGTATCTTAATTCAATGAGAAAAACTGAATATTATTATATGTGAATCAAATTAAAGAAGATTAACCAAATCCAACATCATTACAAAATAGGTAATAATTAGAGGGAACAAGAAATATGAATAACTTTTTTATATGGATAACAGAAAATAGCAGGTTAATATGAGTACCTGGGGGTAATTTTAAGTATCCTTAATTTTTACTAGAGCAATTCGTATCTTGCGGAGGGCTAATTTTAGTGTGAGGGGACTAAAATTAATAAAAAATTGATAAATAGGAGAAAAATATACTAATTTATATATATATTATATTAAATTTTTTAATACCGCCCCCCCAAGACACACAGTTGCGCCTCTGATTACCAATGAACAGTAACCCCATAATTTCCGTCGTTCTGAACATTTACAAATGCCGTATCGCCTTTGTTAACTTGAATGGTCGGGCCAGGCCATTGGCCATTTACAGTGAACATGCTCTTTGTTGTACATAGCCTTGTAAAAGTCGTCTCCTTCAGCTGCAAACAACCACAATTAAAACAAAAGCACAATTAACACTCAGTTTCTTCATCAACCTCTACTAGTCTTCCATATGAACATGTTACATTTGATCTGCAGGAGATTACTGATCTACTAAAGTAGTGAAAACAATTAATTAATTAGTACTAGCTAGTTCTGATGAACTCATGCATTTTCTATATTAATTCTTGAGTTAAAGCTAGCCGTGAGCTAGAATAAACTCGATCGTGATCCACCGACGCCTGAATTACAAGCATGAGAATTGAGATTAATATATATGGCAGAAACTTACAACAAAGGTGTAGTTGTGGACGGTTTTAGCCGTGCAAAGCAGCAGCCGGCCATTGAAAAACAAAAACCCTAAAAACCCAAAGAGCAAGCCTATCTTGTTTGGCTCCATATCTGTAACTCCCCCACTAGACACTAGGAAATACACTATACTCAGTATAATTCAGTAGTACTCGATCGATCCCTTAAATTTTTCTGTGACTTTCAGCTGGGATTTAATATCCATTTATATAGAAAACCACGAGGCTTAATTGGTCATTGCATATCCATGTACTGATCATTATAATAATAGAGGAATTACTAGTAATGTCTCATTAACTTTAAAATATAAATGTGAAAAACTTATTACGTACGTACATGTGAAAAATTAATTAAAGGTGCGTTAATGTGATCACTTTGGAAAATACATTGAACAAAACGACCTTCGGTTACTAATTATTTACCGATGATCTCCCATATGAATTGAGCGAGGCAGTACCCTTCTAATTGAAAAAGAACAAAATAACTCACAATAAAGCAAGCTTGCCACCTTTCAAAAAGTCGTACGTTTATGATCACTATAAATTATTGTCCATATAGATGACTTTTTGTAGTACTAGCTTTTTTTTTTCTTTTTTCTTTTTTTGTAAAGTACTAGCTAGCTGTATACTCGTTTTTATATCTACATGTCCTCCTTCGCTGGCCCCCAGCTGGCAGGACTTGTTCGATAAGTTAGAAGGCGAAGGCCTAACGCGGAAATTTTGATTGAGATTTTTTTTCAATTAAAGTAAAATTAAATTAATTAACTTTAATATTTACATTACATGTTTATTTAAAATTAATGTATATTATTTATCAAATAAAATTACTAATTAAGATTTATTCTATCTTAGCAATTAATAATCAATTTAATATGTATTAAAAAATAAAATCAATTTAAAAAATATTTTATTAAACCTAATTTTATAAGACTTGTTCTTGAGTTTTCATGATTGTCTGGAAACATAACTATTTTTATATATTCTCGTATACATTGAGATTCACCTTTTTTTTCTCTCTCTCTCAAAACTTAATAAAACATCTTAAATTAAATTATTTCAATATCATTCTAGATATTTTGAAGTATTCTTAGTATCTAAAAAAGACCTAGAAGCAATTATAATAATTTTCGTCAATAAAGTTCTATAAAAAAGTGATCACTTGCCTCTTTGGAAGATCAAAAAAAATTTGTTTATTAACACTCAAATATTAGATTTGCTATTTATAATTCTCACATTATATATTAGACTAATAATGATAAATGAGAAGTATATTTTTAAAGAGAGTACTTGAAATAATTATTATATAGAACACTTCTAAATTCTAAAACTAATAATAACACATAATTATATCTATTTAATATTTTTGTTCTCTTACTGAGGTAATTAATTTTTTTAATTAAATTAAAAAAAAAACTATTTTAAACTTTTTTTGAAATGCCTTTTATCACTAAGGACATTAGGCAATTGCCTAATTTGATGCTGGGTAATAAAGCTGTACTGTGTGTATGTATGTATATATATATATATATATATACATACATGTATATATATATATATGGCCATGACTTACGTGTTAGTTATGGACATTATTAAGGAAGATCAATCAAAAGTCAAATAGTAAATACAAAGCCAAGAATCAAGCTCCAAATCACTCCAAAATTCACGCTGCACATAATATTCTGCTGTTATCAATTATACTTTCATTTCATATCTTTTGTAATTTTGTAATAGCTGTAATCAATTCCTAATTTAGTCTAGAATAGCGTAGAACAGTCTTATATATAATATACTCTGCACAGTCAAAAAAAGTAGAGGAAAATTTCCATTGAAAACCATTCCATTGTGTTCTGTTTTTCTATAGACATGAGGAGTCTAGTCCAAAAACAGCAATCTTTTCATTCTTTTTTTAATTGATCAATGCACGAACAACACTAAACTTTATTTATGTCTATATCAAATTAGGGTCAGTACGATGTTACAATCACTTTTCTAGCTAATTTGGTAAGAAGCATGATCATTAATTATTTAATTTAATTAATACGTACCTCTTTATAAATGAGTGACTCTGTTAGCTAGGAGAAGACGTACCTCTTTATAAATGAGTGACTGCGACAAAAAAAGGTATATATATATATATATATAGTAACCGAGAATGGTAATTAGATTCTATATATAGGAACTTACATCCCTGAAATTTACTAGTTTTCTAAAGATATTTAAAAAAAAAAAAAATAGTTTTTGAGGTTTTCTTATGAAGATCAAAGTTTTAGGAACTTTAGGTTTTTTTTTTTTTTTACCCCACTGATCATTATGATATATTATTATTAATTTAACTTCTTAGTTTCATCCCTGACCAGCTCATTGACAAGATCTATTACAGAGATAATCCTAATTAATTACCTTTGAGTTCACCTTTGATCAACAGGAGCCCTGATGATCAGGCAGCTCTGACAGTCGATTCCCATGTAACCAAAATGAATTTATCGGATCAGACACCAGAGTTTGGGACACCAAACGGAAAGAGCTCGGATGTACATGAAAGGATCTAAGAATTAATTAAGAGGCCGGGATTGAAGAAATTCGAGGGAAGATGCAGTTTGATCGTCATGGGAACTTTCACCGTTTCTTATATCATATCAGATTTTTGTAGTACAAAAACTAAAGTACAGAAGAAGATGCAGTACTACTACCGCTCCTCCAAACCTGTAGCATCTCATGACTAGTTAACAATATAGTTATCTATCATCTTATGACCCCCTCCCCATAATTCACGTGAATGAGATCATTCATTTTTCTTCTTGCCCCTCTTGTATTATTAGTGAATGACTATCCCCCATCTCAAACTCTCTATAAATAGAAAATTTGAGTCTAGTTTGTATACATAGAAAAAAAAAAAACGAAGAACGAAAGAAAAGAAAAGAAAAGAAATAAAGATAAAAAAGAAAGGAAGAGAGAAAATTCAGTTCTTGAGTAATAAGAGTTCTAAATATTTTCTCTTTTATCTTGTAATATTATTTTCTTTTAGTTTTATAACACATTATCAGCATAAAATTCTACTGATACTGAAACTAGTGGTCTTCTACTTCAAGTAAGTTTTTCAATATATTATTTGCAGTCCTCGAGATGAATATAAAAGGTAATTTTCCTGAATATTACTTGATAAAATTCTACTTTTATGTTGATGATTATGTGAATATATTTCTTAAATCTACATATTTATTTTTGTGATTCATATATGTAGAAAATGCCATATCTTATAAAATTGAAATTATTACAATTGACATTTCTGAGAAAAATTACTTATCCTGGATCCTTGATGAGATCCATTTGAATATGATGAACTTGGGAGATACAATCAAAGAAGAAAATTACATGTCCCAGTAGGATCGTACTATGTATCTCACGATGAAAAATTATCTTACTTTGTAGAATAATTTAAGGGAGAGATATGAACACCAGAAGACTGTTATCCTTCCAAAAGATCATTATGACTTATTGTACCTGAAGTTGCAAGATTTTAAAAGTGATAGTGAATATAACTATGCACTCTTTAAAATC
Organism: Platycarya longipes; assembly: GCA_036559045.1. Lineage (NCBI taxonomy): Eukaryota > Viridiplantae > Streptophyta > Magnoliopsida > Fagales > Juglandaceae > Platycarya > Platycarya longipes. The sequence goes on along the minus strand of CM071803.1, from coordinate 1,209,071 downwards.
AGTTTAATATTAAAATTATGCAGTGAGAATGTCACTAATGATGATATTTTAGAAGAAGACATATATTATTTGCTATACTTCGAATGTGCTCCTGCAGCAACAATATTGAGAGTGAAAGTTCAACAAATATTCTGAGTTTTTATTTTGTATTCTAGTAATTAAGCTAAATAATGAGTTTTTGTTAATAAATCACCAATTTATACGTCCTATTAATGATATTGAATTTACATCATTTTCAAAAGTGAACAGTGCATCCTTTCAAAGAAACCAAGGGCGTAGATAGGGGTGTAAATGGTCCGGTCCGGTCCGGTCCGGTCCGGGAAATTTGTGGACCGATTTCATTCGGTCCAAGAATTCTCTCACCCTGGACCGGACCGAACAGGAGTTCGGTCCATACCGGTCCGGTCCAATTCGGTCCAGGGGCGGTCCGGTCCGGTCCAGGAGTGCCCCATATGATTTAATAGGCTAAATTTAATCTAAAATTCTACAATGGTCAAATATTTTTTTGGCCCAAATTTAACTATTATAAATTATAATATGTTAATATTATAAAAGTATATATTATATATTAAGTATGTTAGTAAATTATAACTAATAGTCTAATAGTCTAATAGTCTAATAACATTATTACATTAGTATATGTTAATAAATTATAACTAATTAGTAATAACACTATTACAATTTATATTAGTATATTATATATTTATATGTTAGTAAATAGTGATAAATTAGCAATAATATATTAAATAATAATAATATATTTATTACTTATAAGTTATTACTAATACTTTATCTAGATATACTATAATTTATATTTTTATACTATAACTAATCAACTACTTGTCTACTATAAATTATAATATGTTAATATTATAATAGTATATATTGTATATTAATATGTTAATATATATTAATATTAATATTAAAATTTATATATTATTATTTATATATACATATATTTAAAAATAAAAATTAAAAAAAAAATTTTAGGGATTCGGTCCGGTCCGGTCCGGTCCAGGGGGATGAACTCCTTGGACCGGGACCGGACCGGAATTTTCCGGTCCATATATTTTTTGGACCGGACCGGACCGAACTCCAACCGGTCCGGTCCGGTCCCGGTCCGGGACAACCGGTCCGGTCCGGTCCGCCGGTCCGGTTCGGTCTTTTTACACCCCTAGGCGTAGATGTGGTAGAAAAATTATAGAAGTGTTGGTCTCAGAAGTAACAACAATAAGGAGGACAATAATATATCGTATCACCAGAAGTGATCCAACTCTGAGAAGGGTAAAAACCCTCAGAATAATTTTTCATAGAAAGATGAATATATTTGTCATAGATGTGGTATGATTGAACATTAGCAACGTATATGTTGTACTGCTAAGAATTTGATTTACTTATACTAAGTTTTTATATCTCATAGTAAAGCTTTTTCTTTCATATTTTGACATAACGGAAAGTCGGTACCTGAAGCACGACAAGAATTTACTTTGGATAATAAAACACTGTCTCAATTTGATCCTCTTACAAATGAATGTAAACCAGAAGTTTAGATAATTATATATTGACTAAGTGTTGCAAATCAATTACCGGATGTATTTACTAATACTAAAAGTGTGGTAAAATCATATATTAATATTGTTAATGTTTAAGCAATAATTGAAATCTCTGAAGGACAAGTTGTCAAATAGTAATAGATGAGTCTAAGACACACCTGAAGTGTTGAATACCTATTGGTGCAAAGATAAAAAAAATTGGTGTTCCTGAAGAGACCGTACTTACAAAATTTATCCAAACTTTCTGTATAAAATACAAATCTCCTAAAAAAGAACTCTTGAAGAGTATAATTCTCCTTAAGAGAAAACTCTTGAAAAGACTTTTACATGAAATGTTTTCTCTTGAAGAGGAACATGTACTTGAAAATAATGAGATCTCAATACTGGAAAAATTATGGATAGAAATAATTGACCAAAATGGAAAGCAGCTATTGAAACTGAGTTAAACTCGATAGTGAAGCGAGATGTATTTGGACATGTTGTCCAAACACCAAAGGGTGTAATGCCTGTTGGATATAAATGGGTATTTCTACGAAAGCGCAATGAGAAAAATGAAATTGTGCAGTACAAAGCACGATTTGTCGCACAAGATTTTCTGCAAAAATCCAATATTAGTTATGAGGAAACATATTTTTTCGTTATGAATGCAATCACATTCAGATTACAAAATGATTAGATATGCGGTTGATGGATGTGATCACTTCATATTTATAGGGATCATTAGATCATGACATATATAAGGATATACAATATTTGAAGCATCTAATTCAAATACATCTAGGAGTATGTACTTTATAAAGTTTTAAATATCTTTATATGGGTTAAAGCAATCCGAACGCATGTGGTATAATTGACTCAACGAGTATCTATTGAAATAAGGATTTGAGAATAATCATAAATGCCCATGTGTTTTATCAGAATTCGAATTTGCTATTATTGCAGTTTACGTTGATGATTTATTTTATTAGAACTCATGAATAGATCACAAAAATTACTATATATTTAAAGAATGGATTTTAAAATGAAAGATCTTATTATTCAAATGCTAGATGAATTACAAAAATTTGAGACTTATAACCTCATCTCTTAAATGCATTTGCTCTTAATAAATCAATATGTCATCCTTATCTAAAGGAATAGGCAGTCGAAAAGAATAGGCAAGTAAGGATTTTAAATTCTTATTCTCTTATTTTAAGTTTACTATTTTTCTGTTAAACTCTTGAACGATTTGTTGAAGTATGGAAGTCTTCTCGTTAAACTTCTCAATCTTACGATTTTTGGATTGTAACCGGCCGGAAAACCCAACAATAAAGGAGGAATATCGAAAACCGAAAGTCACCAGCTCATAAACAGCTTCACGATCTGACTTATTAGCCAGATCATTCGCTTACTACAACATGGCACCCATAGAAGATGCAGGAACAACTTGTAACTGAGGTGAAGAATACCTCATGTATTGATCATGGGGAATATTGAAAGGAAACTGATGAGCCATTGAAATTTTGTAGAATGAAAGTGCATATAAATTGCAGAGATGAGAAGAAAATTTGATACAAATTAGATAAAACTAAAACTTGCTCTTATAAAGATAAAAATAGGAACAAGATAAACCATCATCTTTTCAAATCTCACTTAGTCAAAATTACAAGATATGTTGGATGCATATTTTCAAAAGCCTGCGAGATTAATTGTAGTTATCTCTATTTTTCTCATAAACGTTAAACCTCTGCTGTCAGCTGCTGTTGTTGACTTTGTATTTGAGCTCTCTCTCGTTCTAGCTCTTTTATTCGTGGTTTCAGATCACAAGAATACCAGTCTGAAAATTTCTTCAACTCCTTATTTTCTTATCTTAACTTTTTATTCTTTCTATCTTTAGTTGCAAGTTTTTTATACAATTCAGATATTTAATTATTAAGATAATCAATCTCACTCGCTCTCGTTAGTAGCCTCCGAGACATAGTTGTAATAGAGGCAGCATATTGAGCACTGAGGGTTCTTGATACTACAACAATTTCAAGATCAGTTTTACCAGAAAGATGTATCTCCACTTTTATCATGGTGTTGACAGCCTCAAGAGTAAAAATGAGTAGTTGAGGTGTAAAAACTTCTTAGTTCAAATATGGGACATTAACAAAAGAACTTTTCTCAACCACAGAATCGTTCTGAATAAACAACAAATGGATCAATGAAGAATATGAGATCTTGCGTGAGTATCCGATGGGTGAAAATGATCATCTTTAAATTGCAACTCAAAACTTTCAAATATCCGCAAAGATCTCATTTGTCAACAATATCAAGCGGATTTGAATTTCTGCCAAATCGATAGAACTAGACCTCAAGTTTTTGCAGCTTTTGTCAAACATGAGTGGTTTCCAATACTCTTTTCGTTGTGCATGAACATATTATCCTTAATAATGCCGAAAGGGAGAGAAATTTTAGATGAAAATATTAACATGTTCTCTCTAATGCATTATTTAGATGGAAATCGCGTTTGAATTTTTAATCCTGTTATATATACTGAAATTATGTTTGTTTATTACTTGAAACACTGATGCATATTCTCAGGTAGAGTTTAATTATTACTGCAGATTTCAGATTTCTACTAAATCTATTAAGTAAACACTGTCTGTCACATTTTCAGAAATAATTGCAATTCATGAAACAAGTTTAGAGTGTATTTGACTGAGATTAGTGATTCTACATATTCAATAAAAGTGCGGTCTTCCCATAATCAATGATAGTCAAAAAATTTTATACGAAGATAATGTTGCTTGTATCATTCAAAACAGATGAGGATATATCAAAAATACAATCAAGGAATAATCTGGCAGATTTATTCACGAATGCATTACCAACTACCACATTCAAAAAAATTGTGCAGAACATTAGAATGCGAAAACTCAAAGATCTATCATCATGCACTTTTCAGGATGAGTAAATGTCTTAAAAACTTGTACTGATTGTACTCTTTTTCCTTTGCTAAGGTTTTGTTTCATTAGTTTTTTTTTTGTTTTTTGCAAGATTTTAATAATGCAATCTTAAAGTACTTAGCGGTACATAAGAATACTGTATTTTTTTTCCTTCGCCATTGATTTTTTTCCCATTAGGTTTTTCCTTGTCAAGGTTTTAACGAGGCATATTCTTTATGGGTAGTCATTCAAGAGAGAGTGTTACAATTATAGAGGGGGGCATGAATGACTCCCCTCCCTCATAATTCATGTGAATGAGGCCACATCTTTCTCTTCTTGTCCCCCTTGTATTATTAATAAATGACTCATCCACCCATGTCAAACTCTCTATAGTCTCAGTTTATATACACAGAAAAAGAAATGAAAAATGAAAGAAAGGAAAAGAAAGAAAGGAAGTAAAAAAATTTAATTCTTGAATAATAAGAGTTCTAAATATTTTCTTTTTTATCTTGCAATATTATTTTCTTTTAGTTTTATAACAATTTCATGTTTTTCCCAAAAAATCGAGGTTTTTAAATTGTATTTTTAATTTGTATACGCCAAATGCTTATGCGGCAGTTGTCAAGAGACAGTAATTTGTCTAACTAATTAGTAGGGGTGTTCATCCGAGTTCTGGATTCCCAAATCCGGAACCCGGATTTAAAATTTTCTTCAATCTTTTTGAAAAAAAAATTAAAATATTAAGAAACATATTAAAATTTCAAACCGGGCCGGATACAATCCGGCTCGGATGAACAGGCCTACTAATTAGTGCTAATCTGGCAATTCAAATCATTTATAGTCCCAATTAGTGTGTGTGATCTACGAGCTTAAATATTGCCACATCACAAAGTTACAAAATTTTAGTTAATCAGACAATAAAACCCGAAGTTAAAAAATGTTCGAGATAGCTACAAACCAATAGTTATGGATTTAGTGACAATGTGGCCACTTTGTTATCACATAACGTTGTAAGAAGAATGATAAAAAAAAAAAGTAAACACAAAATTAATAGATAATCAATTACGCGATACAAATTAATTCAAATAGTTTGACAACTTGTCTACGTTTACAGAATTATTGACCAGATGGACATATTATTCATATATAATATATATATATATATATATATAGTTAAACGACAGAAATCCTAAGTTCCCTATTTCTGAATTATTTACACAAGTGAGGTATCGAACGATTCTCGAGCGATCTATCCGTCTGATGTTTGCTCAAGTTACATGTAACATGAACGCCGAGCAAACTTTCAATCTAGCAATTCTCGAATCACTTATAGTGCCAATAATTTTTTAGGCCCAAGCCGAAGCAAAGTAGATGAATTCGGTCCCCACACTGCACGCTAGGGGTGTTCAAAAATTCCAACTCCAAATTCCGACTATTTATACTTTATATATTATATATTGTATATAAAACATGATAGATCCAAATGGCCCAGTGGTTTTAAAGCTGTTTTATCCACTCTCACGTCTTGGGTTCGAATCTGTGCGACCTTTGTTTCTCTCCTTTACAACTTTCTTTTTTTAAATGCCTTAAACGACTCCGTTTTACAGATTGTAGATATTCTTTCCATCAAAAAAAACAAAGTTCGACTTCGACGTCTCAGTTCAGCCTTTCCTCTCTTCTCTTCTTCTAGGGTTAGCACCTCTCTTCTCCCCAATTCGGCATCTCTTCTCTTTTCTCTTCCCCCAGCGTTTATGATGCCATCGTTAATGTCGCATGAAATTCTTCATTTCTCCATCGCTGCCGAGGGCCTGGGGTTTCAATTTCTTCAAAGCCGCAACCATCACCGCACTGCGCTCTTCCCTTCTCCATCACCGCACGAAGTTCTTCCCTTCTCTATTACCGTCGTTGATTCGCAGTGATAATAAGTCTTCGATACGCGGCTAAAATGGTAGATTACTAGGATTTCTGTGGTTGAGTTCTATGGTTGATTACGACTAAAATGTATCCTTGTGCCATGTAAATTTGGGTTTCTAAGGTAGATTACTAGGGTTTTTGTTATAGATTACTAGTGGTTGATTTCTATGGTAGATTATTGGGGTTTTTGTTTCAGTATTTTGAATAGCAAATTCCAACGAACTCCGATCGTAGTTCGCAAGTTTCGAACTCCGATTGAAGTCGAACTCCGACTCCACTTGGGAGTCAGAGTCAGAAGTCGATTTTGACTCCGATGGATGTCGGAGTCGGAGTCGGAAACTCCAAACTCCGACACCTTCGGAGTCGGAGCCCACCCCTACCGCACTCCCCCTCACCCAGCAGATGAAATTGCAGCAAATCAAATCACTGTCGCTGCTCGCCATTGCATGGTACATTGTCAATTAATCTCTACACAAGTCCAACAATCTGTCCTCTACCTTCCAAGAGAGGGAGTGTATGTGGGCAGTTGAGATAACTGAGCAAACAATGAACGATAACATTCTCTTCGATGGCAAGTAGGAGAGCTGGTTATCAATGGGAAAACAATACAAAAGAAAAGGCATAACAATACATCAAACCAAATAATGGAATGGAAGTTGATTTTCCTAGTGAAAAAAGTGATGATTCTAGTGTATAGAAAAAGTGATGATTTTTCCAGCACACTTAATTTGATTCTAAGCATATAGGGAAAAAAATAGGGAAAAAAGTGAGCATAGGAAAATCATCTTCATCATAAAAAAACAAAAAACAAAAATGCAAACAGTGTAACATTGAAGCATGGGAACAGAGAGAGGATACCTAGATGTTAAAATTTGGTGATGGACGTTGCGTTGGAATGGGCTGAATGTAAGAAGGAAAGGACTGGATTATTCATGTTCTCTGAAAAAAACAAAAAAATAAAAAACTAATATGATCTTTATGTAGGATTCCTTTGTGTGATCTTTATATATCTGTAGCAACCCTCATACAGTTATATATAGGCGGCAATGTGAATTTACCATTGCTAGCAGATACACCAATAGAAAGGAATGACAAGTTTTAATTTGACAAAAGAGTAGCCCCACTTTTCTACAATCTAAGGGGTTGTTTGGAAGATGATATGGTTTGATTTTATCCCATCATATTTCATCTATTTCTCAAACATCATTTAAACATATACTTTTAAATTTTAAATTTTCAACTTTTTTATTTAATTATTATCTAATTATTATAATTTTTCAAAATTTTAAAAAAAATATAAAAAATAATTCTTTTTTTTTTTCAAATCTCATCATAAAAATTATATTTTAACAATATTTTAACTTTATAATGTTTTTATTCAATATTTTCTCACTCATTTCTCAAAATCTCATAATATATCATAACACAAATGATTTCATTTTTATTTATAAACTATGTCATTATTATTAATAAATTTATTATCTTATTTCATCTTATCTCTTCTCATTTGATTTCATTCTCCAAATATAGATAAAGCGATATATTATATACACAAGTATATGAACTAACTTTCTTATGATCACATGTTTCGTTACATTAACAATTCATTAGCAAAAATGCTATTCTCACGGACAATTGGGTCTTTTTAGGTAATTAGAATGATATTTTTTAATAATATGATGATATTTTAAAAAAATATATTTAAAAATAAAAATAAAATAAAATAAAATAAGATATTGACCGTCTCGTGCCATACAGCTCATTAATTATCGGTGTCCCGAGGACATGATGTTTCAATGTTAAATATTGATCATGTCATGATTCATCGTCAAACGCTCAAAAAACAAAATAGTACTGATAGACATAATTTTATTTTTTTACAATCTTTATTATAATCATTTATTAAAATAAAAATATTTAGATAGATTAATATTATTTTTATAAATTATTTTATAAAAATACTCCTTATTTATAATATGACTGTCGTAAAAATTGTAAAAACCATTATATGTTTATTATTTAAAAAAAAAAATTAACGTGGAAAACCTGTCCATAATATACAAGATTCCCTCGATTCTATAAAGAAAAAACAAACCAAGAAATCAAACTTGACATGCCATGCATGCATCGACGTTATTTAATTTAATTAATTAATTAATATGAATTAAGTACTTGTAATTGACCTAGCTGCCTTTCCGTGGAAATATTCCACACGATTTGCATGATAAACCTTTTAAATCAGAGGAAAAATATTTTTTCACTTTCTTTTGGCCAAAGGGAAGCCGATGGTGATATATGGCATGCATGAGTCATTCATTTGCTCGTCTCAAGCTGAAATCTTTTTCATTTTTTAAATTTGAATCCTGTTGATAAATTTCAGAGCATATTGCATGCGGCTCCGCATATATCAGATCAAATCCTACTCTTACATACGGGCGACTGGGAATCTCGAGTACAGGAAGAATATAATTTTTTTTTTAACGACTAAAAATATATACGTGCTAGCATTAACAACAGTACACATGCATGCACAATCGTTTAGTGGTAACAATTCATCTGTTGATAATAGAGTACGAATCCATGACGAGAAAAGGACATATGGTTGATCACATTCAATATATAATTGATTTGGTTTTTTATCTCATCTCATCTTATTTCATTTCATTTTATCTCATCTCATCTCGTCTCGTCTTATCTCATTCTTATCTCATATTATCTCATCTCATTTCATTTTATCACTTTACTAAGAATAAATATCAATTTCCTATTTAAAAAATTAAAATAAAATAAAATAAAAATCTAAAAATCATATCATGATCTCATATCTCTCTCTCCATTTCTTTGCTTACTCAGGTATGTGAGGTTCCATTTTAGACTTTTGGATGATCTATTTATTACAATACGTTTATGTAAAAGTTGAAAGGTGAAATGCCACTTGGAAGAAGGTGAGTGAGGTTCGATTTTCATAAGCCATGGTTGGTGAAGAATAACCATGGCTTATAAAAAAATAAACGAACATCAAGAGGATGAGACAACTTTTTTTTTTCCTTTGGTATAGAATCCCAAGCATAATTTCTTTTAGTCTCTCTGGTTTCTCTCCGATCATGTTCCTTTGGCATAATTTCTTCTTGGGTTGGAGAAGAATACATAGACTCGATCAACAGGTTTCTCCCTGGTTTTAGTCTATTAGAGAAAGACGCAAAAAGAAGATTGGAGAAGAAGGAAATGGTAGGTTCAGCCAAATGGGGAATGGAAGAAAAGCGTGGAAAATGAAAGAAGAAAGAAACATGAGTCTATCGCTAGTGTCGGAGCCACATGGGGCAGGGGGGCCATCCCCCCTCCTCTTGGTGTCCCACCCTTTAAAAAAAATATTAAAAAATATATATTTTCAAAATAAAATAAAATATATTAATTTTTTATAATTTAATAAGATAATATTACTTTGATTTTATATTAATCTCTTCTTTAAAAATTGTGAGATCCCAAATTACGTGTATTTTTACGTATTATCTTTATTTTTGTTGTTGATTATTTTTAATTTATTATAATAATATTATCGGTTGTATTTTATTTGTTCAAAATAATTGTTTGAGCTATTAATTTATTAATATTAGTTTTACGTTATTTTTATGTTTATATGTTGAGTTACGTTGTTTTCCTTATTAATTATAATGTGAAGTAATTATTTTAATTATTGGAATTAAATTCCTTTATTTTATTATGTAATTTTAATTAATGTGTTGTATTTAAATTGCTCTTTAATTTAAATTAGTTTATTTTTGAGTTTTAAATATTTTATCTTATTAATATTGAATTGTAGCATTTTTAGTTGACTTTTTATTTATTTATTGTATTTTTTTTTCTATTAGGACTTTATTTCCTTTTTTCCTTTCCATTTTTCTTTTATTTTTCTCTTTTCTTTCTTTTTCTTTTCTTTTCTTCCCCTGCCTTTTTCTCCCCTAACCAGCGCGATACCAACCCCCCTCCCCTGTTCTTCCATTCGGTCACTAGCCAACCACCACCCATGCGCCGGTCAACCACTGTCACCACCCCCAACACTAGGACGTCCATGTGCCGGCCAGCCTACCCCAACGATTCCGACAACCTCTCACCTCCCCTCCATGAGCCGAAATTCGAATGGGCATTATAATACTCATTCGTGCGTTTCCGGCCACCATCAGCCTCCCTTGGCATCGGCAGTTCGCCGATAGCCTCAGAGCACCCTTAAGTATTACCCCCAACCGCTGGCACCACCCACGACAGCCCAAATGACCCAACCCGAAATGGGTATTTCAAATACCCATACACAGGTTTGCCACCCTAGCGCTACCACCAACCACCACCTGGTCTCACCGCTACCGCCAACGAGAACCCTTGCTCCGACGACCACCTCCCTAGCTCAGCTCCTCAAACCACGGCCCCACCTTCCTTATACATTCCCAAATCCAAAAATGGGTTTCCACCCATTTTGAGCCGATCCGCCACCTTCCGATGGTTGCACTACCACCATCATGAGATTCTTCATCATTCAATGAGTATTTTCCTAAATTTTGGTGTCAAACTGAGTACCCTAACCCAATGTACAAAATGACTGCTATGAGCGCTGTGGATTGGCGCTTGTTTGAAGACCTTTGCTTTTACCCGTTGTAAGTATTTTCCAAATAAATTTTAAGATTTAAATATATTTTGCAATAACAAATATTGTGTATTGGTTGGGTGTTGAATATATTTGTGTATTGTTGTATTCATTGCATAGTACATGTATGTTCATGTTTGTAAAGGAAATTTGGGTTTTCGCATAATTATATACATGTTCATGTGTTGAAAATGGAAACTGGATTTTCATGTGTTAATGATTTTCTGATGCGTGTGTATCACGACCCCAAGTCGGGATAAGGCATTATCCAAGTGGACCTCCTCTAGTCACTCGGGAGCAGAATATACTGAGTGATGTCCCCTGGGTTGTCGCCGGGTGACAACGGGATCGGACGATATGGTAACGCTCTCGTGTCGACTTCGTGGCTCCTCTGCTGACGGGGGCTAAAGGATGTCTGATCATGGTATGTGCTGGGCGCAGTTAGCTAGGCATGGCCCGTTCCGAAATTACATACGTGGTCGTTACCTTCGATGTGATAATGAGAGTCAGGGTGTGCGGATAATCCCTAGGGGAGATTATGGTGCATACGGTTAATAAAATGGATGTTTAGGCCATTTTCTGATAAAATGACGGATTTTGATTATTGGATTTTACGTGAACCATTTTCTGAGAAAATGGTTGTGGTTTTAAAGGATTTACGTGTATCATTTTCTGGAAAAATTATGAATGTTTTATTGAAGTTTTATCTTGAGACAAAATGGGATTTTGACATGTATGGCTTATTTGTTTATTTTGAAAAAGATGTTTTTGAACTTCATACGTATGTTGTCATGTTCATATGTATTGTTGTTGCATGAATATATTTTATATCTTATAATTTGTCTTGGTTGTACTTACCTGTGATGCCATTTTTTAACGTCGTAGTTTTCTTTTTTTTTTTAATGCAGAGTTTGAGAAGGCTGAGCTTGAGAAGGCTGAGCTTGAGAAGGCGGCTCCGCCGTTGATGTACTATTATTATAATTTGTTATATTGGAAAAATGTTTTCCCCTTTTTATAAATATGTTTTTTTTATAATGTTTTTTTGATGACTGTATTAAATCTCATGTTGGAAACTTTGTGTTAAAATGATTTGTAATATTTCTAAAAATTCTGGTACTTAGATATTGACTTTATTTATCCACTACTTTTATTTATGCATGTCACGTGTTTACACACTTAACAATTGACGTTAAGAGTGCATAATCCGTGTTGTCAATATTCCGACGTCTCGGTTCCCATATTTTTATACATGGGAGTTGGAGGCATCACAAAAATTATTTTTTTTTTTTACAAAATTTAATCTAATTTAAAAATAAAATATATTTTATATAAAATAAAATGATATCATGATGATATATTTTTATTATAAATAAAAATAAAAATTAGATAATTTTTAATATATAAAAATAATATAATGAATTTTTTAAAAAATTATATTTAAAAATATAAAAAATAAAAAATTGACCGTCTGGTGCTATACAGCTCATTAATTATCGGACTCGAGAGGACGTGATGTTTCATTGCACTATACAGCTCATTAATTATCGGTGTCAAGAGGACATGATGTTTCATTGCATTAATCCGCAGCTTTAAATATTGAAAAACAAAAACCCTAAAAACCCAAAGAGCAAGCCTATCTTGCTTAGCTCCATATCTGTAACTCCCCCACTTGACACTAGGAAATACACTATACTCAGTATAATTCAGTAGTACTCGATCGATCCCTTAAATTTTTCTGTGACTTTCAGCTGGGATTTAATATCCATTTATATAGAAAACCACGAGGCTTAATTGGTCATTGCATATCCATGTACTGATCATTATAATAATAGAGGAATTACTAGTAATGTCTGATTAACTTTAAAATATAAATGTGAAAAACTTATTACGTACGTACATGTGAAAAATTAATTAAAGGTGCGTTAATGTGATCACTTTGGAAAATACATTGAACAAAACGACCTTCGGTTACTAATTATTTACCGATGATCTCCCATATGAATTGAGCAAACCAGTACCCTTCTAATTGAAAAAGAACGAAATAACTCACAATAAAGCAAGCTTGCCACCTTTCAAAAAGTCGTACGTTTATGATCACTATAAATTATTGTCCATATATATGACTTTTTGTAGTACTAGCTTTTTTTTATTTTTTATTTTTTTGTAAAGTACTAGCTAGCTGTATGCTCGTTTTTACATCTACATTTCCTCCTTCGCTGGCCCCCTGCTGGCAGGACTTGTTCGATAAGTTAGAAGGCGAAGGCCTAACGCGGAAATTTTGATTGAGATTTTTTTTAATTAAAGTAAAATTAAATTAATTAACTTTAATATTTACATTACATGTTTATTTAAAATTAATGTATATTATTTATCAAATAAAATTACTAATTAAGATTTATCCTACCTTATCAATTAATAACCAACTTAAACTATATTAAAAAATAAAATCGATTTAAAAAATATTTTATTAAACCTGATTTTATAAGACTTGTTCTTGAATTTTAATGATTGTCCGAAAACATAACTATTTTTATATATTCTCAGATACATTCAAATTCAACTTTTTTTTTCTCTCTCTCTCAAAACCCAATAAAATATTTTAAATTAAATTATTTCAATATCATTCTAGATATTTTGAGATATTCTTAATATCTAAAAAAGACCTAGAAACAATTATAATAAGTATCATCAATAAAGTTCTATAAAAAAGTGATCACTTGCCTCTTTGAAAGATCAAACAAAATTTTTTTATTAACACTCAAATATTAGATTTGTTATTTATAATTCTCACATTATATATTAGACTAATAATAATAAATGAGAAGTATATTCTTAAGGAGAGTACTTGAAATAATTATAAAATAGACACTTCTAAATTCTAAAACTAATAATAACACATATAATTATATCTATTTAATATTTTTGTTCTCTCATTGAGGTAATTAATTCTTTTAATTAAATTTAAAAAAAAAACTATTTTAAACTCTTTTTGGAAGGCCTTTTATCACTAAGTGCGTTAGGCAATTGCCTAATTTGATGTTAGGTAATAAAGCTGTACTCTGTGTATGTGTGTGGATGTAAATATATATATGGCCATGACTTACGTGTTAGTTATGGACATTATTAAGGAAGATCAATCAAAAGTCAAATAGTAAATACAAAGCCAAGAATCAAGCACCAAATCACTCCAAAACTCGCGCTGCACATAACATTCTGCTGTTATCAATTATACTTTCATTTCATATCTTTCGTAATTTTGTATAGCTGTAATCAATTCCTAATTTAGTCTAGAATAGCGTAGAACAGTCTTATATATAATATACTCTGCACAGTCAATAAAAGTTGAGGAAAATTTCCATTGAAAACCATTCCATTGTATTCTGTTTTTCGATAGACATGAGGAGTCTAGTCCAAAAACAGCAATCTTTTCATTCTTTTTTTAATTGATCAATGCACGAACAACACTAAACTTTATTTATGTCTATATCAAATTAGGGTCAGTACGATGTTACAATCACTTTTCTAGCTAATTTGGTAAGAAGCATGATCATTAATTATTTAATTTAATTAATACGTACCTCTTTATAAATGAGTGACTCTGTTAGTTAGGAGAAGACGTACCTCTTTATAAATGAGTGACTGCGACAAAAAAAGGCATGTATATATATATATAGTAACCGAGAATGGTAATTAGATTCTATATATAGTAACTTACATCCCTGAAATTTACTAGTTTTCTAAAGATATTTAAAAAAAAAAAGTTTTTGAGGTTTTCTTATGAAGATCAAAGTTTTAGAAACTTCAGGTTTTTTTTTTTTTACCCCACTGATCATTATGATATATTATTATTAATTTAACTTCTTAGTTTCATCCCTGACCAGCTCATTGACAAGATCTATTACAGAGATAATCCTAATTAATTACCTTTGAGTTCACCTTTGATCAACAGGAGCCCTGATGATCAGGCAGCTCTGACAGTCGCTTCCCATGTAACCAAAATGAATTTATCGGATCAGAAACCAGAGTTTGGGACACCAAACGGAAAGAGCTCGGATGTACATGAAAGGATCTAATAATTAATTAAGAGGCCGAGATTGAAGAAATTTGAGGGAAGATGCAGTTTGGTCATCATGGGAACTTTCACCGTTTTAATATCATATCAGATTTTTGTAGTACAAAAACTAAAGTACAGATAAAGATGCAGTACTACCACCGCTCCAAACCTGTAGCATCTCATGACTAGTTAACAATATAGTTGTCTATTATTATAGGGGTGTCAAATTGTGTTAATGGGTCGTATTCGTGTCGTGTCAAAATATGTATATTATAATATATAGGTCAATCCTAACTCGACCCGTTAAGCTTATCGTGTCAAAATCTCAAACCCTAACACGACTCGTTAACATAACGTGTTGTATCGTGTCAACCCTTATGACCCATTAATGAATATTACGAAATAAATTACTACGACAAAATATAATACATTTCAACTCGTTTATGTAAATGTATTAAATATGTCTGAAATTAATCCGTTTGACTTAATTAAACTTAGCATAAATTGCATAATTTTATACAAATGTTAAAATCACAATATCTATAAAAAATTATAATACTAACTACAAGTATGAATTATAATACAAATAATAAAAATATTAAAATTAAGATTCTAACAATTTTACCTTTAAATGTAAAGGTATACTTGTAATTTTAACTTTCTTATCGTGTCATAGAGGATTAAAATAGGTTGACCCACTATCAACCCGTTAAGCAATCGTGTCATAACGGATCAACCCATTTTAACCCAAAATCCTTTAAGATTAAACCCTAACCCGCTATTTTCGTATCGCGTTCGTGTTGGGTTAACGGGTCGTGTGACATATTGTCACCCCTATCTATTATCTATTTCTGTTACAATTATTGAGGGGCATGAACGAACCCCGCTCCCATAATTCACGTGAATGAAATCATCCATTTCTCTTTGTTGCCCAGATGACTAACACAAGAGGGGGGTGAATTGAGTTGTATTTAAAAAAATAACAGTTATAAATCAAATATACAATATAAAATATAAACAGAATATAAAGCAGTAAGAAATGTAAAGAGTAGGGTAAGAGAAAGCAAACTCAGTATTTTTACGAGGTTCAGCCCCACTGCCTACGTCCTCGCCTCAAGCTACCCCTTGAGAATCCCGAATTCACTAGTCAATCTCATTTAGGTGGAGATAGAAACCTATTACACTTTTGAGCAGCACCGCTCCAAAGAATCCGTGTAGAACACCCTCTACACTTCCAATCACCTCACACTTGGTGATTTAACTATTTCCCGTGTAGAACACCTTCTACACACACAAGGGTTATACACACCCTCTTACTGATACAAGAATTGATAGTGGGTAGGTTATCAGAAAACACTCCTCAATGAGTGAAATAAGAACAATACAGCACAAACTATATCTCTCAAAATGAACAAGGGTTAAGGCTCAATGCTTAGAGAAGAGAGAATGAAAGCTTTGAATGAATGTTGTATGCTCTTGGTGTTGTGAATGTGAAGCTCTCAAATGATCTATTTATAGGCATATGAGACTTCATATTCAAATTTAAAAAGATTCACATGTCAATGACATCATCATTCACTTTTCAAAAATTTCAAATCTAATCTTTTTACTTTTTGCATGTGACAAAAGAAGCACACTTTACTTTTCAAAAATTTCAAACCTAATCTTTTACTTTTTGCATATGACAAAAGGAGCACACTTTACTTTTCAAAATTTTCAAACAAAGACATCTACCTTTTGCGTAAGTCAAG
Organism: Platycarya longipes; assembly: GCA_036559045.1. Classification (NCBI taxonomy): domain Eukaryota; kingdom Viridiplantae; phylum Streptophyta; class Magnoliopsida; order Fagales; family Juglandaceae; genus Platycarya; species Platycarya longipes. The sequence goes on along the minus strand of CM071803.1, from coordinate 1,192,254 downwards.
AAAAGCATCCATCACTTTTGAAAATATTCAAATAAAACATGCACATGTGAAAGATGACAATCAATCATCTTAATATTTTCAAAGTTCAAACCTTTAATCATGTCATGCACATGTGAAAGATGACAATCAATCATCTTTCAAAATTTTCAAATTTAATTTTCAAAATATTCATGCACATGTGGAAAATGTATTTTAATGCTTTATGATAAAATATTAATTTTGAGCCTTAATCCTAATTTCGAATTTTTAAGAGATTTACAACATTACTCTATGATTTTAATGTGAATTTGTTCCCTTCTTGCTCATGCTTGGTTCCTTGATGTACTTGATTCTATTGTGTGGACAACTTGAGCTTGAGACTCCTTTATTCTTTGAATTCATTTGTTATCATCAAAATCCATACTTGGAATTATAATTATACGAAATTTGAAATCTTGGGTTCAACAATCTCCCCCTTTTTGATGATGACAAATACTTGATAGAACCTGAAACCTGCATTAATACTTAAGCTCCCCCTGAGAATGTGCGTTAGTTTTTCAAGCAAAAATATAAATATAATTCCAAGCATATATAACAAGTTTAGCAATTTAAACAATGTTCATGTTCTAGTCTAAAACTTCTCCCCTTTTGGCATCATTAAAAAGGAATCATAATTAGCTCAATAAGATATATTCCTACAATAACCAATAGACAAATAAAACGCTGCATTAGTAGAGACTATAGAGAATTCGGTGCGTAGCCACACGTGTTCGACAAAACTTGCAAAGGCTAGAGGCCTAGTTCTGGCAATTCGGTGCGGAATGAGATTTTGTAAAGAGCTGAATAATTGAAACCACCTGTGCCCGACAAAACCTGCAAATGTTGGAAGTCTAACTCTGGCAATTCGGTGCGGAGCCACGCGTGTCCGACAAAAACAGCAAAAGCTGCAGGCCTAGCTCTAGCAGTCGGTGCGGAAGCAGATTCAAATCCGCGTAATATTGTTGAAAAATTAAATATTATCAAGATTTGAAAGTTGTTGTTTAAAAGGCCGTTTTCACCTGTTGGATACTCAAATAAATTTTCACCCCACTCATTGATCCAGTTTCTGTTTATTCAAAACGATAGATTGGCGGAGAAAATTTCGTCTAATAATCTTCCGGATTTGAATCAAGAACCGTCTCAACCAGTCATTTTATCTCATGAAGTTGTCAATACCATGATTGAAACAGAGATGCATTTTTTAAATAGAACTGATTTTGCGGTTGTTGCAGCATCGAGAACTCTCAGTGCTCAATATGCTGCCTCTGTTACGACCATGTCTCGGAGATTACTAGCGAGGGCAAATGAGGTTGATCGACTTAACAATCAAATATATGTTCTGCATCAAAAACTTGCAAATAAAGGCAGAAAGAATAAGAGGTTAAAGCAAGAAAATAAAGATTTGACGGAATTAGCTCGTCTTCTGAAACTTCAAATAAAGGAATCGGAACAAGTAAGAGTTCAAGCACAGAGTCAACATCAGCAGATAATGGCAGCGTTTCACGAGAGAAACAGAGACAATTATAATTAATCTCGCTAGCTTAGTTCGGTAACTTTTGACAATATGCATCCGGCATATCTTGTAAGCTTGACTAAGTAAGATTTGAAGAGATGACAGTTTATCTTCTACTTATTTCCATCTTTATAAAAGCAATCCTTAGTTTTATCTAATCCGCATCAAATCTTCTTCTCATTGTTGTATTTCATCTTCATTCTCACTTTACAAAATCTTAATGGCTCATCAATTCTCCTTCAGTGCTTCTCGTGATCAATCTATTTATGCATCTGTCGTAGGTGCCATGAAGCAGCAAAACACTGATTTAGCTAATAAATCAGATCATGATGCCATTTACGAGCTTGTGGGTCTCGGGACTCGATACTCATCTTCCATAGTTGCTTTTTCCGCTCGGTTGCAGTCCAAAACCCGTGAGATAGAAAAGCTTAATGAGAAGATCGATATTCTTCAACGACTTGTTCAAGAGTCTAACAAAAAAATAGTAGACTTAAAACAACAGAATAAGGATTTAAAATCCTTATTTGCCTCTGCATTTCGATTGCCTAATCCTTTAGACAAGGATGGCATGATAATTTATGAGGAGCAAATGCATTTGAATGATGAGGCTAAACGTCTCAAGTTTCTGTAGGTCATTTGAGATAATGGAATAAAAGTATCTAGCAGATATTCATGGCATGCATAATTCCTATTTCTCTTCTAATCATGCATATTTTATCTTCTGGTAGGGGTTTTGTGAAAAAGTCTGTCAATTGATCATGTGTACTAAGGAATTCTAATACAATATCGCCCTTCTGCATATGATCTCTAAGAAAATGATATCTAATTTCAATATGTTTGGTCCGAGAATATTGTATTGGATTCTTTGAAAGATTTATAGCACTTGTATTATCACATTTGATTGGAATGTGATTATACATAAGTTTAAAAACCACAAGTTGTTGCTTCATGTAAAGAACTTAAGCACAACAACTGCCTACAGTAACATACTATGCCTCAGTAATATATAATGCAACAGAATTTTCTTTTTACTAAATCATGAAACAAGTGCATGACCTAAGAAATGACATGTTCTACTAAAACTTTTTCGATCATCTTTGCAACCAGTATAATCGGTACCTGAATAACTAATAAGATCGAAAAAAGTGTGTTTAGGATACCATAACTCTAAGTCAATGGTACTGGCAAAATATCTAAAAATCCGCTTGACTGCAATCAAATGAGATTGTTTTGGAAATGATTGAAAATGTGCACATAAACATACACTGAACATAATATCAGGTCTACTAGTTATCAAATATAATAAATTACCAATCATACCTCGATATACCTTTGAGTCAACTGGTTTACCGGATTCATCTTTATCAAGTTTAGTGGATGGGCTCATTGGTGTTCCAGTTTCCTTAGCACCTTCCATCCCAAACTTCTTCAGCAATTCCTTAATATATTTTGATTGATTGATGAATATTCCACTTTTTGCTTGCTTAATTTGCAATCCGAGAAAGAATGTAAGCTCTCTCATCATGCTCATTTTAAATTCTTCCTGCATAGTCTTAGCAAAAACTTGACACATATTTTCATTAGTAACACCGAATATTATATCATCAACATAAATCTGAATCAAAAGAATATCATCATTTTCGTATTTAATGAAAAGAGTTGTATCAATTTTTCCTCTTCAAAGGCCTTTTTCAATCAAGAAACCACTGAGTCTCTCTTACCACGCTCTAGGAGCTTGTTTGAGTCCATATAGTACTTTTGTGAGTTTGAAAACATGATTTGGAGAAATATGATTTTCAAAACCTAGAGGTTGCTCAACATATTTTACCTATTCCCACGATCTTCCCTTTCGAGTTGTCTCTAAATGTCACGTGTCTTTCTTCTTCAGATCTAAGATCAAAGAACTTAGTCTTGTCTCCCGTCATGTTTCTTAAACATCCACTATCTAAAAACCATTTATTTTTGTTTGTGGAGGACTTCATGCACACCTATAAAAATAATTAAAATGATTTTTCTTGGTACCCAAGTTCTTTGGGTCCTTTATTTATTAGTATTAGAAGAAATAAGATTTTTAGGTACCCATATGGCCCTAATAGTCATTGTATGTTTTCTTCTAATAGGACAAGCAAGATAATTATGACCATTTCTATTACAAAAATTGTAAATAGCATGTGACATATATGAAGAACTTGAGTGATTATAATAGTATCCTTTTTTAACAAAATTATTTTTATGAAAAGAATTTTGAATATTGGACTTTGATGTAGAATGATTATTAAAGAAGTTTTTATAAGATTTGTATTTTTGTTTTGGCATATATCCCAAGCCTGCCTTGTCAAAAACACATCTTTGACTACCAAGAAGTTTTTCAAAATTTCTTTTTCCATTTGTAAAGTTTTCAATAATATTTTCTAAATCAGTTTTCTTTTTCTTCAACTCAAGATTTTCATCTTTCAAAACAATACTTTCTTTTCTTAAAATATCAATTTCGTTTGTTAAAGAAGAATTTTTCTTTTTCAAAGCAGTATACTTGATACCCAATTTTTCAAATTCCTCATATACATCTTCTAAAACATTTTGCAATTCTTCATATGAATGATCTTCAATATTATCAAGATTTGTTACCTCAATGTCATCTTTAGCCATAAGACAAAGATTTGCTAATTCTCCATTGCTTGCTTCACTATTTGAGCTACTTGAATCATCATCTCATGTAGCTTTCATTGCTTTTTTTGCTTTTGTTTCGATCTTTCTTTAGCATGGGACAATCTGCCTTGATATGTCCTGACTTTTTACATTTATAACAAATTAATGAATCATTTTTACCTGTATCTTTGTTGGAAGATTTTTTGAAAGGTTTCCTTGGAGGAGCTTTATTTTTTAAGAATCTCTTAAAATTTCTTGTGATCATTGCAATCTCTTCATCATCGCTTTCTTCATCTTCTTCGCTTTCACTTTCATGAGGAACGGCTTTGAGTGCCAAGCTCTGCTTTTGTTTTCCTTCTTCTTCTCCTCTTTTCAATGTGTACTCATGGGTGATAAGTGGCCCGATGAGTTCATTCACTTCGAGCTTCTTGAGGTCTCTAGCTTCAAGAATCGCTGTCACTTTTGATTCCCAACGTTTTGGTAGAGAATTGAGAATTTTTCTTACTATCTCCACTTTGGAATAAACTTTGCCAAGAGCTGTCAGACTGTTTATGATGTTAGTAAAACGAGTATGCATACTAGAAATAGATTCATCATCATTCATCTTAAACATTTCATATTCATGAGTAAGGATATAAATTTTTGATTCCTTGACTTGAGAAGTTCCTTCATAAGTAACTTCCAAGTTATCCTAAATTTCCTTTGCTGTAGCGCAAGTCATTACTCTATTAAACTCATTACCGTTGAGAGCATTATATAATAAATTCATAGCAGTTAAATTCAAAGTATAAAGTCTATCGTCTTCACGATCAAACTCTTCTTCTTCCTTTTTGATCTTTACTCCATCAACCACTTTTGTTGGAATATAAGGTCCATTTACAATACATTTCCAGATTTCTCGACCTTGAGACTGAAGGAATATTCTCATTCTAACTTTCCAGAATGAGTAATTGTCTCCGCAAAAGAGTGAAGGCCGACTACTAGATTGACCTTCACCAAATGAAGCTGCAATGTTAGCCATAAGATCTTAACTCAAAAGATAGTTAATCTTATAACAGAGCTCTAACTCTGATACCAATTGTTGCCCAGATGACTAACACAAGATGGGGGTGAATTGAGTTGTATTTAAAAAAATAACAGTTATAAATCAAATATACAATATAAAATATAAATAGAATATAAAGCAGTAAGAAATGTAAAAAATAGGGTAAGAGAAAGCAAACTCAGTATTTTTACGAGGTTCAGCCCCACTGCCTACGTCCTCGCCTCAAGCTACCCCTTGAGGATCCCGAATTCACTAGTCAATCTCCTTTAGGTGGAGATAGAAACCTATTACACTTTTGAGCAGTACCGCTCCAAAGAATCCGTGTAGAACACCCTCTACACTTCCAATCACCTCACACTTGGTGATTTAACTATTCCCCGTGTAGAACACCTTCTACACACACAAGGGTTATACACACCCTCTTACTGATACAAGAATTGATAGTGGGTAGGCTATCAGAAAACACTCCTCAATGAGTGAAATAAGAACAATACAACACAAACTATATCTCTCAAAATGAACAAGGGTTAAGGCTCAATGCTTAGAGAAGAGAGAATGAAAGCTTTGAATGAATGTTGTATGCTCTTGGTGTTGTGAATGTAAAGCTCTCAAATGATCTATTTATAGGCATATGAGACTTCATATTCAAATTTAAAAAGATTCACATGTCAATGACATCATCATTCACTTTTCAAAAATTTCAAATCTAATCTTTTTACTTTTTGTATGTGACAAAAGAAGCACACTTTACTTTTCAAAAATTTCAAACCTAATCTTTTACTTTTTGCATATGACAAAAGGAGCACACTTTACTTTTCAAAATTTTCAAACAAAGACATCTACCTTTTGCATAAGTCAAGAAAAGCATCCATCACTTTTGAAAATATTCAAATAAAACATGCACATGTGAAAGATGACAATCAATCATCTTAATATTTTCAAAATTCAAACCTTTAATAATGTCATGCACATGTGAAAGATGACAATCAATCATCTTTCAAAATTTTCAAATTTAATTTTCAAAATATTCATGCACATGTGGAAAATGTATTTTAATGCTTTATGATAAAATATTAATTTTGAGCCTTAATCCTAATTTCGAATTTTTAAGAGATTTACAACATTACTCTATGATTTTAATGTGAACTTGTTCCCTTCTTGCTCATGCTTGGTTCCTTGATGTGCTTGATTCTATTGTGTGGACAACTTGAGCTTGAGACTCCTTTATTCTTTGAATTCATTTGTTATCATCAAAATCCATGCTTGGAATTATAATTATACGAAGCTTGAAACCTTGAGTTCAACACTCTTCTTACCCCCTTTGTATTATTAGTGAATGACTCATCCCCCGTCTCAAACTCTCTATAAATAGAAAATTTGAGTCCAGTTTGTATATACAGAAAAAGAAACGAAGAACGAAAGAAAAAAAAAATTAAGGAAGAGGGAAAATTTAGTTCTTGAGTAGTAAGAGTTCTAAATATTTTTTCTTTTATTTTGCAATATTATTTTCTTTTAGTTTTATAACACACTATAACAAATTCTACTTTTTGCCACGAATTTTTTTTTCCATAATCAAAATATCGTGGCAAATAATGTTTTATTGACACCAAAAATTTTCGTGGGAATACAATATACTTTTTACCACGAAATCATATTGGTGAAAATAATATAGTGGTAAAAGAAATTTTTACCACGAAAAAATATATTTTTTGCCACCACTTTGTGTTAATGGTAAAAAAAAATTCACAATGACACTTATCTTCATGGATGAAAATTTTTAACGTCACCAAAATTTCTTTTGCCATGAAATTGACATCATCGCATAAAATATGTTTGATCAAAAAAAATTTCTTCATGGTTATTTAATTATTTGCCACGAAATTAATTATCTTTTGCCACGAAATTAAGTGGCCACAAAAGAGAATGATATTTAAACTTTAAAACATTCTCGTCCCTCTTCCCTGTCATAACCCTCGCCTCTCTTTCTCTTCCCCCAGTGCCGTTCTTCTCTCCCTCAGTCTCTACTCTTCATGCCTCCACGCAGCTGTCGCTGTAAGCCGCCGTCGACCCATCGTCAGCGTCCACCTTCACCATTTCCGGCCAACCCAACCAAGCCCCTCTCTCGCGGCTTCTCTCTCTCCCGCTGATCTCCCTCTCTCTTCACCCTCGAAGTCTTTTCTCTCTTGGGTTCCCAGTGCCAGCGCATCCTCAGCCGCCGCACCACCTCCAGCTACCAGCGTAGCTACCCCCCAAAGGTCTCCAGTGCCACCACAAGCTCTCCCTCTCTCTCACCGTCGATCTGCTCTCCCCCGCACGGATCTCACTCAAGTGCCTCGTACAAGCCCTGTGCTGCCTTCCTCCACGGCGCAGCACCACCGCAAGTCAGCCCGCCACACAACCATATCGCCACCCCCTTGCTCTACCGCCTCCCCTTCAACGCCGTAAGCCAACCCAGAACAGAGTAGGGTTTGTGACTAAAAAATACTTTTTTTTTAATAGGTAATAAGATATTTTATTCCACATTACACTGTTTTTATCATTCATATTTTTAGTAATCTAATTCTTAATCTCATAATGTGATGTTTTTTCACAAACTCTGGTTTATCAAAGAAATACTATATTTGCTCTGTAATTTGGCAGTCAGATTTGAAGCAGATATAGTGATTGATCTAGTGTTTATGACAGTAGCCTAGTTTTTTACTAGATTTTAATGATAGCAGTCTTGGGTGTTTATGCGGGTTAATTTGGTTGATCTAGTGTTTATTTTGGATGTTGGTATGACAAGTTATTTTTTGGGTATGCAGACTTAGTTGTGCTTATGTTGGTATGCAGATTTAGTTATGCTTATGTTATTGTGATTGTTTTAGAATTGGTTGGTGGGTTGGGCTAGCATTAACCGTTGTATATTAAACTTGTGCTAACCAGTTTAGTCAGGGGATTTTGTTTCTTTTTCATTTGCTTTATACCCGAAGTATCTTTTCTGGTTGTTTTTGTGACATAGGATAATATTTTACTTAACACTTTGGGTTTCTGTTCTGATTGAGATCACTTGATTGCCACTTTTTCAAAGCGTTAGTTTATATTAGTGCAAAATGCAGGCACGATAGATTATTAGTTGTTGGTGGAATAAGTTTGTGTAGAGTAGTGAACCACCTTTAATAAATGAAAATAACATTCAGATCATGAAACAGGTCATCAGGTTTTGGCTAAAAAGATTAGTGCTAATTGCATGCTCAAAAAAAAAAATCTTGTTACTAAGTTGGAAGCAACAAAATTGTCCCTGGGTTTTCATAATTAAGAGAGCCAAGAATAGCATATGTATTAGCCTTGCAATTTAAACTTTTATTATAATACCTGTAATGGATGTCTAAATCATCTAAAAGTATTTTTAGAAAAATAAATTGTATGTTGGGTATGAAACATTGTTTATTTTTAGCTGAAGGATTCTTGTTAATTTGCATTAACGGGTTCCCATCTCCCTAAAAAAATTGAGTAAAAGTGAGAGGGTTTGGTTCTAATGCGATGTTGGAACTAATACAAATTTTCTAATATAGGGCAGCAACTATACAAGTTTTTTGTTGCAGTTTGTAACATTTTGGGCAACAACTATACAAGTTTTTTTTTTCCTATGTTCATGCTGAGTTAGTTGTGTATATGATTAATTTAGTTGTATATGCAAAGTTAGTTGTATATATGATTAATTTAAAGAGCTCCCCTATCTGTGCAAAGTTAGTTGTGTATATGATTAATTTAGAGAGCTTCCCTGTCTAATCAAGTGAGTAAAAGAAGATTAGGGAACTGAAATGAAGCCTTGTATTTTTAGGGAATGAGACTTTTGCAAATGGTTTCTGTATATTCAAAAATATGGATCTTCTTTATGGACAAGCTTCTATTTAACTCAACTAGACATCATTAACTCTATTTTTTGTTATTTTTTGAAGTTGCTAGACATGATTATTGAAATATAACACTGCATGCTCTTTGTTTTGTTTTTTATTTTGTGAGGACTGCCATGATGGTGCGTGATGAGTCATGATGGTGCGTGATGGGTTTTATCCTCAGACACTAACTTACATTGCTCTCATAAAGGTATGTCTATGTAATCCCTGATTCTGCTGTATGTTGTTAGAAGTATGCATTTAAAAAAGTGCTGTGTTCATATACAGAGATGGAACCTAGGTGTTGTGTTCATATACAGAGATGGAACCTAGGGGACCTCTTTGTTTGATTGCATAAGTGTGTATTTGATTATTGAGCCCCTCCATTATTTAGCCTGTATTAGACTATTTATTTTTATTTTTTTTGCTCAAGTCTAATTTTTTGATTTTGTAATTTTTTTTTTCTGAAATTTTGTAACATTTGCCATGATTGTAATTTGTGGGTAAAGATGCATTTCGACCAATTGATTCTGTGACAATACTTATTTTCTGACCATGACTTTCATGTGTAAAGAAGTCCAAAGCACCACAAAGTCTTGACTCTCAATAACTTTTGCCATGAACCAAATTAGTTTTTACGACAAATTGGATTCGTGGGAAAAATGTATCTTTTTCCACACAAAAAAAAATTGGTGGAAAAAATAGTATTTGCCACTCATTATATGCCACGAAGCTCTCACGATAACATTTGGTGGGAAAAAATCTTTTTGTCACCTAATTTCAGTTTTTTGTGACTATTACCCTTCGTGGCAAAAGCCACTATTTCTTGTAGTGACATGTTATTAGTACAAAGTTCTATTGATGCTGAAGCTAATAGTTTTCTATTTCAAATAAGTTTTTCAATATATTATTTGTAGTCCTCGAGATAAATATAAAAGGTAATTTTGTTTAATATTATTTGATAAAATTCTACTTTTGTTTTGATGATTATGTGAATATATTTTTTTAAATCTACATATTTATTTTGTGATTCATATATGTAAAAAATGTCATATCTTATAAAATTGAAATTTATTACAATTGACATTTCTGAGAAAAATTATTTATCTTGAATCCTTGATGAGATCCATTTGGATATGATGAACTTGGGAGATACAATCAAAGAAGAAAATCACGTGTCCCTGTAGGACCGTACTATGTATCTCACGATGAAAAATCATCTTATTTTGTAGAATAATTTAAGGGAGAGATATGAATACCAGAAGATTGTTATACTCCCAAAAGATCATTATAACTTATTGTACCAGAAGTTACAAGATTTTGAAAGTGGTAGTGAATATAACTATGCACTCTTTAAAATCAGTTCAATATTAAAATTATACAGTGAGAAGGTCACTGATGATGATATTTTAAAGAAGACATATATTATTTTTCATACTTCAAATGTGCTCTTGCAGCAGCAATATTGAGAGCGAAAGTTCAACAAATATTCTGAACTTTTATTTTGTCTTCAAGTGATTAAACTAAATAATGAGTTTTTGTTAATAAATCATCAATTTATACGTCTTATTAATTATATTGAATTTACACAATTTCTAAAAGTGAACGGTGCATCCTTCAAAGGAACCAAGGGCGTAAACGTGGTAAAAAAATTATAAAAGTGTTAGTTCCAGAAGCAACAACACTAAAGAGGATAATAATATATCGTATCACCAAAAGTGATCAAACTCTGAGAATGGTAAAGACCCTCAGAATAATTTTTCATAGAAAGATGAACATATTTGTCATAGATGTGGTATGATTGAACATTGACAACTTATCCGTTGTACTGCCAAGCATTTGATTTATTTATACTAAGTTTTTATATATCATAGTAAAGCTTTTTCTTTCATATTTTGACATAACGGAAAGTTAGTACCTAAAGTACGACAAGAATTTACTTTGAATAATAAAACACTGTTTCAATTTGATCCTCTTACAAATGAATGTAAACCAGAAGTTTAGAGAATTATATATTTACAAAGTATTGCAAATCAATTACCGGATGTATTTATTGATACTAAAAGTATGGTAAAATCATATATTACTATTGTTAATGTTTAAGCAATAATTGAAATCCCTGAATGATAAGTTGTTAAATAGCAATAGATGAGTCTAAGACACACCTGAAGTGTTGAAGACCTATTGGTGCAAAAGATAAAAGAAATCGGTGCTCCTGAAGAGACCGTACTTACAAAATTTATCTAAACTTTCTGTATAAAATACAAACCTCCTGAAAAGGAACTCCTGAATAATATAATCCTCCTTAAGAGAAAACTCTTGAAAAGACTCTTCATGAAATGTTTTCTCTTGAAGAGGAACAGGTATTTGAAAATAATGAGATCTCAATACTGGAGAAATTATGGATAGAAATAATTGGTCAAAATGGAAAGCAGCTATTGAAGCTGAGTTAAACTCGCTAGTAAAGTGAGATGTATTTGGACATGTTATCCAAACACCAAAGGGTGTAACGTCTGTTAGATATAAGTGAGTATTTCTACGAAAGTGCAATGAGAAAAATGAAATTGTGCGGTACAGAGCACGATTTGTCGCACAAGATTTCCTACAGAAACCCCAGATTAGTTATGAGGAAACATATTTTTTTATTATGAATATAATCACATTCAGATTACAAAAGGATTAGATATGCGGTTGATAGATGTGATCACTGCATATTTATAAGGATCACTAGATCATGACATATATAAAGATATACAATTTTTGAAGCATCTAATCCAAGTACATCTAGGAGTATATACTTTATAAAGCTTTAAATATCTTTATATGGGTTAAAGCAATCCAGACGCATATGATACAATTGACTCAACGAGTATCTATTGAAAGAAGGATTTTTTGAATAATTCTATATACCCACGTGTTTTATCAGAATCCGCATTATTGTAATTTACATTGATAATTTACATTGCTAGAACTCCTAAACAGATCACAAAAATTACTATATATTTAAATAATGGATTTGAAAATAAAAGATCTTATTATTCAAATGTTAGATGAATTACAAAAATTTGATACTTCTAACCTCATCTCTCAAATGTATTTACTCTTCATAAATCAACATGGCATCCTTATCTAAAGGAATAGGCAGTCGAAATGAATAGGCAAGTGATGAGTGCGCGAAAATGCACTTTAAATATCTTAATATTTGATTAAATTGCAAAGAATGAAAATAGAAATGATTGAATTTCACTTATTTTATTTAATTAGATTTTTTATTTACATTGAGATATCTTTAAATATTATTTGTCTTATTTTATTTTATTTTATTTATTCTATATTTTTATGTATTTATCTTTATTTTTATTTCTGATAGATGAATAATGGGACTTATGGTTTGGACGCATAGAGATATATACATATATATGTGGATATACATATGGAAACGTGCTGGGAAGAGTTGGAAGCAGAGACGTGACCGTTGGGACGTACGAAGCGAACGGAAATAAAAATGAAAAGCAGACGAATAAGGAAACGAAAATAAAAAGGAAGAGGAAGCGAACGAAGCGGAGGATAGAAACAGAATGAAAGGTGATATAAATGAAGGAAGGCTGGAGACGAACGCAGACGCAGACGTACACAGACGTACGGCAAAAATTCTTGGAAGATGCCACTGGCTGTTTCAGTGATTTTTCTCTGGAGATTTTTGTTGTTTATCATATTTATGGGTAACTAAATTCTCGTGTAGGGTTAGGGATGAACTTGCACAGTTGATGGTATTTTTTAATTTATTTTTGATTCAAGTATTTGATTTTCATTTATTAAAACTCTTTTGTTTAATCATTCTCAAAATATTATGAGTGTTTTATTTTCCGAATAATTTTAGAATTTATTCTCTTTATAGATTCAGTCATGCTTTTTCTATTGAATGGTTTTGTTCTTTGATTATGTTTGAATTTATTGATTATTTATATTAATTTAATTATTTACTGCGATATTGCCTCTGGGTCTATTGTCGTCATTAAGTTTTCTTAATGTGAATATCAATTTGCATGATTTAAAAGAGATGAATGATTTTTCAAAAGGTTATATTGGGTTTAATTTTGGTTTATAATTTTATATCTTCCGATTGAGAATTACGAAATTGAGTTATCAATGAATTAAAAATAATTAAAATATCGGATATGTGCAAGAAATTTTCGACACTCTACTGTTCGTTAACTTTGATTACTTTTTTCGTTAATTCTTTAGTTTAATTTTCATTTTCATTTAAAATCACTTTTTCTTTTTTCATCAATCATTTAATATTTTTTTTAGTTTCTTTCTTATCCTACTATTCTTTTAATTTTTCTCTCTGTGGAATCGACACCCCAAAGCTAAACTACAATTACCGCATTATCTTTGGGCGTTATCAAAGACAAGAAAGGAGTGGAGGACGTAGTGGCTGACCATCTCTCGAGGCTTACATTTGAGGAAACTTCTGACCATCTTCCAATCAGGGATGATTTTCCCAATGAGCATTTACTTTCTATTACTTCTCTACCATGGTTTGCGCATATTGTGAATTATTTGGCTACACGTGAGATACCAGTGGATTGGAGCGTTCAGGATAAGAGGAAATTCATGACTTAGGTACGTAATTTCTATTGGGATGACCCTCTTCTTTTTAAATACTGCCCTGACCAAATTTTGAGGCGTTGCATTCCTGATAAAGAGATTGCTAGCGTCTTGAAATTTTGTTACTCCCAAACTTGTGGAGGCCACTTTTCAATGAAAAAAACCGCTGCAAAAACTTTGCAGTGTGGATTTTATTGGTCCACCTTGTTTAAGGATGCAAACATCTATTGTCGTTCATGTGAAATGTGTCAAAAATTAGGAGCTATGTCCCATCGTAATATGATGCCTTTGAACCCAATTTTAGTGATTGAAATTTTTTATTGTTAAAGTATTGATTTTATGAGACCATTTCCTCATTCTTTTGGATATCAATATATTATTGTGACAGTAGATTATGTGTCAAAATGGGTGGAAGCAGCAGGTTGCAAGAACAATGATAATAAGACAGTAATTAAATTTCTTAAAGAGAATGTGTTATCTCGGTTTGGTACACCACATGCTATTATTAGTGACCGGGATACATATTTTTGCAACCCTTTTTTTGAGGCTTTGATGAAAAAATATGGGCTAGTACATAAAATTTCTACTGCATACCACCCCCAGGCAAGTGGACAGGTAGAACTTGCAAACAGAAAAATTAAGCAAATTTTAGAAAAAAGGGTAAACTCGGATCGCAAAGATTAGTCTCTGAGACTAGTTGATGCACTTTGGGCCTACCGTACAACTTTCAAAACTCCATTAGGCAAGTTACCTTATAGACTTGTTTTTGGAAGGCCTTGCCATTTACCTGTGGAGCTCGAGCATCGAGCCTATTGGGCTATCAAGCATTTCAATTTTAACGTAGGAAAAGCAGGTAAGTTCAGAAAGTTTCAATTGACCGAGTTAGAGGAGTTGAGGAATGATGCCTATGAAAACTCTAAAATCTATAAGGCTAAAATGAAAGCGTTTCATGATACAAATATTTTGAAAAAAACATTTAAGCCCAATGATCGAGTGTTTTTCTATGACTCTAGACTCCATAAGCACCCAGGAAAACTTCGGTCTAGGTTGACCGGCCCTTTTGTAGTGAAGAATATTTTTGAAAATGGGGCGTTAGAAATAGAAAATCCTAAAGATGATAGGATTTTTAAAGTAAATGGTCAGCGACTAATATTAATTGATAGGGAAGTTTCAGAAGTGGAAGAGATTCCACTTGTGGACCCGATCTATCAACCTTGACCACACCACGCAGGTATGTTTTCTTTTTATTTGTTTTGTTTGTTTTTGTTTTCATTTTTTTTCTTTTTCATTTTTTTTCCCCTTTTCTTTTTCTTTTTGGTTGTTGTGGTTTTCTTTGTTTTTGTTTGCAGGCTAGTGTCAATTTGTCATTTCAGTTTGCCATTTCTAGTGATTAGCGAGTCATCCCACATCCTACATCAGGTATATTCTACCATTTTCAATACCCTCAATTTAGTTTTGATTGTTAAATATTGAGGACAATATTTTATTTAAGTTGGGGGTAAGAATGATGTTTGTTGGAACTCTGTGGCATATTTTTATGTACAAAAAAAAAGTATTGCACAAGTACCTTTTACATGTGTACTCATGCTCATTCATGGCCATCTTGGTGAATTCAACAAATCCATCTTAATCATTTTGCTGAGACATTCACAGAACTTTTAATGCACGTATCCAAATTTTGCGGTAAGATGGTGGTTTGACACATATAGTCAAAGAACTCCTTTGTTTAAGTATTCTTGTGAATTTTGGGAGAGGTTGAGAGCTTACAAATGCAGAAATTATGATAAGCGTTCATTGATCTATTGAATTGGGTACTTCTTTTGAGAATCTCATTACATGATTGGTGGTAAGATGGTGGATATACTTGGGATATGACGAATGTCAACTTAGGATTAACGTTTGAGTCTTTAAAGCTAACCATTCTCATCAGAGACCCTTAGTAGCTAATTTTGAGCCAACAAACACATATAGACTTTTTCTTTTCATATGCCTACATCATCTATACTTCTCCACATTGAAGTATAGCTTATACACTAATTTTTCATATCCTTATTGCTTCCAAGTGTGTGTTACATGTGGAATTTACATATTTTCTTTTGTTAAAAAAAATAAATAGAGATCGAATGAAGAAAAAAAAAAGAGAAAAAGAAAAAGGGAAGAGTACAAGTGCAAAGTGTTCAATTGAGTGAGCTTCAAAGTAAAAAACAAAACAAAACAAAACAAAACAAAAAAAAACAAAAACAAAGAGATTGAAAAAAAAAAAGAGAAAAGAAAAGAAAAAGAGATAGAGAAGTTGAAGAAGAAGGAAAATTATTATTTGACTGAAAAGTTGAAGAGTGCATTAGGTGAGAAATGTAGTCTATTGAGATATTTAATAAGATTTCTTTGGTATGTACTTGGAAGTTTTTGAATCCGTGTTTATCTTTTTCTTCATATAACCCCTAACCCGAGCCACGCTACAATCTTTTTATGTTGATCGTTCCGATTCTAAGTAAGCCTGTGGAAGGAGTGGTGGAATTCTCATTTGTTAGTGTTTCTATCATAAGATCAATGCTTACTTGTTGCTTGTACATAATTGCCTAATTTCCTATGAGAATGTGTGTACACCCCTTGTCAACTCTATAGAGAGAACCCCTACACGAAACACTGTTATTCCCGTGAGTTATGGATTTGAAACTTTTGCTTGAAATGTTCTTGATGTTGCATGTGTCACGGTTTGTAGTTAGATGGATATAGTTTGGATCACACACACACTCTGTGGATTACTATATGTGGATTAATTGTGATTGGGTTATTGGATTTCTAAAATTGCTTTGATATATAATTCTGAAAAGTGTAACTTGGTGATTTCTGTGTGTGATATGTTTTTGATTTCTTTCATCATTCTTTTGTATGAGAATTGTTAGGGACTAGTAATGAGTAAGTTGAGGGGTGTGATGAGTGCGCAAAAGTACACTCTAAATATCATAATATTTGATTAAATTGTAAAGAATAAAAATAGAAATGATTGAATTTCACTTATTTTATTTAATTAGATTTTTTATTTGTATTGAGATATCTTTAAATATTATTTGTCTCATTTTATTTTATTTTATTTTATTTATTCTATGTTTTTATGTATTTATTTTTATGTATTTATCTTTATTTTTATTTTTGATAGATGAAGAATGGGACTTATGGTTTGGACGCACAGAGATATATACACATATGTATGTGGATATACATATGGAAACGTGCTGGGAAGAGTTGGAAGCAGAGACGTGACCGTTGGGACGTACGAAGCGAACGGAAATAAAAATGAAAAGCAGATGAATAAGGAAATGAAAACAAAAAGGAAGAGGAAGCAAACGAAGCGGAGGATAGAAATGGAACGAAAGGTGATATAAATGAAGGAAGGCTGGAGACAAATGCAGACGCAGACGTACACGGACGAATGGCAAAAATTCTAGGAAGATGCCACCGGCTATTTCAGCGATTTTTCTCTGGAGATTTTTGTTGTTTATCATATTTATGGGTAATTAAATTCTCGTGTAGGGTTAGGGATGAACTTGCACACTTGATGGTATTTTTTAATTTATTTTTGATTCAAGTATTTGATTTTCATTTATTAAAACTCTTTTGTTTAATCATTCTCAAAATATTATGAGTGTTTTCTTTTCCGAATAATTTTAGAATTTATTATGTTTATAAATTCAGTCATGCTTTTTCTATTGAATGGTTTTGTTTTTTGATTATGTTTGGATCTATTGATTATTTATATTAATTTAATTCTTTGCTGCGATATTGCCTCTGGGTATATTGTTGTCATTAAGTTTTCTTAATGTGAATATCAATTTGCATGATTTAAAAGAGATGAATGATTTTTCAAAGGGTTATATTGAGTTTAATTTTGGTTTATAATTTTATATCTTCCGATTGAGAATTACGGAATTGAATTTCAATTGAGTTATCAATGAATTAAGAATAATTAAAATACTGGATATGTGCAAGAAATTCCTGACACTCTACTGTTCGTTAACTTTGATTACTTTTTTCGTTAATTCTTTAGTTTAATTTTAATTTTCATTTAAAATCACTTTTTCTTTTTTCATCAATCATTTAATATTTTTTCTTAGTTTCTTTCCTATCCTACTATTCTTTTAATTTGTATCTCTGTGGAATCGGCACCCCAAAGCTGAACTACAATTACCGCGTTATTTTTTGGGCGTTATCAGCAAGTAAGGATTTTAAATCCTTACTCTCATACTTTAAGTTGACTATTTTTCTGTCAGACTCTTGAACAATTCGTTGAAGTATGGAAATCTTCTTATTAAGCTTTTCAATCTTACGACTTTTAGATTGTAACCGGCCGGAAAACCTAACAATAGAGGAGGAGTATCAAGTACCGAGAGTCACCAGCTTATAAACGGCTTCACGATTTGACTTATTAGCCAGATCATTCGCTTGCTGCAACATGGCACTCATAGAAGATGCAGGAAACAACTTGTAACTGAGGTGAAGAATACCTCATATATTGATCATGAGGAATATTGAAAGGAAACTGATGAGCTATTGAAACTTTGTAGAATAAAAGTGCAGATAAATTGCAGAGATGAGAAGAAGATTTGATGCGAATTAGATAAAATTGAAACTTGCTCTTATAGAGATAAGAATAAGAATAAGATAAATCATCATCTCTTCAAATCTCACTTAGTCAAGATTACAAGATATGTTAGATGCATATTTTCAAAAGCCAGTGAGACTAATTGTAATTATCTCTATTTTTTTCGTAAACGTTAAACCTCTACTGTCAGCTGCTGTTGTTGACTTTGCATTTGAGCTCTCTCTCGTTCCAGCTCTTTTATTCGTAGTTTCAGGTCACGAAAATACCAGTCTACAAATTTCTTCAACTCCTTATTTTCTTGTCTTAACTTTTTATTCTTTCTATCTTTAGTTGCAACTTTTTGATGCAATTCAGATATTTAATTATTATGATGATCAATCTTACTCGCTCTTGTCAGTAGCCTTCGAGATATGGTTGTAATAGAGACAGCATATTGAGCACCGAGGATTCTTGATATCGCAACAATTTCAGGATCAGTTTTACTAGAAAGATGTATCTCTGCTTCTATCATGGTGTTGACAGCCTCAGGAGTAAAAATGAGTGGTTGATGTGTAAAAAGTTCTTGGTTCAAATATGGGACATTAACAAAAGAACTTCTCTCAGCCATAGAATTGTTCTGGATAAACAACAAATGGACCAATGAAGAATATGAGATCTTGCGTGAGTATCCGATGAGTAAAAATGATTATCTTTAAACTGCAACCCAAAACTTTCAAATATCTGCAAAGATCTTATTTGTCAACAATATTAAACGGATTTGAATTTCCCACCGAACCGATAGAACTAGACCTCAAGATTTTGCAGCTTTTGTCAAACATGAGTGGTTTCCAATACTCTTTTCATTGTGCATGAACATAATCTCCTTAACAATGCCGAAAGGGAGAGAAATTTTACATAAAAATATTAACATGTTCTCTTTAATACATTATTTAGATGGAAATCGCGTTTGAATTTTTAATCATGTTATCTATGTTAAAATTATGTTTGTTTATTACTTGAAATACTGATGCATATTCTCAGGGGGAGTTTAATTATTACTGCAGATCTCAGATTTCTATTAAATCTATCAAGTAAACACTATCTGTTACATCTTCAGAAATAATTTCAATTCATGAAACAAGTTTAGAGTGTATTTGATTGAAATTAGTGATTCTACATATTCAATAAAAGTGCGGTCTTCCCATAATCAATGATAGTCAAACAATTTTATACGAAGATAATGTTGCTTGAATCATTCAAAACAGATAAGGATATATCAAAAATACGATCAAGTAATAATCTGGCAGATTTATTCATGAAGGCATTACCAACTACGACATTCAAAAAAATTGTGCAGAACATTAGAATGCGAAGACTCAAAAATCTATAATCATGCACTTTTCAGGATGAGTAAATGTCTTGAAAATTTGCACTGATTGTACTCTTTTTCCTTCGCTAAGATTTTGTTCAATTGGGTTTTTTTTTGTAAGGTTTTAATGAGGCAATCTTAAAGCACTAGCGGTACATAAGAATACTGTACTCTTTTTCCTTCACTATTGATTTTTTTCCCATTAGGTTTTTCCTTATCAAGGTTTTAACGAGGCATATTCTTTATGGGTGGTCATTCAAGGGGGAGTATTACAATTATGGAGGGGACATGAATGACCCCCCTCCCTCATAATTCACGTGAATGAGGCCACCTTTTTCTCTTCTTTTCCCCCTTGTATTATTAATGAATGACTCATCCACCCGTGTCAAACTCTCTACAGTTCAGTTTATATACACATAAAAAGAAACGAAAAACGAAATAAAAGAAAAGAAAGAAAGAGAAGAAAGAAATGAAAAGAGAAAATTTAATTCTTGAGTAATAAGAGTTCTAATTTTTTTTTTTTTTATCTTGCAATATCATTTTATTTTAGTTTTATAACAATTTCATGTTTTTCCCCAAAAACTAAGGTTTTTGAATTATATTTTTAATTTGTATACGCCACATGCTCATGCGGCAGTTGTCAAGAGACAGTAATTTGTCTAACTAATTATTGCTAATCTGGCAATTCAAATCATTTATAGTCCCAATTAGTGCGTGTGATCTACGACCTTAAATATTGCCACATCACTAAGTTACAAAATTTCAGTCAATCAGACAATAAAACCCGAAGTTAAAAAATGTTCGAGATAGCTACAAACCAATAGTTATGGATTTAGTGACAATGTGGCCACTTTGTCATCACATAACGTTGTAAGAAGAATGATAAAAAAGAAAGTAAATACAAAATTAATAGATAATCAATTACATGATACAAATTAATTCAAATAGTTCGACAACTTGTCTACATTTACAGAATTATTGACCAGACGAACATATTGTTCATATATAATATAATATACATATATATATATATATATAGTTAAACAATAGAAATCCTAAGTTCCCTATTTCTGAATTATTTACACAAGTGAGGTATCGAACGATTCTTGAGCGATCTATCCGTCTGATGTTTGCTTAAGTTACATGTAGCATGAATGTCGAGCAAACTTTCAATCTAGCAATTCTCAAATCACTAATAGTGCCAATAATTTTATAGGCCCAAGCCGAAGCAAATATATATAGCCTAAGCGTCATTAAAAATCTATCCAGAAAATGTAGTGAATCCTTATCAAATCGGATCATCAAATGAAACTATCATAATAATTAATAAACCACACTCTACAAAACACACACATATACAATTAGGAAAATACTAGAGCCACAAATAAATTCCACTAACAAAATCTCACATAATGATGTGTAATATTTCTATTAGATCTCTCCCCTACGCTTTCTCTCTTCCCCCTACTCTCCCCATCAAATTTTCTTTTTCTTTCCTTTCTCCTTTTCCCTGCTCTCTCTCTTCCCTTGCTCCCTCTCTTTTCCCCAACTCGAGAGCAAATTGTCACATTTTCCATGAGAATTGTCGTCGCCTCTCCCTATTCCCTTGCTCCCTCTCTTTTCTCCAACCTGATAACCAGACCGTTGCCCAAATATCGCCTTCCAAAATCGCAGTAGATGAATTCGGTCCCCACGCCGCACACTAGGGGTGTTCAAAAATTCAAATTTTCGATTCCGAACTTCGACTAGTTATACTTTATATATTATATATTGTATATAAAACATGATAGATCCAAATGGCCCAGTGGTTTTAAAGCTATTTTATCCACTCTCACGTCTTGGGTTTGAATCTGTACGGCCTTTGTTTCTCTCCTTTGCAACTTTTTTTTAAATGCCTCAAACGACGCCGTTTTACAGATTATATATATTCTTTCCATCAGAAAAAACTAAGTTCGACTTCGACGTCTCAGTTCAGCCTTTCCTCTCTTCTCTTCTTCTAGGGCTGGTACCTCTCTTCTCCCCAATTCGGCATCTCTTCTCTTTTCTCTTCCCCTAGCGTTTCTGATGCCGCCGTTAATGTCGCACGAAATTCTTCATTTCTCCATCACCGCCGAGGGCCTGGGGTTTCAATTTCTTAAAAGCCGCAACCATCACCGCACTGCGTTCTTCCCTTCTCCATCACCGCACGAAGTTCTTCCTTTCTCTATTACCATCATTGATTTGCAGTGATAGTAAGTCTTCGATACACGACTAAAATGGTAGATTACTAGGATTTCTGTGGTTGAGTTCTATGGTTGATTACGACTAAAATGTATCCTTGTTGCCTTGTAAATTTGGGTTTCTATGGTAGATTACTAGGGTTTCTGTTATAGATTACTAGTGATTGATTACTATGGTAGATTATTGGGGTTTTTGTTTTAGTAATTTGAATAGCAAATTTTGACGAACTCCGATCGGAGTCGAACTCCGACTCCACTTCGAAGTCGGAGTCGGAAGTTGATTTCGACTCCGATGGATGTCGGAGTCGGAGTCGGAAACTCCGAACTCCAACACCTTCGGAATCAGAGCCCACCCCTACCGCACTCCCCCTCACCCAGCAGATGAAATTGCAACAAATTAAATCATTGTCGCTGCTCACCATTGCATGGTACATTGTCAATTAATCTCTAGACAAGTCCAACAATCTGTCCTCTACCTTCCAAGAGAGGGAGTGTATGTGGGCAGTTGAGATAACTGAGCAAACAATGAACGATAACATTCTCTTCGATGGTAAGCAGGAGAGTTGGTTATCAATGGGAAAACAATCGAAAAGAAAAGGCATAACAATACATCAAACCAAATAATGGAATGGAAGTTGATTTTCCTAGTGAAAAAAGTGATGATTCTAGTGTATAGAAAAAGTGATGATTTTTCTAGCACACTTAATTTGATTCTAAGCATATAGGGAAAAAAGTGAGCAGAGGAAAATCATCTTCATCATAAAAAAAAACAAAAAACAAAAACGCAAATAGTGTAACATAGAAGCATAGGAACAGAGAGAGAGGAGGATACCTGGATGTTAAAATTTGATGATGGACGTTGCGTTGGAATGGGATGAATGTAAGAAGGAAAGGACTGGATTATTCATGTTCTCTGGAAAAAAAAAACTGATGTGATCTTTATGTGGAATTTCTTTGTGTGATCTTTATATATCTGTAGCAACCCTCATACAGTTATGTATAGACGGCAATGTGACTTTATCATTGCTAGCAGATACACCGATAGAAAGGAATGACAAGTTTTAATTTGACGAAAGAGTAGCCCCACTTTTCTACAATCTAAGGGGTTGTTTGGAAGATGATATGGTTTGATTTTATCCCATCATATTTCATCTATTTCTCAAAATCATTTAATCATATACTTTTTAATTTTAAATTTGCAACCTTTTCATCTAAACATTATCTAATTATTATAATTTTTTCAAACTTTTAAACAAAATATAAAAAATAATTTTTTTTTTTCAAATCTCATCATAAAAATTATATTTTAACAATATTATAACTTTATAATATTTTTATTCTATATTTTCTCATTCATTTCTCAAAATCTCATAAAATATCATAACTCAAATTATTTCATTTTTATTTACAAACTATGTCATTATTATTAATAAACTTATTATCTTATCTCTTCTTATTTAATTTCATTCTTCAAATATATATAAAGCGATATATCATATACACAAGTATATGAACTAACTTTCTTGTGATCACATGTTTCGTTACATTAACAATTAATTAGCAAAAATGCTATTTTCACGGACAATTGGGTCTTTTTAGGTAATTAAAATGATATTTTTTAATAATATGATCAATTTTAAAAAAAATATATTTAAAAATAAATAAATAAAATAAAATAAAATAAAATAAAATAAGATATTGACCGTCTCGTGCTATTATCGGTGTCACGAGGAATTATGTTTCATTGTTAAATATTGATCATGTCACGATGTCATCGTCAAACGCTCAAAAAAAAAAAAAAGTACTGATAGACATAATTTTTTTTTTTACAATCTTTATTATAATCATTTATTAAAAGAAAAAATATTTAGATAAATTAATATTATTTTTATAAATTATTTTATAAAAATACTCCTTATTTATAATATGACTGTCATAAAAATTGTAAAAAACATTATATATTTATTATTTAAAAACAAAATTAACGTGGAAAACCTGTCCGAAATATACAAGATTCCCTCGATTCTATAAAGAAAAAGCAAACCAAGAAATCAAACTTGACATGCCATGCATGCATCGACGTTTAATTTAATTAATTAATTAATATGAATTAAGTACTTGTAATTGACCTAGCTGCCTTTCCGTGGAAATATTCCACACGATTTGCATGATAAACCTTTTAAATCAGAGGGAAAATATTTTTTCACTTTCTTTTGGCCAAAGGGAAGCCGATCGTGATATATGGCATGCATGAATCATTCATTTGCTCGTCTCAAGCTGAAATCTTTTTCATTTTTTAAATTTGAATCCTATTGATAAATTTCAGTGCATATTTGTAATCAATTGGGGGGGGGGGAGCCGCCCACATGGGGCAGACCTCCTGCCTCCCACATGACATGCATGTAACACATGGCTTAAAGCCATGTGTTACATGCATTTATGGCTGGCCTTTAAGGCCAGCCGTATGAGAACGGGGGCTATAAATAGCCCCCCAGTTTGTTTAATTGAAGAATAAGAAAATAGAAGAAAAACTAGAAAATCTCTCTCTCTTTGTTCTCTCTTAAAACTGTTCTTAGGCTGTGGATTTATTTAGTGTCACTCTAGTTTTATACTACGTAGTGCACTAACCACTAAGAGGAAAAGCCGGTGTTTTATCAATCTGGAAAAACTTGTGGAGCAATTTTTGAAGCTGAACTTGAGGTATTTTTTCCGCTGTAATTTTCTAACATTGGTATCAGAGCCCATGTTAAATTGCTTCCAGTTTTTTTTTATATACTTGATATATATATTTTTTGAGCTTAAAAAACTTGAGGAAGAAGTTTTCTGGTGATGGGATGGCAGTTTCCGGCGACGGGCAGCGGCTTGGGGCGCTGTTCTTGGTTTCTGGAAATTGGGTACTGTTCACATGAACAGTATCCTGGTTTCTGGAAATTGGGCGCACTGTTCACGTGAACAGTGTCCTGGCCGAAAGTTCCCACTGCGCACCACATGGGTGGTGCGTCGCATCCCTCTTCCTCGGGAAAACGTTTTCTGGTGATGGGACGGCAGTTTCCGGCGACGGGCAGCGGCATGGGGCGCTGTTCTCGGTTTCTGGAAATTGGTACTGTTCACATGAACAGTACCCTGTTTTCTGGAAATTTGGCACTGTTCACGTGAACAGTGCCCTGCCCGAAGGTTCCCACTGCGCACCACATGGGTGGTGCGTCGCATCCCTCTTCCTCGGGAAGACGTTTTCTGGTGAAAGGACGGCAGTTTCCGGCGACGAACAGCGGCCTGGGGCCTTGTTCTCGGTTTCTGGAAATTGGTACTGTTCACATGAACAGTACCCTGTTTTCTGGAAATTGGGCACTGTTCACGTGAACAGTACCCTGGCCGAAGGTTGAAGAAGACAGCTGAAGGTAATATGGCCGGGCTTGGGCCTTACGGCCCATTTGTTTTTTTTTGGTCCAGTTTTGGGCTGGGTTTTCTATAAGGCCCAGCCCCAATTTTTTAATAATGATAAAAAAAAAAAAAAAAAAAATGTTTTTAATATATGCTTAGATATATTTCCTGTTATAACATGTGTTATTTTATTTAACATTTTAGATTAAATATGTGGATATTTGATGATATTCATGTTTTTTGATAAATTAAATGTGATAATATGTATGTGTTATTATTTTATCATGTATAAATGTGAGGCTTGTATGATTAGACATTCGCCTTTATTTATTCTAGTGATAAAATAAGAAATTCCCACTAAGTAGTCTTAGTTAGAGTTGTCAGTGTAGATTGATAGGCTGAAAGAATTGCAGTGACCCCAGTAAGAACTGTAAATGCACTGTATAGCGACAACACCATGGTAGCCCCAGTAAGAACTGTAAATGCACTGATGGAATAAGAAAAATGGACTGTAATGGTCTTATATGAACCATCTTTGTAGACTGGCCCAACAGGCTGCTGTGGTTGTTGTAGCTGTCTTTGTAGACTGGCCCAACAGGTTACTGCGATTTTAGTAGGATCTGTCTCTACGCGTGACTAGGACTAAGTGACTACTTTAGATAGTGGGAGTATGGTTGAGATTTATGATTAAATCTCCCATATTTTTTAAATTTGCGCGGGAATTAGGTTAGAAATTTAATAATTGGATATTGTGGCGCAAGAGATGATTCTGAAGCCTAGCGATTTTTCGATCTTGCGACATGTCTAAATTATTTTTTTCTAGTTTGAATGGACGCGGCAAATTTCTTAGGTGTGTGTGTAATATCCCTCCTTTGCGTTTTGTAGTGAAATGGCATCCAAGAGTATTGTTGCCGATTTAAATAAAGGGGAAAAATTGGATGGGGAGAACTATGACATATGGCATCGCAAGATCCAGTATGTCTTAGATGAGCAAGAAGTCGTAGAGGCCTTGTCTCACTCCCTGACTAAGCCTAAGGAAGGGGACTCAGAACAACACAAATTAGATGAATTAGCCTATTTTGAATGGGCTAAGAAAAATCGGTGCGCACGCATAATAATGTTAAGCAGCATGCACAATGATCTAATGTGTGAGTTCGAGACCTATAACACTGCCCAAAGCATGTGGGAGGCTTTGAAGTTGAAGTTTGGTGGAACTTCGGCCACCAGGTTACGTGGATTAACCATGAGGTTTGACTCCTATAAGATGCGCTCTGAACATACGATGAAGCAGCATCTTAGGGCTATGTCAACCATGATCCGCGAACTTAAGACGGCAGGAAACGACCTGACTGATGAACAACAAGTCCAGGCAGTGATAAGATCACTACCAAGTTCTTGGGAGAATATGAGCCAGAATCTGACGCATAATGAGAATATAAAAAATTTTGATGATGTCTCGCGTCACTTAGAATTGGAGGCTGAGCGCCTAGAGGCTGCTAAGCCCAATCATTCGGCCTATGTGGCTAATTCTGGTTCACGCAAGGCATCAAGGCCTAAGCGTTGGAAGTCCAAGAATGGGGTAGCTGCTGGACAAGTTAAGAAAGTGTCAGGAACTTCTCAGCGCAGCAAAAGGGGCAAGCGTGGGAAGAACAAGTCAAAATTAGAGTGTTACAACTGCGGAAAGAAAGGCCACTTCGCTCGTGACTGCACTGAGCCGAAGAAGGTATACTTTAACTTCTCTCGTATTGTTTTTGTAACTAGCCATGTGATGGTTGCTCACTCCTATCCTGTGTGGACTGTTGATTCAGGAGCGACCGAGCACATAGCGCGAGATAGAGTCGGATTTGTGGAATATCGCCGGATTCCAGCTGGGAGTCGTGATATCAAGGTGGGGAATGGAGCTAGCGTGGAGGTGCTAGGACTTGGTACCTACAAGCTGGACTTGCGGGGTGGCCGCACTCTTTTCCTCCACAATGTGTTATACGCTCCCAAAATCCGACGAAATTTACTTTCTGTAGTTACTCTTTTAAGACTTGGTTTTCGGATTGAATTTGAAAACAATCACGTTTCTTTTTATTTGGGCCATGTGTTTTATGGCAATGCTTTTCTTCAAGACGGTTTTATGATAATGAATTTGGAAGGTGCTAGGACTTGGTACCTACAAGCTGGACTTGCGGGGTGGCCGCACTCTTTTCCTCCACAATGTGTTATACGCTCCCAAAATCCGACGAAATTTACTTTCTGTAGTTACTCTTTTAAGACTTGGTTTTCGGATTGAATTTGAAAACAATCACGTTTCTTTTTATTTGGGCCATGTGTTTTATGGCAATGCTTTTCTTCAAGACGGTTTTATGATAATGAATTTGGATTATTCAAATATGAATGAATCTATTGCTTTTCTTTCTGCATCTGATAATTTGGATTCATATAAATGGCATGCTAGGCTTGGCCATATAGGGCAAGATAGAATGACTCGGTTAGCTAGAGAAGGCCTAATGGGCAATCTCGCTAAGGTCATCTTGCCCACATGTGAACATTGTCTAATGGGAAAAGCTAAGAGAAAACCGTTTGGAAAAGCCAATAGGGCATCTTTTCCACTGCAATTAGTCCATTCTGACATCTGTGGTCCAATGTCTATAAAGGCGAGACACGGAGGGGTTTATTTCATCACATTTATAGATGATTTTTCACGTTATGGTCATGTCTACTTAATCTCCCATAAGTCTGAAGCATTGGAGTGCTTTAGACGATATCTAAGAATGGTCGAGAATCAGTTAGACAAGAGTTTAAAAACTCTAAGAACTGACCGAGGACGAGAATATCTCTCTGAGCAATTTAAAAGGCTCTGTGATGAAAAAGGAATCAAAAGACAGTTAACGATGCCGAGTACGCCGCAACAAAATGGCGTGGCGGAAAGGAGAAATCGAACACTGCTTGAGATGGTTAGGTCAATGATGGCGCAAGCAAACCTACCAATTTCTTTTTGGGGGGATGCACTTTTGACTGCTGCCTACATTCTTAACAGAGTGCCCTCCAAATCAGTAACTTCCACCCCATATGAACTATGGACCGGCGAGAAACCCAATTTGAGTAACTTGCGGCCATGGGGTTCAACGGGTTTTGTTCATGATCTTTCTCATAAGTATGGGAAATTAGGCCCTAGAGGGAAGAAGTGTATCTTCATAAGGTACTCAGAACACTCTAAAGGGTATGTGTTAATAGGTGAACAAACTGATGGAAGTATGACTGAAATTGAGTCACGAGATGTGGACTTCATTGAAAATGAATTTCCAAGTAGAGGTGAGGTTGATAGGAGTTTAGAACTTCATGAGATTATGGAACAAGAAGAAAGTGCTCCAAGGAATTTAGTTGAGAATGAGGAAGAAATTCTTCAAGCTCCTACAAATAAGGAATTAAATCCGAGTGGGAGCACACCACTTGTCAATCAATCACAACAACCTCAGCCGCGTAGAAGCACACGTGAAAGTATTCCCCGTCGTCGTTTTGAGATTGAAGGGGAAGTTTTTATGGTAGCTCCGTATGATGATGATGAGCCTAGGACAATTCATGAGGCTCTCTCATCTTCTACTAAAGATGAGTGGATGAAAGCTCTTAATGATGAAATTGAGTCTATGAAAACTAACCAGGTCTGGGATCTGGTTGATCTACCGACAGGGCGTAAGACTATTGGGAACAAATGGGTTCTTAAAGTCAAACGCAAGTCGGATGGATTGATAGATAAGTACAAAGCTCGCTTAGTGGCGAAAGGATATACCCAACAGGAGGGTATAGACTATGAAGAAACTTTTTCACCAGTCGTGAGGTTTGCTTCAATTCGTCTGATTCTAGCTATAGTAGCAAACATGGATTTGGAACTCTACCAGATGGATGTTAAGACAGCATTTCTCAATGGAGAACTAGATGAGGAGATCTATATGGATCAACCAACGGGTTTTGTGGTCAAAGGTCAAGAGCGCAAAGTGTGCAAGCTCAAACGATCTATATATGGCCTAAAACAATCATCTAGACAATGGTATCTCAGATTCCATCGAGCCATTCTCTCGAATGGGTTTACGATGATCACAGAGGATCATTGTGTCTATGTCAAAAGATCTAAGAAAAGTTTCATTATGTTGTCATTATATGTTGACGACATACTACTAGCTGGAAATGATAGAGGGTTGATAGTCGCCACAAAAGAGTGGTTATCCTTCAATTTTGAGATGAAGGATATGGGTGAGGCAGAATACATTCTGGGAGTTAAGATCTATAGAGATCGCTCTAAGAGACTTTTGTGTTTGTCCCAACAGACTTACATAAATAAAGTTCTTGAGTGTTTCCTAATGAGTGAATGTAAGCCCATTGACACCCCTATTGCAAAAAGCGAGAACTTATCTAAAGAGTTGTGTCCTAAGACTCAAAGAGAAAAGGAAAAGATGGCCCGTGTCCCTTATGCTAATGCTGTGGGAAGTCTAATGTACGCAATGATGTGTACTCGGCCTGACATATGCTATGCAGTTGGCTTAGTAAGTAGATTCCAATCTAACCCCGGACTGGCTCACTGGAAAGCAGTCAAGAGGATTATGCGATATCTGAAGGGAACCGCAGACTATGTGCTGTGCTATCAAGGTTCAGATTTGCAGCTAAGAGGTTACAGCGATGCCGACTGGGGCAGTGACCTAGATGAGCGTAAATCAACCACTGGGTATGTCTTTCTGCTCAACAATGGCGCCATTACATGGAGCAGCAAGAAACAACCCTGCATAGCTCTATCGACCATGGAGGCAGAATATATAGCATGTTCTGCAGCGGTTCAAGAAGCTGTTTGGTTAAGGAGGTTCCTCAAGCATTTAGACATTGGCACGGATACTTCAGATCCGGTGACAATATTCTGTGATAGCATGGCAGCTCTCGCATATGCTAAGGACTCAAAATATCATGGAAGAACCAAACACATAGATATCAGATATCACTACATAAGAGATATGGTAGCGCAAAAGGAAGTGGTTCTGAAACATCTTTCTACGAGTCACATGGTTGCTGATCCCTTAACAAAGCCTATTGCACGAGATGTATATGAGGCTCATGTTAGGAATCTAGGACTACGTAGATTGTAAATGTAATTTGTATTTCAAATAACATTGAGATGTAACATTTCCTTTGGGATATTAATACAATATGATTCAGTTCTTGTCTTTATCGTATTGTATTTTACTAATACACACACACAAGATATGTCAACAGGCTAAGATTGGCTCACTCACACGAGCAATCGCCTCTAGCGCTTAAGTAGCGAGAAGAGATGAGACATTGTGTCCCTAAGTACTTGTCCAAAGGGATAAGTTAATTAACACAAAGATATGTCGCCTTAGTGGGAGCTAAGATGAGGTCTTTTGAGAAGACTGTGAATGGATTACCCACCATCCATGTAGCCTGAGATTAGCCAGATGCGAGATTCTCTTTGACGTCTTGGAGGCGTGCAAATAGAGAAGCTTGAGTTAGATGCTTAATGAGCGCCTAGACTAAGATCTGTACGGTGTTGATATAGACATATGCTCTTTGAGAAAGAGAAATCCACCGTAGCATGTGTTTCATACTACATGTGCTTATTCGACCATATGAGTAAGTGAGTAAATGGTTCCCCTCTTTCTCACTGTGTGAGTCTCATTTTTAGGTGTCCTTTACTTTTGACTATGTCACAAGATAGAGGTTATAACGTCTGCTACTTTGGCATGCTGTCTATGGCCATGATTGATTCGGTCTAAAGAGGTATTGCTAGGAAAGCGGTTTAACCAAAGTTGAATGATATGAGTGCAAAAGGAAGATTTTTTCGATATCGTATCTTCGATAGTGTTTGCTGACGTCAAACTATGACGCTGCATATTGGTAGCGGCTAAGGTTGTGAACACATTGAAATGATTTGGAAAAGTCAAGTATTGTTCTGAGTTTATTAAACTCAAGAGGGTTTGAGAATACTTGACTTGATGCGATCGAATAAGTCTAGGACATGACCATACACTTCGGGGATGTTACTATGCTGGTCTTCTCTGGGAGAGATTTGGTGTATGTACTCCCATTTTTTTTTGTAGATGTGCTTGGTGGTCGCACGGCCTATTTACTTGTGTGAATAAGATTGAGAACATTAGAGAGATGCAGACCTGGGGTCATGCCCACTGTGTGCGAGTGGGAGATGTAATCAATTGGGGGGGGGGGAGCCGCCCACATGGGGCAGACCTCCTGCCTCCCACATGACATGCATGTAACACATGGCTTAAAGCCATGTGTTACATGCATTTATGGCTGGCCTTTAAGGCCAGCCGTATGAGAACGGGGGCTATAAATAGCCCCCCAGTTTGTTTAATTGAAGAATAAGAAAATAGAAGAAAAACTAGAAAATCTCTCTCTCTTTGTTCTCTCTTAAAACTGTTCTTAGGCTGTGGATTTATTTAGTGTCACTCTAGTTTTATACTACGTAGTGCACTAACCACTAAGAGGAAAAGCCGGTGTTTTATCAATCTGGAAAAACTTGTGGAGCAATTTTTGAAGCTGAACTTGAGGTATTTTTTCCGCTGTAATTTTCTAACAATATTGCATGCGGCTCCGCATATATCAGATCAAATCCTACTCTTACAGACGAGCGACTGGGAATCCCGAGTACAGGATGAGTATAATTTTTTTTTAATGATTAAAAATATATACGTACTAGCATTAACAACAGTACACATGTATGCACAATCGTTTAGTGGTAACAATTCATCTGTTGATGTTGATAATAGAACGAATCCATGACGAGAAAATGACATATGGCTGATCACATTCAATATATAATTGATTTGATTTTATATCTTATCCCATCTCATCTCATTTTATTTCATTCTATTTTATCTCATCTTATTTTATTGCTTGACTAAGAATAAATATCAGTTTCCTATTAAAAAAATTAAAACAAAAAAAAATCTAAAAATCATATAATCTCACTACGAGAAAATTGGGTATCTGTAGCTAATAATTCTCTGTTAAAATGATTATTTTTTTATCAATTTTTGTAGTAAATAATCATGTTCATTGCAAATAATTCGTCAAGGATATTGATTTTTTTTATAGTGTCTCATCTCTCTCTCTATTTCTTTGCTTACTCGGGTATATGAGGTTCCATTTTAGACTTTTGGATGATCTATTAATTACAATAAGTTTATGTAAAAGTTGAAAGGTGAAATGCCACTTGGAAGAAGGTGAGTGAGGTTCGATTTTCATAAGCCATGGTTGGTGAAGAATAACCATGGCTTATGAAAAAATAAATGGACATCAAGAGGATGAGATAGCTTTTTTTTTCCTTTGGTACAGAATCCCAAGCATAATTTCTTTTAGTCTCTCTGGTTCCTCTTTGATCATGTTCCTTTGGCATAATTTCTTCTGGAGTTGGAGAAGAATACATAGATTAGGTCAACAGGTTTCTCCCCAGTTTAATTAGTTTATTAGAGAAAAACGCAAAAAGAAGGTTGGAGAAGAAGGAAATGGTAGGTTCAGCTAAAGGGAGAATGGAAGAAAAGCGTGAAAAATGAAAGAAGAAAAAAACATGAGTCTATCGCCAGTGTCGAAGCCACGTGGGGCAGGGGGTCATCCCCCCTCCTCTTGGTGCCCCACCCTTTAAAAAAATATTAAAAAATAGATATTTTAAAAATAAAATATATTAATTTTTTATAATTTAATAAGATAATATTATTTTGATTTTATATTAATCTCTTCTTTAAAAATTATTTTATTCTTTTTTTAATAAAATTTAATCTAATTTAAAAATAAAATATATTTTTGATATAGAATAAAATGATATAATAATATGATGATATATTTTTATTTAGATAAAAATAAAAATTAAATAATTTTTAACATATAAAAATAATATGATGAATTGTTTTTTAAATTATATTTAAAAATATAAAAAATAAAAAATTGACCGTCTCGTGCTATACAGCTCATTAATTATCGGTGTCGAGAGGACGTGATGTTTCATTGTATTAATCCGCAGCTTTAAATATTGATCATGTCATGATGTCATCGTCAAACGCTCAAAATAAAAATTAATGATAGACATAATTTTTTTTACAATCACTATTATAAGAGTGATAATATACGACGAATTTTACCCTCTTTTTTTTTTTACAATTTTTAATGTAATAGAGTTTTTACGGTTTTTTTTACAATTTATAACGTAATAGAGTTTTTTTTTTTGTTTAATTTTTTTAAGTATTTTTTTAAATATTTTAATTATTAAGAAAATTAAAAAATAAAAAATAAAAAATTAATTAATATTCACATTCTTAATTATTAAATAAAATTAAAAATTAAAAATTAAAAAAATTAAATATAAAATAATTATAAAAAGATAGTAACTATCATTTTTGTTATTATTTATAATATGACTTGTAATTGACCTAGCAGCCTTTCCGTGGAAATATTCCACGCGATAATTTACATGATAAACCTTTTAAATCAGAGGGAAAATATCTTATCACTTTCTTTTGGCCAAAGGGAAGCCGATGGTGATATATGGCATGCATGAATCATTGATTTGCTCGTCTCAAGCTGTAATCTTTTTCATTTTTTAAATTTGAATCCTATTGATAAATTTCAGAGCATATTGCATGTGGCTCCGCACGTATCAGATCAAATCCTATTCTTACAGACGAGCGATTGGGAATCCCGAGTACAGGATGAGTATAATTTTTTTTTTAAATGATTAAAAACATATACGTACTAGCATTAACAACAGTACACATGCATGCACAATCGTGTAGTGGTAACAATTCATCTGTTAAAAATAGAGTACGAATCCATGATAAGAAAAGGACATATGGTTGATTATATTTAATTCTATTTTATTTCATCTCATTTCATCGTTTGACTAAAAATAAATATGAGTTTCATATTTAAAAAATTAAAATAAAATTAAAACAAAAATATAAAAATCTTATCATCTCATCTCTCTCTTAATTTCTTTGCCACCTCAGGTATGTGAGGTTCTATTTTAGACTTTTGAATGATCAATTAATTACAGTACGTTTTATGTAAAAGTTAAAAGGTGAAATGTTACTTGAAAGAAGGTGAGTGAGATTCGATTTTCATAAGCCATGATTGGTGAAGAATAACCATGGCTTATGAAAAAATAAATGGACATCAAGAGGATGAGACAGCTTCTTTTTTTTCCTTTGGTATAGAATCCCAAGCATAATTTCTTTTAGTCTCTCTGGTTTCTCTTTGATCATGTTCCTTTGGCATAATTTCTTCTTGGGTTGGAGAAGAATACAGAGACTGTGTCAACAGGTTTCTCTCCAATTTTAGTCTACTAGAAAAAGACGCAAAAAGAAGGTTGGAGAAGAAGGAAATGGTAGGTTCAGCTAAAGGGGGAATGGAAGAAAAGCGTGAAAAATGAAAGAAGAAATAAACATGAGTCTATCGCCAGTGTCGGAGCCCATGGGGCAGAGGGCCATCCCCCCCTCTCCTTGGTGCCCCACCCTTTAAAAAATATATATATATATCTATTTTAAAAATAAAATAAAAAATATTAATTTTTTATAATTTAATAAGATAATATTACTTTGATTTTATATTAATCTCTTCTTTAAAAATGTGAGATCCCAGATTACGTATATTTTTACGAATTGTCTTTGTTCTTGTTGTTGATTTTTTTAATTTATTATAATAATATTATCGGTTGTGTTTTATTTGTTTAAAATAATTGTTTGAGCTATTAATTTGTTAATATTAGTTTTACATTATTTTTATGATTATATGTTGAGTTACGTTATTTTTCTTATTAATTTTAATGTGAGGTAATTATTTTAATTATTGGAATTAAATTCCTTTATTTTATTATGTGCTGTATTTAAATTGCTCTTTAATTTAAATTAGTTTATTGTTGGGTTTTAAATATTTTATTTTATTAATATTGAATTGTAGTATTTTCAGTTGGCTTTTTATTTATTTATTGTATTTTTTTTTTCTAGTAGGACTTTATTTCCTTATTTCCTTTCTCTTTTACTTTTCTTTTTCTCTTTTCCTTCTTTTTCTTTTCTTTTCTTCCCCTGCTTTTTTCTCCCCTAACCTGCGTGATACTAGCCCCCCTCCCCTGTTCTTCCATTTGGTCACTAGCCAACCACCGCCTCCTGCACCGGTCAACCACTGTTGTGAGAACTCGTAATTTTACTATCTTTGTAATATATTATTTTAATATTAAATATGTTTTGTTGTTAATATGGATATTATGCATTTTGAGTTAGTGAATATTAATATTATTTTATGGTGCTTGTGTTTAAATATTTAAATATATTTCATTTTCATTTGAAGATATTATTTTTATGATTTAATTGTAAGCTAATTAATTATTTCATTATATTGTTGTGATGCATTTAATTTAATGCTTGAATTTAATATCATTACTTTATATTATTATGCTGGTGATTAAATTAAATTGTTGCATTTTAATTTTTTATAAATTAATATTGTTCGATTTTATATGTATTACTTATACGTTGGGACTTAAGTTTAGTTTAACTTTAGTTTTGGCCCATATGCGAATATTTATATATTTATGTTGTGACGTTGGGCTTCAATTAATTGGTTTAAAGTGGCTTACGGTTTTAGGCATATATATATGTGTGTGTGTGTTTAGTTGGTGAAGAGAGTTTGTAAGCCCAAACCCATTTAGCTTTGCAGCCCATTGTGTTAGTCTAGCATGTTGATCGCCTAAAGCAACCCTTTTTGGTAAAACGGGATCGTTTGGGTTCAGGATTTAAGGGTTTAGCTGCTTCTTCTTCTTCTCCTTCACGCGTACGCATTAGGCTTCTTTTCTTTTTCGTTTCTCCTGTTTTCCGTCGCCGTATAAGTAAGTTTCAGCCCAAGATTTTGCAACTCTCCTTCATCTTGTCTTCACGCATTACATCATTAGAATCCTAGCATATTGTAGATCATTTCCCCTAACTTTTCTTCACAGATCAATGCTTCACGTGCTCGGATTTCTAGCAAAGTCGTGAGTTTTAAATTATTTTATTCCCTTTGTTTGCATCTAAAAATTTGAGATCCCCTTCCATAGAATCTTGTGGTTTATCCTGTCCAAAATCCATGATTCGTAGTCGGTTGTAGGCTTATAAAATACATATCTAACCATGCGAAAAACCACGTCAAAAGCCCCCTATACCGAGCTCTATCTGAGGTCTGAAACCATGGGTTTAATCATTTATTTTAGCTCGTTTCTTCTTCTCAACTCAAGTTTGAGTTAGCCTCTTCAAAACCCTTTGAAATCCGAAAATTATATAGGTGTTTTATTGGGTATTTCTCGCCGTAAAATTTCCGCAAATCAACGTTTACGACACTCTCGGTAAGCTTTTTCTCTAATTTAATTGATTAAATTGTTTTGGTGTTAATTTTAATTTATTTTGTGGTATGATTTTATTAATGATTAAGTGTTTAGTTTAGTTAGTTAATAATTGTATTTTATTTATTTACAGTCAGATGATTTATTTATTTGGTTACAATATTCAGAATATTTATATGAGTTTGTTGTATATATATATATATATGAATATTGTTTTATTTATGTTATTGATTTAATTAAATTTTTAGGTTTATTTATTGGTTTTATTGATGTTACTATAATTTATTGGTGTTTTAATTAAGTTGGTTTTGAATTATTTTAGTTATTCCCGATATTGATATTTATTTATTTGTAATGATTTATATACGTTAGACGCTTTGGGCGTGGCTATAACTGCAAGTACTCAGTTGGAAGCTTTGAAACGTTGTTGGACATTTTCGGTGACTTCGGAAATTACTAGCGAACGAACTGTAAGTATTTTCCAAATAAATTTTAAGATTTAAATATATTTTTGCATTAACATCTATGTGTTGGTTGATGTTGGTATTTGTTGGTTGATTGGATTATTTAATTGTTGGATATTTGCTGCATGGTTATCTGCATTGTGTATTTACGCGCATGCTCATGAAAATATTTGGAAAGTGGATTTTGGCATGATTTCGGATTTTCATGTGTTGGAAATGGGATTTAAATTGTGTTTAGCGGATTTTAATGGTTTTGGGCTGAGTCATAACGGGGACGGCGATACGTAACGCCCGTTGTGATCAGCGTGTGTGTGTGTGGATGACATAATGGGGACGGCGATACGTAACGCCCATTATGGTCATCGGGTGTGCATTTCATATCGGGGACGGCGATACGTAACGCCCGGTATGAAATGAGTGTGTGTGGATCGTAATGGGGACGGCGATACGTAACGCCCATTATGATTTCGGGTGTGTGTGTAAATCATATCGGGGACGGCGATACGTAACGCCCGGTATGATTGGTTTTGAGGATGTTATTTTATGAGAAAAGATGGGTGATTTTATTGGGATTTTATTGTGGATTAAGATGAGGTTTTGGCGTGTGTGGTTATTTAATTAATTTTGAGAAGAATGATTTTGAGCCTCATGCATATGGTAATTGTTCTTGGTTGTTGTTGTGGCATTAATGTATTTTTTGTCTTTTGGTTTGGTTGGTTTGTACTTACCTGCGATGCCATCTTGGCGTCGTAGTTTTATTTGGATGCACACTTTGGAGAGGCCGAGCCTGAGGAGATGGCTCCACTATTGAGGTGATGTTATTAATTGTTATCTCGGGAAATTTATTTTCCCCTCTTTATAATTATGTATTTGTTTAATTTGTATTTTTGGTTGACTGTATTAAATCTCTGGTTGGAGAATTTACTTTGGTTTGGTTTGTATTTATTTCTAAAATTCTGGTACTTAGATATAAATTTATTATCCGCTGCGACCTATATTTTTATGCATGTCACGTGTGCTCACACGTTTGACACGTGTTGTTGGGATGTGTGACCCGTGTTGTCATCATCCCGACGCCTCGATTCCCGTGTTGTTTTAAGTAGAATTTGGGGGCGTCACAGGTGGTATCAGAGCAGTTCGGCTCTGGGTAAATCCATACGTACCTAGGGATAGTACCAGATAATTTTAGTTGTTTTAATTATTTGTGGTTTTGTTCTTTTCGTTTAAGTTTGGGAGAGCGGGGTTGAAGATTCATTTTGGCTGGACAATGGTGAGACCACGGGTACCGCAAACTGTTCCAGATGATGAATTGCCAAGAGGTGATGGAAATTTTGCCTTGGCCAGAGCTTTGAACCGGATGACTGACTTTCTACGGCAGGGTTCCCGATCGCAACCTAGGGTCGAACAGGAGGGATGCTCTTATGAGCGATTTTTGGCACATCGTACCTCTCATTTTTCAGGTGAGGAGGATCCGCTGAGGGCTGATAGATGGGTTAAAGATATTGAGAGGACATTCGAGATTTGTGGCTGCACAGATGCTCAGAAGGTTCTTTATGCAAGTTATTTATTTCAGGGCGAGGCAGCATCTTGGTGGGAAACAAAGCGAGAACTTCTGGTAGAAGAACTTGAGTCATTTGCTAATGTGACTTGGGAGCGGTTTAAGAAGGAATTTGATGATCGCTTCTTTCCAAGATCAGTACGGCGCCAAAAGGCTCGGGAATTTACCAATTTGATTCAAGGAAGTATGACCGTTGAGGAGTATGCTCGCAAGTTTATGGCGCTTGAGAGATTTGCTAGTCACCTTATAGCTACTGAAGAGTTGCGAGTGGAACGTTTCCAAGAAGGTTTGCGCACAGAGATCCGTCGGCATGTAGCTTGTCATCAGGTGACCACCTTTCAACAGCTAGTCGACATTGCGTCTATTGTTGAACGAGAGTTCGCTATTCCCATTGGTTCTCCCCCAAGTCAGAAAAGAAGAAGCTTTGGAGAGGGCAGTTCGGGATCGCCTCAGAAGTTTGTGTCAAGGGTCGGAGCCCGTCCTCAACCATCTACCGGAGTCCGCATAGGAGGACGAGTCCCAGTTTGTGGAAGATGCAACAGAGCTCATGAGGGCATGTGTCGTCAGGGAGATTATCGGTGTTACAGTTGTGGCCAGGCGGGACATTATGCTCGTGAATGCCCAAACACAGGTCAGGGAAGTCGTGGAGGATATCGTGGTGGCAAAGCTAAACAGAAGCAACCAGTACAAGCCCGAGTTTTCGCTTTGAAGCCTGGTGATTATGACGAAGAAGCCCCCGAGGCACAAGATGTAGGAGTCGTCACAGGTATGTCTTGATCTCATTTTTGGGTTTGTTGCATTGCTTGATTTAATTTTAGTTTCAAGTTGGTAAATTCTGATTTTGTCAGGAAGGGTTCGTTTGTATGAATTTCATGCTTGCACTTTATTTGATTCGGGTGCGTCGCGATCTTTTGTGTCGGCTACGTTTGCTCGGATTTGTAATCTTGCGGTAGAGTCTCTATCTCAGTCTATGGTGGTGGCTCTACCTAATGGTGAGATGGTGTGTTGTTCTAAGATCGCTTTGGGTTGCCCTTTGAGTCTTGGAGATTGGACACTCGATGCAGATTTGATTGTATTTAAGCTGCTTGGCTTCGACATTATCCTTGGAATGGATTGGTTGTATCGACATTTTGCTAGTATAAATTGTCGGAGTAGAGTTGTCAGTTTCCAACTTCCTGGAGGTGATTGCATGGAATTTGCAGGCAGTAAACTGAAAGAGAGACCTACAGTTGTGTCTGCTATTCAAGTAAAGAAAGACATTGCTTGCGGGGCGGATGCCTTTTTGGTTCAATTGGTATCTTCTCCATCTGCGAAGGAGTCAATAGTTGGCATCCCTATAGTAGAAGAATTCCCCGATGTGTTTACAGATGACTTACCTGGATTACCGCCTGTTCGTGATGTGGAATTCACTATCGACTTGGAACCTGGAGCAGCTCCAGTGCACAAGGCTCCTTATCGTATGGCACCTGCTGAGTTGAAAGAATTGAAGACTCAGTTGCAAGATTTGCTGGATAAAGGATTCATTCAACCCAGTTCATCACCTTGGGGAGCGCCAGTGTTATTCGTAAAGAAGAAGGATGGAACCCTCAGGATGTGTATAGATTATCGAGAGCTTAATAAAGTGACTATCAAGAATAAATACCCTTTACCTCGGATTGACGACCTATTTGATCAGCTTCAGGGTGCCGCAGCATTTTCAAAGATTGATTTAAGATCAGGGTATTATCAGCTGAGGATAAAAGATAAGGACATACAGAAGACAGCTTTCAGATCAAGGTACGGGCACTATGAATTCAAAGTGATGCCATTTGGATTAGCTAATGCTCCAGCAGCTTTTATGGATATGATGAATAGGGTGTTTCGACCCTATTTGGATTCTTTTGTTGTTGTCTTTATCGACGACATCTTAGTTTACTCTCGAAGTATTGAAGAACATGCTTATCATCTTCGTCTAATTTTGGAGAAGCTAAGAGAGCATCAGTTGTATGCGAAGTTCAGTAAGTGTGAGTTTTGGTTGGAAGAGGTCAAGTTTCTTGGTCATGTTATTTCTCAGGCAGGAGTAGCGGTTGATCCTAGCAAAGTGGAAGCTGTGTTAGCATGGCCACGTCCTTCCTCGGTGCACGAAATTCGAAGTTTCTTGGGTTTAGCCGGTTATTATCGAAGGTTTGTGGAAGGATTTTCTCGTTTGTCTGCACCCCTTACTGCTTTGACAAGAAAGGGTGCTGCATTCATTTGGTCTGACAAGTGTGAAAGGAATTTTCAGGAGTTGAAGAGAAGGTTGACTTCAGCACCTGTCTTAGCACTTCCCCAACAGCACAAGCCTTATGTGGTTTTTAGCGATGCATCCAAATTTGGTTTGGGATGTGTCCTTATGCAAGAGGGACGAGTCGTCGCTTATGCGTCTCGTCAGCTGAAAGATCATGAAAAGAATTATCCTACGCATGACTTAGAATTGGCGGCGGTAGTCTTTGCTCTTAAGATTTGGCGACATTATCTGTATGGTGAAGTTTGCGAAGTTTACACTGATCACAAGAGTTTGAAGCATCTATTTTCGCAGA
Source organism: Platycarya longipes (assembly GCA_036559045.1). Lineage (NCBI taxonomy): Eukaryota > Viridiplantae > Streptophyta > Magnoliopsida > Fagales > Juglandaceae > Platycarya > Platycarya longipes. The sequence goes on along the minus strand of CM071803.1, from coordinate 1,151,041 downwards.
AGAATCTTAATATGAGACAGAGAAGATGGTTGGAGTTGATCAGTGATTATCAGTGTGAGATCAAGTACCATCCGGGTAAAGCAAATCAAGTCGCCGATGCTTTAAGTCGAAAATCTTATTTGGTAGATGAGTCTGAGTCATCGGAGTTGGGTTCCCTTCTTTATAGTATGAGGAAATTGTTGGTGGAGAGTTCGCAGCAAGACGAGGAAGTTCTGGTTACAACTCTTAGTGTTCGTGTTGATGATTTTTCAGAATTAAAGACTCTTCAAAGGAAGGATCCGAAGCTACTCGACATCCGAAGAAGAGTTAGAAAAGATAGAGGACCCGCACATTTCAGTCTGGATGGAGAGGGAATTCTCCGATTTCAGAATCGGCGGGTAATACCATCAGAATCAGAATTTAAAGAAAGGATTTTAGCGGAAGCCCATGCTGCTCCTTACTCAGTTCATCCTGGTAGCACGAAGATGTATCAGGACTTGAAGAAAAGCTACTGGTGGGAAGGGACGAAGAGGGATATTGCCTTGTTCGTGGCAAGGTGTTCCACTTGTCGTCAAGTTAAGGCTGAACATCAGAGACCCGCCGGTACTCTTCAACCTCTTCCTATACCTGTGTGGAAGTGGGACGACATTGCCATGGATTTTGTAGTTGGTTTACCAAGGACACCTAGCGGGAAGAATTCAGTTTGGGTGATTATTGATCGCTTGACTAAGAGTGCTCATTTTCTGCCAGTTACAAATACTGATACATTGGGAAAATTAACTCGGCTATATGTTAAGGAGATCGTGCGTCTTCACGGAATACCTAGGACTATAGTGTCGGATCGAGACCCTCGGTTTACGTCTCAGTTTTGGAAGAGCTTACATTCAGCTTTGGGCACCAGATTGAAGCTCAGTAGCGCTTATCATCCTCAGACAGATGGCCAGTCAGAGCGTACCATTCAAACTCTCGAAGATATGCTACGAGCTTGCGTCTTGGAGTTCAAGGGTAGCTGGGAGCACCACTTGCCGTCGATAGAGTTTGCCTATAATAATAGCTTTCACGCTTCCATCCAGATGGCCCCATATGAAGCCCTGTATGGAAGAAAGTGTAGATCACCTCTGTTTTGGGATGAAGTTGGCGAGAGTCGGTTGCTTGGACCTGAGATCTTGCAAGAAATGAAAGATCAAGTCCGGATTATCAGAGACAAGATGGCGGCAGCACAGAGTCGTCAGAAAAGTTACGCTGATACGAGAAGAAGAGATTTGTCCTTTGAAGAAGGAGATTGGGTTTACCTTAAGGTATCTCCTATGAAGGGTGTCAAGCGTTTTGGGAAGAAAGGGAAGCTTAGTCCGAGATACGTCGGTCCCTATCAGATTCTTGAGAAGATTGGACCTGTCGCTTATCGGATCGCTCTGCCTGACTACTTTAGTGATGTTCACGATGTTTTCCACGTGTCGTCATTGAAGAAGAGTTTTGGTCAGCAAGAACCGCGCTTCGTCAATCCTGAGAGAGTTCAACTTAAGCCAGATTTGACTTTTGAAGTTGCGCCAACTCAGATCATAGATTGGAAAGAGCAGCAGTTGAGGTCCAGAACGATACCCTTAGTTAAAGTGTCGTGGGGAGATCCTCTGGCTCAGGATTTCTCTTGGGAGAAAGAAGCGGATATGAGGGAACGTTACCCGTATTTATTTGAAGACCAGTAAATGTTCTCTCTTTTTGGATCGTTTGTACAAATTTCGGGGACGAAATTCTTTTTAAGGGGGGAGGATGTGAGAACTCGTAATTTTACTATCTTTGTAATATATTATTTTAATATTAAATATGTTTTGTTGTTAATATGGATATTATGCATTTTGAGTTAGTGAATATTAATATTATTTTATGGTGCTTGTGTTTAAATATTTAAATATATTTCATTTTCATTTGAAGATATTATTTTTATGATTTAATTGTAAGCTAATTAATTATTTCATTATATTGTTGTGATGCATTTAATTTAATGCTTGAATTTAATATCATTACTTTATATTATTATGCTAGTGATTAAATTAAATTGTTGCATTTTAATTTTTTATAAATTAATATTGTTCGATTTTATATGTATTACTTATACGTTGGGACTTAAGTTTAGTTTAACTTTAGTTTTGGCCCATATGCGAATATTTATATATTTATGTTGTGACGTTGGGCTTCAATTAATTGGTTTAAAGTGGCTTACGGTTTTAGGCATATATATATGTGTGTGTGTGTTTAGTTGGTGAAGAGAGTTTGTAAGCCCAAACCCATTTAGCTTTGCAGCCCATTGTGTTAGTCTAGCATGTTGATCGCCTAAAGCAACCCTTTTTGGTAAAACGGGATCGTTTGGGTTCAGGATTTAAGGGTTTAGCTGCTTCTTCTTCTTCTCCTTCACGCGTACGCATTAGGCTTCTTTTCTTTTTCGTTTCTCCTGTTTTCCGTCGCCGTATAAGTAAGTTTCAGCCCGAGATTTTGCAACTCTCCTTCATCTTGTCTTCACGCATTACATCATTAGAATCCTAGCATATTGTAGATCATTTCCCCTAACTTTTCTTCACAGATCAATGCTTCACGTGCTCGGATTTCAAAGGGTTTTGAAGAGGCTAACTCAAACTTGAGTTGAGAAGAAGAAACGAGCTAAAATAAATGATTAAACCCATGGTTTCAGACCTCAGATAGAGCTCGGTATAGGGGGCTTTTGACGTGGTTTTTCGCATGGTTAGATATGTATTTATTATCTTGGATTTGTTTGGGATTTTACTTACCTGCGGTACCGATCCGCTGAGGGCTGATAGATGGGTTAAAGATATTGAGAGGACATTCGAGATTTGTGGCTGCACAGATGCTCAGAAGGTTCTTTATGCAAGTTATTTATTTCAGGGCGAGGCAGCATCTTGGTGGGAAACAAAGCGAGAACTTCTGGTAGAAGAACTTGAGTCATTTGCTAATGTGACTTGGGAGCGGTTTAAGAAGGAATTTGATGATCGCTTCTTTCCAAGATCAGTACGGCGCCAAAAGGCTCGGGAATTTACCAATTTGATTCAAGGAAGTATGACCGTTGAGGAGTATGCTCGCAAGTTTATGGCGCTTGAGAGATTTGCTAGTCACCTTATAGCTACTGAAGAGTTGCGAGTGGAACGTTTCCAAGAAGGTTTGCGCACAGAGATCCGTCGGCATGTAGCTTGTCATCAGGTGACCACCTTTCAACAGCTAGTCGACATTGCGTCTATTGTTGAACGAGAGTTCGCTATTCCCATTGGTTCTCCCCCAAGTCAGAAAAGAAGAAGCTTTGGAGAGGGCAGTTCGGGATCGCCTCAGAAGTTTGTGTCAAGGGTCGGAGCCCGTCCTCAACCATCTACCGGAGTCCGCATAGGAGGACGAGTCCCAGTTTGTGGAAGATGCAACAGAGCTCATGAGGGCATGTGTCGTCAGGGAGATTATCGGTGTTACAGTTGTGGCCAGGCGGGACATTATGCTCGTGAATGCCCAAACACAGGTCAGGGAAGTCGTGGAGGATATCGTGGTGGCAAAGCTAAACAGAAGCAACCAGTACAAGCCCGAGTTTTCGCTTTGAAGCCTGGTGATTATGACGAAGAAGCCCCCGAGGCACAAGATGTAGGAGTCGTCACAGGTATGTCTTGATCTCATTTTTGGGTTTGTTGCATTGCTTGATTTAATTTTAGTTTCAAGTTGGTAAATTCTGATTTTGTCAGGAAGGGTTCGTTTGTATGAATTTCATGCTTGCACTTTATTTGATTCGGGTGCGTCGCGATCTTTTGTGTCGGCTACGTTTGCTCGGATTTGTAATCTTGCGGTAGAGTCTCTATCTCAGTCTATGGTGGTGGCTCTACCTAATGGTGAGATGGTGTGTTGTTCTAAGATCGCTTTGGGTTGCCCTTTGAGTCTTGGAGATTGGACACTCGATGCAGATTTGATTGTATTTAAGCTGCTTGGCTTCGACATTATCCTTGGAATGGATTGGTTGTATCGACATTTTGCTAGTATAAATTGTCGGAGTAGAGTTGTCAGTTTCCAACTTCCTGGAGGTGATTGCATGGAATTTGCAGGCAGTAAACTGAAAGAGAGACCTACAGTTGTGTCTGCTATTCAAGTAAAGAAAGACATTGCTTGCGGGGCGGATGCCTTTTTGGTTCAATTGGTATCTTCTCCATCTGCGAAGGAGTCAATAGTTGGCATCCCTATAGTAGAAGAATTCCCCGATGTGTTTACAGATGACTTACCTGGATTACCGCCTGTTCGTGATGTGGAATTCACTATCGACTTGGAACCTGGAGCAGCTCCAGTGCACAAGGCTCCTTATCGTATGGCACCTGCTGAGTTGAAAGAATTGAAGACTCAGTTGCAAGATTTGCTGGATAAAGGATTCATTCAACCCAGTTCATCACCTTGGGGAGCGCCAGTGTTATTCGTAAAGAAGAAGGATGGAACCCTCAGGATGTGTATAGATTATCGAGAGCTTAATAAAGTGACTATCAAGAATAAATACCCTTTACCTCGGATTGACGACCTATTTGATCAGCTTCAGGGTGCCGCAGCATTTTCAAAGATTGATTTAAGATCAGGGTATTATCAGCTGAGGATAAAAGATAAGGACATACAGAAGACAGCTTTCAGATCAAGGTACGGGCACTATGAATTCAAAGTGATGCCATTTGGATTAGCTAATGCTCCAGCAGCTTTTATGGATATGATGAATAGGGTGTTTCGACCCTATTTGGATTCTTTTGTTGTTGTCTTTATCGACGACATCTTAGTTTACTCTCGAAGTATTGAAGAACATGCTTATCATCTTCGTCTAATTTTGGAGAAGCTAAGAGAGCATCAGTTGTATGCGAAGTTCAGTAAGTGTGAGTTTTGGTTGGAAGAGGTCAAGTTTCTTGGTCATGTTATTTCTCAGGCAGGAGTAGCGGTTGATCCTAGCAAAGTGGAAGCTGTGTTAGCATGGCCACGTCCTTCCTCGGTGCACGAAATTCGAAGTTTCTTGGGTTTAGCCGGTTATTATCGAAGGTTTGTGGAAGGATTTTCTCGTTTGTCTGCACCCCTTACTGCTTTGACAAGAAAGGGTGCTGCATTCATTTGGTCTGACAAGTGTGAAAGGAATTTTCAGGAGTTGAAGAGAAGGTTGACTTCAGCACCTGTCTTAGCACTTCCCCAACAGCACAAGCCTTATGTGGTTTTTAGCGATGCATCCAAATTTGGTTTGGGATGTGTCCTTATGCAAGAGGGACGAGTCGTCGCTTATGCGTCTCGTCAGCTGAAAGATCATGAAAAGAATTATCCTACGCATGACTTAGAATTGGCGGCGGTAGTCTTTGCTCTTAAGATTTGGCGACATTATCTGTATGGTGAAGTTTGCGAAGTTTACACTGATCACAAGAGTTTGAAGCATCTATTTTCGCAGAAGAATCTTAATATGAGACAGAGAAGATGGTTGGAGTTGATCAGTGATTATCAGTGTGAGATCAAGTACCATCCGGGTAAAGCAAATCAAGTCGCCGATGCTTTAAGTCGAAAATCTTATTTGGTAGATGAGTCTGAGTCATCGGAGTTGGGTTCCCTTCTTTATAGTATGAGGAAATTGTTGGTGGAGAGTTCGCAGCAAGACGAGGAAGTTCTGGTTACAACTCTTAGTGTTCGTGTTGATGATTTTTCAGAATTAAAGACTCTTCAAAGGAAGGATCCGAAGCTACTCGACATCCGAAGAAGAGTTAGAAAAGATAGAGGACCCGCACATTTCAGTCTGGATGGAGAGGGAATTCTCCGATTTCAGAATCGGCGGGTAATACCATCAGAATCAGAATTTAAAGAAAGGATTTTAGCGGAAGCCCATGCTGCTCCTTACTCAGTTCATCCTGGTAGCACGAAGATGTATCAGGACTTGAAGAAAAGCTACTGGTGGGAAGGGACGAAGAGGGATATTGCCTTGTTCGTGGCAAGGTGTTCCACTTGTCGTCAAGTTAAGGCTGAACATCAGAGACCCGCCGGTACTCTTCAACCTCTTCCTATACCTGTGTGGAAGTGGGACGACATTGCCATGGATTTTGTAGTTGGTTTACCAAGGACACCTAGCGGGAAGAATTCAGTTTGGGTGATTATTGATCGCTTGACTAAGAGTGCTCATTTTCTGCCAGTTACAAATACTGATACATTGGGAAAATTAACTCGGCTATATGTTAAGGAGATCGTGCGTCTTCACGGAATACCTAGGACTATAGTGTCGGATCGAGACCCTCGGTTTACGTCTCAGTTTTGGAAGAGCTTACATTCAGCTTTGGGCACCAGATTGAAGCTCAGTAGCGCTTATCATCCTCAGACAGATGGCCAGTCAGAGCGTACCATTCAAACTCTCGAAGATATGCTACGAGCTTGCGTCTTGGAGTTCAAGGGTAGCTGGGAGCACCACTTGCCGTCGATAGAGTTTGCCTATAATAATAGCTTTCACGCTTCCATCCAGATGGCCCCATATGAAGCCCTGTATGGAAGAAAGTGTAGATCACCTCTGTTTTGGGATGAAGTTGGCGAGAGTCGGTTGCTTGGACCTGAGATCTTGCAAGAAATGAAAGATCAAGTCCGGATTATCAGAGACAAGATGGCGGCAGCACAGAGTCGTCAGAAAAGTTACGCTGATACGAGAAGAAGAGATTTGTCCTTTGAAGAAGGAGATTGGGTTTACCTTAAGGTATCTCCTATGAAGGGTGTCAAGCGTTTTGGGAAGAAAGGGAAGCTTAGTCCGAGATACGTCGGTCCCTATCAGATTCTTGAGAAGATTGGACCTGTCGCTTATCGGATCGCTCTGCCTGACTACTTTAGTGATGTTCACGATGTTTTCCACGTGTCGTCATTGAAGAAGAGTTTTGGTCAGCAAGAACCGCGCTTCGTCAATCCTGAGAGAGTTCAACTTAAGCCAGATTTGACTTTTGAAGTTGCGCCAACTCAGATCATAGATTGGAAAGAGCAGCAGTTGAGGTCCAGAACGATACCCTTAGTTAAAGTGTCGTGGGGAGATCCTCTGGCTCAGGATTTCTCTTGGGAGAAAGAAGCGGATATGAGGGAACGTTACCCGTATTTATTTGAAGACCAGTAAATGTTCTCTCTTTTTGGATCGTTTGTACAAATTTCGGGGACGAAATTCTTTTTAAGGGGGGGAGGATGTGAGAACTCGTAATTTTACTATCTTTGTAATATATTATTTTAATATTAAATATGTTTTGTTGTTAATATGGATATTATGCATTTTGAGTTAGTGAATATTAATATTATTTTATGGTGCTTGTGTTTAAATATTTAAATATATTTCATTTTCATTTGAAGATATTATTTTTATGATTTAATTGTAAGCTAATTAATTATTTCATTATATTGTTGTGATGCATTTAATTTAATGCTTGAATTTAATATCATTACTTTATATTATTATGCTGGTGATTAAATTAAATTGTTGCATTTTAATTTTTTATAAATTAATATTGTTCGATTTTATATGTATTACTTATACGTTGGGACTTAAGTTTAGTTTAACTTTAGTTTTGGCCCATATGCGAATATTTATATATTTATGTTGTGACGTTGGGCTTCAATTAATTGGTTTAAAGTGGCTTACGGTTTTAGGCATATATATATGTGTGTGTGTGTTTAGTTGGTGAAGAGAGTTTGTAAGCCCAAACCCATTTAGCTTTGCAGCCCATTGTGTTAGTCTAGCATGTTGATCGCCTAAAGCAACCCTTTTTGGTAAAACGGGATCGTTTGGGTTCAGGATTTAAGGGTTTAGCTGCTTCTTCTTCTTCTCCTTCACGCGTACGCATTAGGCTTCTTTTCTTTTTCGTTTCTCCTGTTTTCCGTCGCCGTATAAGTAAGTTTCAGCCCGAGATTTTGCAACTCTCCTTCATCTTGTCTTCACGCATTACATCATTAGAATCCTAGCATATTGTAGATCATTTCCCCTAACTTTTCTTCACAGATCAATGCTTCACGTGCTCGGATTTCAAAGGGTTTTGAAGAGGCTAACTCAAACTTGAGTTGAGAAGAAGAAACGAGCTAAAATAAATGATTAAACCCATGGTTTCAGACCTCAGATAGAGCTCGGTATAGGGGGCTTTTGACGTGGTTTTTCGCATGGTTAGATATGTATTTATTATCTTGGATTTGTTTGGGATTTTACTTACCTGCGGTACCGATCCGCTGAGGGCTGATAGATGGGTTAAAGATATTGAGAGGACATTCGAGATTTGTGGCTGCACAGATGCTCAGAAGGTTCTTTATGCAAGTTATTTATTTCAGGGCGAGGCAGCATCTTGGTGGGAAACAAAGCGAGAACTTCTGGTAGAAGAACTTGAGTCATTTGCTAATGTGACTTGGGAGCGGTTTAAGAAGGAATTTGATGATCGCTTCTTTCCAAGATCAGTACGGCGCCAAAAGGCTCGGGAATTTACCAATTTGATTCAAGGAAGTATGACCGTTGAGGAGTATGCTCGCAAGTTTATGGCGCTTGAGAGATTTGCTAGTCACCTTATAGCTACTGAAGAGTTGCGAGTGGAACGTTTCCAAGAAGGTTTGCGCACAGAGATCCGTCGGCATGTAGCTTGTCATCAGGTGACCACCTTTCAACAGCTAGTCGACATTGCGTCTATTGTTGAACGAGAGTTCGCTATTCCCATTGGTTCTCCCCCAAGTCAGAAAAGAAGAAGCTTTGGAGAGGGCAGTTCGGGATCGCCTCAGAAGTTTGTGTCAAGGGTCGGAGCCCGTCCTCAACCATCTACCGGAGTCCGCATAGGAGGACGAGTCCCAGTTTGTGGAAGATGCAACAGAGCTCATGAGGGCATGTGTCGTCAGGGAGATTATCGGTGTTACAGTTGTGGCCAGGCGGGACATTATGCTCGTGAATGCCCAAACACAGGTCAGGGAAGTCGTGGAGGATATCGTGGTGGCAAAGCTAAACAGAAGCAACCAGTACAAGCCCGAGTTTTCGCTTTGAAGCCTGGTGATTATGACGAAGAAGCCCCCGAGGCACAAGATGTAGGAGTCGTCACAGGTATGTCTTGATCTCATTTTTGGGTTTGTTGCATTGCTTGATTTAATTTTAGTTTCAAGTTGGTAAATTCTGATTTTGTCAGGAAGGGTTCGTTTGTATGAATTTCATGCTTGCACTTTATTTGATTCGGGTGCGTCGCGATCTTTTGTGTCGGCTACGTTTGCTCGGATTTGTAATCTTGCGGTAGAGTCTCTATCTCAGTCTATGGTGGTGGCTCTACCTAATGGTGAGATGGTGTGTTGTTCTAAGATCGCTTTGGGTTGCCCTTTGAGTCTTGGAGATTGGACACTCGATGCAGATTTGATTGTATTTAAGCTGCTTGGCTTCGACATTATCCTTGGAATGGATTGGTTGTATCGACATTTTGCTAGTATAAATTGTCGGAGTAGAGTTGTCAGTTTCCAACTTCCTGGAGGTGATTGCATGGAATTTGCAGGCAGTAAACTGAAAGAGAGACCTACAGTTGTGTCTGCTATTCAAGTAAAGAAAGACATTGCTTGCGGGGCGGATGCCTTTTTGGTTCAATTGGTATCTTCTCCATCTGCGAAGGAGTCAATAGTTGGCATCCCTATAGTAGAAGAATTCCCCGATGTGTTTACAGATGACTTACCTGGATTACCGCCTGTTCGTGATGTGGAATTCACTATCGACTTGGAACCTGGAGCAGCTCCAGTGCACAAGGCTCCTTATCGTATGGCACCTGCTGAGTTGAAAGAATTGAAGACTCAGTTGCAAGATTTGCTGGATAAAGGATTCATTCAACCCAGTTCATCACCTTGGGGAGCGCCAGTGTTATTCGTAAAGAAGAAGGATGGAACCCTCAGGATGTGTATAGATTATCGAGAGCTTAATAAAGTGACTATCAAGAATAAATACCCTTTACCTCGGATTGACGACCTATTTGATCAGCTTCAGGGTGCCGCAGCATTTTCAAAGATTGATTTAAGATCAGGGTATTATCAGCTGAGGATAAAAGATAAGGACATACAGAAGACAGCTTTCAGATCAAGGTACGGGCACTATGAATTCAAAGTGATGCCATTTGGATTAGCTAATGCTCCAGCAGCTTTTATGGATATGATGAATAGGGTGTTTCGACCCTATTTGGATTCTTTTGTTGTTGTCTTTATCGACGACATCTTAGTTTACTCTCGAAGTATTGAAGAACATGCTTATCATCTTCGTCTAATTTTGGAGAAGCTAAGAGAGCATCAGTTGTATGCGAAGTTCAGTAAGTGTGAGTTTTGGTTGGAAGAGGTCAAGTTTCTTGGTCATGTTATTTCTCAGGCAGGAGTAGCGGTTGATCCTAGCAAAGTGGAAGCTGTGTTAGCATGGCCACGTCCTTCCTCGGTGCACGAAATTCGAAGTTTCTTGGGTTTAGCCGGTTATTATCGAAGGTTTGTGGAAGGATTTTCTCGTTTGTCTGCACCCCTTACTGCTTTGACAAGAAAGGGTGCTGCATTCATTTGGTCTGACAAGTGTGAAAGGAATTTTCAGGAGTTGAAGAGAAGGTTGACTTCAGCACCTGTCTTAGCACTTCCCCAACAGCACAAGCCTTATGTGGTTTTTAGCGATGCATCCAAATTTGGTTTGGGATGTGTCCTTATGCAAGAGGGACGAGTCGTCGCTTATGCGTCTCGTCAGCTGAAAGATCATGAAAAGAATTATCCTACGCATGACTTAGAATTGGCGGCGGTAGTCTTTGCTCTTAAGATTTGGCGACATTATCTGTATGGTGAAGTTTGCGAAGTTTACACTGATCACAAGAGTTTGAAGCATCTATTTTCGCAGAAGAATCTTAATATGAGACAGAGAAGATGGTTGGAGTTGATCAGTGATTATCAGTGTGAGATCAAGTACCATCCGGGTAAAGCAAATCAAGTCGCCGATGCTTTAAGTCGAAAATCTTATTTGGTAGATGAGTCTGAGTCATCGGAGTTGGGTTCCCTTCTTTATAGTATGAGGAAATTGTTGGTGGAGAGTTCGCAGCAAGACGAGGAAGTTCTGGTTACAACTCTTAGTGTTCGTGTTGATGATTTTTCAGAATTAAAGACTCTTCAAAGGAAGGATCCGAAGCTACTCGACATCCGAAGAAGAGTTAGAAAAGATAGAGGACCCGCACATTTCAGTCTGGATGGAGAGGGAATTCTCCGATTTCAGAATCGGCGGGTAATACCATCAGAATCAGAATTTAAAGAAAGGATTTTAGCGGAAGCCCATGCTGCTCCTTACTCAGTTCATCCTGGTAGCACGAAGATGTATCAGGACTTGAAGAAAAGCTACTGGTGGGAAGGGACGAAGAGGGATATTGCCTTGTTCGTGGCAAGGTGTTCCACTTGTCGTCAAGTTAAGGCTGAACATCAGAGACCCGCCGGTACTCTTCAACCTCTTCCTATACCTGTGTGGAAGTGGGACGACATTGCCATGGATTTTGTAGTTGGTTTACCAAGGACACCTAGCGGGAAGAATTCAGTTTGGGTGATTATTGATCGCTTGACTAAGAGTGCTCATTTTCTGCCAGTTACAAATACTGATACATTGGGAAAATTAACTCGGCTATATGTTAAGGAGATCGTGCGTCTTCACGGAATACCTAGGACTATAGTGTCGGATCGAGACCCTCGGTTTACGTCTCAGTTTTGGAAGAGCTTACATTCAGCTTTGGGCACCAGATTGAAGCTCAGTAGCGCTTATCATCCTCAGACAGATGGCCAGTCAGAGCGTACCATTCAAACTCTCGAAGATATGCTACGAGCTTGCGTCTTGGAGTTCAAGGGTAGCTGGGAGCACCACTTGCCGTCGATAGAGTTTGCCTATAATAATAGCTTTCACGCTTCCATCCAGATGGCCCCATATGAAGCCCTGTATGGAAGAAAGTGTAGATCACCTCTGTTTTGGGATGAAGTTGGCGAGAGTCGGTTGCTTGGACCTGAGATCTTGCAAGAAATGAAAGATCAAGTCCGGATTATCAGAGACAAGATGGCGGCAGCACAGAGTCGTCAGAAAAGTTACGCTGATACGAGAAGAAGAGATTTGTCCTTTGAAGAAGGAGATTGGGTTTACCTTAAGGTATCTCCTATGAAGGGTGTCAAGCGTTTTGGGAAGAAAGGGAAGCTTAGTCCGAGATACGTCGGTCCCTATCAGATTCTTGAGAAGATTGGACCTGTCGCTTATCGGATCGCTCTGCCTGACTACTTTAGTGATGTTCACGATGTTTTCCACGTGTCGTCATTGAAGAAGAGTTTTGGTCAGCAAGAACCGCGCTTCGTCAATCCTGAGAGAGTTCAACTTAAGCCAGATTTGACTTTTGAAGTTGCGCCAACTCAGATCATAGATTGGAAAGAGCAGCAGTTGAGGTCCAGAACGATACCCTTAGTTAAAGTGTCGTGGGGAGATCCTCTGGCTCAGGATTTCTCTTGGGAGAAAGAAGCGGATATGAGGGAACGTTACCCGTATTTATTTGAAGACCAGTAAATGTTCTCTCTTTTTGGATCGTTTGTACAAATTTCGGGGACGAAATTCTTTTTAAGGGGGGGAGGATGTGAGAACTCGTAATTTTACTATCTTTGTAATATATTATTTTAATATTAAATATGTTTTGTTGTTAATATGGATATTATGCATTTTGAGTTAGTGAATATTAATATTATTTTATGGTGCTTGTGTTTAAATATTTAAATATATTTCATTTTCATTTGAAGATATTATTTTTATGATTTAATTGTAAGCTAATTAATTATTTCATTATATTGTTGTGATGCATTTAATTTAATGCTTGAATTTAATATCATTACTTTATATTATTATGCTGGTGATTAAATTAAATTGTTGCATTTTAATTTTTTATAAATTAATATTGTTCGATTTTATATGTATTACTTATACGTTGGGACTTAAGTTTAGTTTAACTTTAGTTTTGGCCCATATGCGAATATTTATATATTTATGTTGTGACGTTGGGCTTCAATTAATTGGTTTAAAGTGGCTTACGGTTTTAGGCATATATATATGTGTGTGTGTGTTTAGTTGGTGAAGAGAGTTTGTAAGCCCAAACCCATTTAGCTTTGCAGCCCATTGTGTTAGTCTAGCATGTTGATCGCCTAAAGCAACCCTTTTTGGTAAAACGGGATCGTTTGGGTTCAGGATTTAAGGGTTTAGCTGCTTCTTCTTCTTCTCCTTCACGCGTACGCATTAGGCTTCTTTTCTTTTTCGTTTCTCCTGTTTTCCGTCGCCGTATAAGTAAGTTTCAGCCCGAGATTTTGCAACTCTCCTTCATCTTGTCTTCACGCATTACATCATTAGAATCCTAGCATATTGTAGATCATTTCCCCTAACTTTTCTTCACAGATCAATGCTTCACGTGCTCGGATTTCTAGCAAAGTCGTGAGTTTTAAATTATTTTATTCCCTTTGTTTGCATCTAAAAATTTGAGATCCCCTTCCATAGAATCTTGTGGTTTATCCTGTCCAAAATCCATGATTCGTAGTCGGTTGTAGGCTTATAAAATACATATCTAACCATGCGAAAAACCACGTCAAAAGCCCCCTATACCGAGCTCTATCTGAGGTCTGAAACCATGGGTTTAATCATTTATTTTAGCTCGTTTCTTCTTCTCAACTCAAGTTTGAGTTAGCCTCTTCAAAACCCTTTGAAATCCGAAAATTATATAGGTGTTTTATTGGGTATTTCTCGCCGTAAAATTTCCGCAAATCAACGTTTACGACACTCTCGGTAAGCTTTTTCTCTAATTTAATTGATTAAATTGTTTTGGTGTTAATTTTAATTTATTTTGTGGTATGATTTTATTAATGATTAAGTGTTTAGTTTAGTTAGTTAATAATTGTATTTTATTTATTTACAGTCAGATGATTTATTTATTTGGTTACAATATTCAGAATATTTATATGAGTTTGTTGTATATATATATATATGAATATTGTTTTATTTATGTTATTGATTTAATTAAATTTTTAGGTTTATTTATTGGTTTTATTGATGTTACTATAATTTATTGGTGTTTTAATTAAGTTGGTTTTGAATTATTTTAGTTATTCCCGATATTGATATTTATTTATTTGTAATGATTTATATACGTTAGACGCTTTGGGCGTGGCTATAACTGCAAGTACTCAGTTGGAAGCTTTGAAACGTTGTTGGACATTTTCGGTAACTTCGGAAATTACTAGCGAACGAACTGTAAGTATTTTCCAAATAAATTTTAAGATTTAAATATATTTTTGCATTAACATCTATGTGTTGGTTGATGTTGGTATTTGTTGGTTGATTGGATTATTTAATTGTTGGATATTTGCTGCATGGTTATCTGCATTGTGTATTTACGCGCATGCTCATGAAAATATTTGGAAAGTGGATTTTGGCATGATTTCGGATTTTCATGTGTTGGAAATGGGATTTAAATTGTGTTTAGCGGATTTTAATGGTTTTGGGCTGAGTCATAACGGGGACGGCGATACGTAACGCCCGTTGTGATCAGCGTGTGTGTGTGTGGATGACATAATGGGGACGGCGATACGTAACGCCCATTATGGTCATCGGGTGTGCATTTCATATCGGGGACGGCGATACGTAACGCCCGGTATGAAATGAGTGTGTGTGGATCGTAATGGGGACGGCGATACGTAACGCCCATTATGATTTCGGGTGTGTGTGTAAATCATATCGGGGACGGCGATACGTAACGCCCGGTATGATTGGTTTTGAGGATGTTATTTTATGAGAAAAGATGGGTGATTTTATTGGGATTTTATTGTGGATTAAGATGAGGTTTTGGCGTGTGTGGTTATTTAATTAATTTTGAGAAGAATGATTTTGAGCCTCATGCATATGGTAATTGTTCTTGGTTGTTGTTGTGGCATTAATGTATTTTTTGTCTTTTGGTTTGGTTGGTTTGTACTTACCTGCGATGCCATCTTGGCGTCGTAGTTTTATTTGGATGCACACTTTGGAGAGGCCGAGCCTGAGGAGATGGCTCCACTATTGAGGTGATGTTATTAATTGTTATCTCGGGAAATTTATTTTCCCCTCTTTATAATTATGTATTTGTTTAATTTGTATTTTTGGTTGACTGTATTAAATCTCTGGTTGGAGAATTTACTTTGGTTTGGTTTGTATTTATTTCTAAAATTCTGGTACTTAGATATAAATTTATTATCCGCTGCGACCTATATTTTTATGCATGTCACGTGTGCTCACACGTTTGACACGTGTTGTTGGGATGTGTGACCCGTGTTGTCATCATCCCGACGCCTCGATTCCCGTGTTGTTTTAAGTAGAATTTGGGGGCGTCACAACTGTCACCGCCCCCAACACTAGGACCACCACCTGCCGGCCAACCTACCCCGACGATTCCGACAACCTCCCATCTCCCCTCTATGAGCCGAAATTCGAATGGGCATTATAATATCCATTCATGCGTTTTCGGCCACCGTCAGCCACCCCTGGCATCGGCAGTTCGCCGGTAGCCTCAGAGCACCCTCTTGTATCACCCCCAACTGCCGGCACCACCCACGACAGCCCAAATACCCCAACCCAAAATAGGTATTTCAAATACCCATACACGGGTTTGCCACCCTAGCGCCACCACCGACCACCACCTGGTCTCACCGCTACCACCAAGGAGTTCCCCTTGCTCCGGCGACCACCTCCCTAACTCAGCTCCTCAAACCATGGCATCACCTTTCTTGTACAATCCCAAATTCGAAAATGGGTTTCCACCCATTTTGAGCCGGTCCACCACCTTCTGCTGGTTGCACCGCCTCACCACCACCATCATGAGATTTTTCATCATTCAATGAGTATTTTCCTAAATTTTGATGTCAAACCGAGTATCCTAACCCAACGTACAAAATGACTACTATGAACGATATGGATTGGCTCTTGTTTGAAGATTTTTGCTTTTATCTGCTGTAAGTATTTTCTAAATAAATTTTGAGATTTAGATATATTTTGCAATAACAAATATTGTGTATTGGTTAGGTATTGAATATATTTGTGTATTGTTGTATTCATTGCATAGTACATGCATGTTCATGTTTGTAAAGAAAAATTGGATTTTCGCATAATTACATACATGTTCATGTGTTGGAAATAGAAATTGGGTTTTCATGTGTTAATGATTTTCTGATGCATGTGTATCACGACCCCAAGCCGAGATGGAGCATTATTCCGGTGGAACTCCTCTGGTCATTCGAGAGCAGAATAAATTGAGTGATGTCCCTTGGGTTGTCACTGGGTGACAACGGGATCGGACGAGATAATAATGCTCTCGTGCCGACTCTGTTGCTCCTCTGCTGGCGAGGGCTAGGGAATGCCTAATTATGGTACGTGTTGGGCGCAGTTAGCTAGGCATTGCCCGTTCCGAAGTCACATACGTGGTCGTTACTTTCGGTGTGATGATGAAAGTCAGGGTGTGCGGATGGTCCCTTGGGGAGATCATGGTGCATACAGTTAATAAAATGGATGTTTATGCCATTTTCTGGGAAAATTCCGGATTTTGATTATTAAATTTTACGTGGACCATTTTCTGAGAAAATGGTTGTGGTTTTAAAAGATTTACATGTATCATTTTCTGAAAAAATGATGGATGTTTTATTGGAGTTTTATCTTGAGCCAAAATGAGACTTTGGCGTATGTGGTTTATTTGTTTATTTTGATAAATATATTTTTGAGCTTCATGCATATAGTGTCATGTTCATATGTATTGTGTTGCATGAATATATTTTATATCTTATGGTTTGTCTGGGTTGTACTTACCTGCAATGCCATTTTTTGGCGTCGTAATTTTATTTTTTTTTTGATGCAGAGTTTGAGAAGGTTGAGTTTGAGGAGGCGGCTCTGCCGTTGATGTACTATTATTATAATCTATTATATTGGAAAAATGTTTTCCCTTTTTTATAAATATGTTTTTTTTTAGGATGTCTTTTGGGTGACTGTATTAATTCTCCTGTTTAAAAATTTATGTTAAATTGATTTGTAATATTTTTAAAAATTCTAGTATTAGGATATTGACTTTATTTATTCGTTACTATTATTTATGCATGTCACATGTTCACACACTTAGCACTTGACATTGAAAGTGCGTAACTCATGTTGTCAGCATTCCGACATCTCGATTCTCGTATTTCTATATATGGAAGTTTGAGGCATTACAAAAATTATTTTTTTTTTTACAAAATTTAATCTAATTTAAAAATAAAATATAATTTATATAAAATAAAATGATATAATAATATGATGATATATTTTTATTATAAGTAAAAATAAAAATTAGATAATTTTTAATATATAAACATAATATGATGAATTTTTTTAAAATTATATTTAAAAATATAAAAAAAAAAAAAATGACCGTCTCGTGCTATACAGCTCATTAATTATCGGAGTCGAGAGGACGTGATGTTTCATTGCATTAATCCGCAGCTTTAAATATTGATCATGTCATGATTCATCGTCAAACGCTCAAAAAAAAAAAAAAAAAAAAAAGTAATGATAGACATAATTCTTTTTACAATCTTTATTATAAGAGTGATGATATACGACGAATTTTACGGTTTTTTTTACAATTTATAATGTAATAGAATTTTATTTTTAATTTTTTTAAGTATTTTTTAAAATAATTTAATTATTAAGAAAAATAAAAAATAAAAAATTAATTAATACTCACATTCTTAATTATTAAATAAAATTAACAATTATAAAAACTAAATATAAAATAATTATAAAAAAATAGTAACCATCATTTTTGTTATTATAATCACGTGTTAAAATAAAATATTTAAATCAATTAATATTATTTTTATAAAATATTTTATAAAAATATTTTTTATTTATAATATAATTATCGTAAAACTTGTAAAAAAATTATATATCTATCATTTTCAAAAAAAAAAAAAACGAACGTGGAAAACCTGTCCGGAACATGATACTAGATTCCCTCGATACTATACTATAAAGACTTTATCATGGTACTGAGACCAGAGCAGCTTTACGTGCGTTAAAATACAAACCAAGAAATCAAACTTGACATGCCACGCATGCATCGACGTTATTTAAGCATTAGCAACGACATGATGTTTTAGTCCTCATCATATATAAACCATTAATTAAACTAATTAATTAATATGATGAATTAATTAGCTTAATTAATTTCACATTCCACATGATTTACAAGATAACCTTTTAAATCAGAGGGAATATATTTTTTTCACTTTCTTTTGGCCAAAGGGAAGCCGGTGGTGATATATGGCATGCATGAATCATTAATTGGCTCGCCTCAAGCCGTAATCTTTTTCATTTTTTAAATTTGAATCCTATTGATAAATTTCAGAGCATATTGCATGTGGCTCCGCATATATCAGATCAAATGCTACTCTTACAGACGGGCGACTGGGAATCCCGTCAAGAAGAGTATAACTTTTTTTAATGATTAAAAATATATGTTTTATTAATATTGTGATTTTTTTTTAAATTTTTTAAAAATATTTAAAAGTGATAAAAATATTCATAATAAAAGCAAAATAATTTTTTTTTGTCAATTAGGCGGGAACTATTTGGGACCCGTTGTTTGTAATTGTATATATATATATATATATATATATAAAAGGCATGTTGGGCTGCAGCCTTATGCCGCTCTAGTCTAACATACCATTACTAATTTTTTATTTTGAAAAAAAAAAAAGGGACTGTAGCACTGTGTGCCTCTAGGCTGCAGCACACGGGCTACAGCCAATATTTTCCCATATATATTGTGCAAAAAGTTATGACAAATAGTCCTATATACATATTAGCATTAACAACAGTACACATGCATGCACAATCGTTTAGGCCCTGTTTGTATTCGAGACTCACCTCAACTCATCTCCATTTCATTAGGGGTAAACTCCCGGCCCGGCCTGACCCGACACGATAACAAAAGCTACCGTTAGCCCGTTTGGCCGATTATCGGAACCCGATATCCTTATCGGGTAATTGGTATTCCGATTTTTTTTTTTTTAAAGATTTTATTCAGAAGATAAGAAAAATAACTTGAATAAGATTGTAGTGTACAAATTTTGTAGAATTGTTTTGCTTTTAAAAGCCATCGAGATTCACTTTAGAACAAAACATTATGTTACTATAGCTCTCAAATCAAATGCCAAAATGTTATTATAGCCACACAACAAAAGTACACTATGGGTCCATTACCTAATAACAATTGTAAGGGGAACTAAAAAACAAAACAAAAAACTAACATTTTCGCTGCCCAAGCTATTATGAAGAAAAGAAATAGACATTATAAACCTAGCAAAAGGGACATGCCCTTTTGACTATAGATGGATGATCAGACATTATCTAGTTATAAGAAGAAGAACCTATCGAATAAATAAAAGATAATCACATTCTCTAATCTGCATAGAGATTAGGTTCCAAGATACAGCAAAAAGAAAAACACAAAGGAAGGCCATAGAACATATTTCAAGATGCAAATCACATCAAAATGAGCCAAACTTTCAGATCCATCAACAAGAAAATCTCTTTAGCAGACAGTTTTGAGAACCCTCTGGAGTCTAGACTGCTATTAAAGCACAGGAAAACCCAAAGGACTCTTCTCAGCAAAACGTTGGCTCATCTTTTTCTCATTTCTCACTCTTAGGCTCTCAGCAACAAAATTAATGTTGTCTAATCAAATGTTTTCCATCAGCTGCAAAGTCGGGTAAAATTATGTAAATATACTTATAAAAAATGAAAAATATAGAAATGATGTAAATATACTTATAAAATAAAAAAATATGCACCAAAATTATATGCTATCAGCTGCAAAGATACAGAGAAATGAAAAATAGCACTTACCTATACAATTTTATGCTTCTTTTTGGTTAATCAATCACATTCAAAATATTATGCAAAGTTTATCTCTACATGAAACAAAAAAATTATGTTAAACATATAATTAATTGAAAGGTCTAAAATAAAATATTATTCAAATATGAATTTTACCAGTTTCTAACTTGTAGCTTTCAACATCTTCCATTACATCTTGGGAATCATAATTAACAGAGGGAGCCTTCAACCAGTTTTATGTGCAGATAAGAGCTTCAATCGTTGTTGGGGCCAATGAACTACGAAATGAATCTAAGACACGACCTCCAGTACTAAATGCAGACTCAGAAGAAACAGTAGATACGGGAATAACTAACAAATCTCGAGCTTTTTTGGCAATTATCGAAAATCTAACTGAGTTCATCTTCCACTATAGTAGAATATTAAAGTCGGGTGTCATTCGTTCAACACTTTCCGTAAAATACTTATCCAATTCTGTTTTAAACTCTTCCACACCCATTAATGATTTATGTTGAAAATACATATCTAATATATTCTCACAATCATCATCACAAAAAGTGTTACTTTGGGTCTCATCTCTGCCTACACTTGATTGGCCCCTACTTGAATCTACACTCGATTTTAAATATTTCCTATACATCTGCTCCAACATCCTCTTTAACCCACCAACAAGTTCAGATCCTCGCTCATGACCAATAACATTTGTAAAACAAAATTTCAAAACTTCCAATTTGTTGCCCGGATCAAGCATAGTACAATGTACAACATTTTGTTCAATTTAATTAAATCCTCCCAATATTTGTCATATTTCAACATCATCTTCTTCGACATGGATTTCAGCATATTGCTCTCACTTCTTGAAAATTTTTTCAAATGGTTATAGATTGCAAATATATATCTTATAAATAAATTTGAAGTTGCATAAACTGAGCCTGAAATCCGCAAAGTCATGTCATAAAAAATATTCAAAAATCGTACAAATATCTTGATTGTTTTCCAATCTTGTGAAGTTAGTACTTTACATTCAACTTCATGTAAATACGGGATAAACTCACTATCTTCATCTTGCAACACCTCAAACGCTGCATAATGCTTTAGAGCCGCACTCAACATTAGATATGTTGAGTTCAATCTAGTTGAAACGTCAAGACAAAGAAGTCCACCACCAATAATATTTTGTTTATCTACACATGACTTGAACTTGTCAAGTCTTGCAGGGGAAGACTTGACATATTTAACTGCATGGCGAATCTTCACAACTGATGTACTAACTTTTGTCAAACCATCTTTGACGATGAGATTCAAAATACGTGCACAACATCTTATATGCATAAACTCCTTATCTAATACCATGCAATCTCTAAACTTGAAAATTTTTCTCAAATAATCAATGGCCGTATTGTTAGCAGATGCATTATCAAGTGTAATTGTGAAAATCTTCTTTATGTTCCATTCAAGTATGGATGGCTCAGTCTCTCTTCCTATTGTGATCCCTTTATGATTATGAGCTTTCTTAAAATGGATTATTCTCTTATGCAATGTCCAATCCTTATCAACAAAATGGGCTGTTATGCACATAGAGTTAAGATTTTGAACTGATGTGCATATATCAGTTGTAATGCAAATCTTATAATCAAATTGTATAAATATGGTTTTCAACTTCTCTTTTTCTAACATATAAATTTTCATACAATCTCTTGCATAATAGTAATGCGAGAGGGGATTGGAAATTTAGGCTCAAGTACGGCCATAAAGCCTTGAAAGCCTTCTTTTTTCAAAATTAAACAGTAGCTCATCCTTAATTATCATTTTCGCTATTGCCAACCGTATTTTTTGTTCATTGTACTTAGTAGGTCCAATACTAGGACTGTTAGTTGTACCATCCACCCTTGTCCTCCTAGCTTCTGTCTCTTTTAATTGGGAGTTATCCCTTCTATCTCCAATAGCAGCATGCAAGGCTTTGCAATTTTCAACATGGTACTTCAAGGATAAAGTACCTTGTTTTTTAGGATGGCATAATAAAACCTTACCACAATAATTGCATGTGGCTGTGGGCTCATTGGGATCCTCATCATTTCTCGTAAAGTATCACCATACATCTGATCTGCACCTTCTTCTTGGGATATGAGGGCGAACTTGAGGACTAGTTGCTTGGAAAGAGCTATCCGAAATTGTAGGTAGAGTGCTATCCAAATGAATGGATACTAACTCAGACCTAGATGAATGCATAGAAGCACTAAGTTCCATAGGATTCAACTGTAAAACTACAAAAAGATTATGGGTGTTGGTGCCATAGTATCGGCCTAGAAGCCAGTAACTTACGTTGATTTGCAAAAGCATTGCCACAGCAAGACAGGAAAATCATATAGAAAAACTATGTACACAAATAGGAAAATTGTACAGAATAATCTACTGTTGTTTGCTTTTTAGTATATAAAATGCATGACAGCCCATTCATTCTTGTCGACCAATTTGCTGGTCTCTTTTCTTCATTAGCAAGACTGGTTATGTTAACTTAATATGAACATTCTTTAACGTCCATTTTACTCTGTTTTTGTAACGTTTACATTATTTTTTCTGCTCTTTATCTTAAATTTTATCGTATTTAGTTACACTTGTTGTTTCACATGTTTTTTGTCATTTAAAAAAATTAAAATACATTAAATTAGTAAGTGTAATTCGAGATGATAAATTTAAGACAGAATAATATTTTTGGTGTTTATAAAATGTACAATAATTCTTTAGGGCCCTATTTATGATCTATGTCAATCCTATAAATACTTAGAAGATGATCCTATGAAATTCTCACCTTATTTGCAATTAAAGGAGATGAGAGAATGACTCCAGTAATGAGTGGGAACTAACCCAATATTGAAAGAGCAGTTTTTCATTATGTGCTAGTTATCAATGGAGGATAAATCATTCGGGCAACATAGAAACACAATTTCTATTTAAAATCAAATATTCACCAACCAGATGATGACCAAGAGCGAAACCCAACACAAGAAGAATGAAAAGGATGGATCTAAAAATCCAATGCAATTTATGAATCTAAAAATCAAAGTTGTCGAGCCTCACTTATCATGTTAAATGCCCAATCATGAACTTCCTTTTAAAAGGGAGAAAAATATCCAATACCCAATTAATGAAAGCAAACCCAATTGAATACAGACGTAGAGAAACTCACAGCAACTATACCCCCATAAGCTGGTTTTCAAACAATACAATGAAGCTAAAGCTAACTGCATACAACTACACCAAAATACACTCAATTAAGTCAACTGAGCAATCGAGCGAGACAGAAAGACGAGAACAGAGCTTACCTCTAAGAATCTAGCTTCCTGTTCGAGAGTCCAAGAAGAGCTTAGCAATCGGCGGGAAGAGCTGAGCGAGAGAGAGAAGCTATTGACGAAAAACTGAGAAATCAAACGAATGAGAGAATCGATTGATAGAGGGGGCATACAAATGAGAGAAATTGAGAGAATCGATTTAGCCATTTAGGTCTGTTTGAACTTTGAATTTGGCTTATCGTGCATTACCCGATTCGAAAACAGCGAAACGGGTACGGGTATCGGAATGGATAAATTCTGATAAGCTTATTGGCATGAAATAACGGGTTGGGCTATCAGTCGGGTCGGATCGAGTCTCCGAGTTTTTTGTTCACCCTTACATTTCATCATTATATTTTTTAATTATTTATACAAAACACAAATTTCTATACACCTTTTTCAAATTTCAATACATATTTTTCAAATCCAAAAATAATAATAATAATATTAAAAAAAAGACTAAATTCATCTCAATTTATCTCATTTGTTGATAATAGAGTACGAACCCATGACGAGAAAAGGACATATGTCTGATCACATTCAATATATAATTGGCCTCTTTTGTTTTTTATAAATCATCTCATTTAATCTTATCACTTGACTAAAGATAAATAATATTTTCTTATTAAAATAAAATTAAAAAAAAATTCAAATTAGAATCCCAAATCAAGATCTCAAATAGGGACATATAACATTTTCTTATTAAAAATTAGAATACTTCTTAAAGAAATGATTTGGAATCTCACGATTGGGGCCCTTTCCAGGCTCATAGGCTTATTTAATTAGAAAAAAAAAATTAAATGTTTTATTTGCACATTCTCTTTTATCATTTTAGTGGAAAAAAATTATAAAATAAATATAAAATAAATTATATTTACGGAGACGCAAAGGCCCCAATCAGGAGGCCCATATTATTGCTCCGTAAATATATACGGTCTCTGTTATTTTATTCAGCAAAAAGCCTACAAAGATTTATTCGCAAAAAAGTGGTCATGTAAGGGCTGGGCTAGGCCCGACTAGACCCAGACAAGGCGGCCCATGAAAGTTCGAAGCAGATGATATCGGGTACTTCTGTTTTGTTGCCCCCAGGGCCCATTAGAAAGGACGTAACTTGGTAGACAATTGCTGCCTGGAAAACGAAGAGAATAAGGACGGCGTTGGTGGTTAATTGTAATAAACTGAATTCCCTCAAAGTCGATGGTTTTTGGAGGAATTGGGATTTGTTCGGAATTTCCCATTTTTTGTACCGATTAATTGAATTATTAAAATTTTTGGGCTTCTCCAAACGCTCTAAATTTTAATTTCCATCTATCGAGATACTATCGAAGTTGAGCGAAAATGATGGTGGAGGATCTCGCTGTTGAGGCCAAGGAATCGGCGGTGCGCGAGGTTGCAAAGCTATTGCCGCTGCCGGATCTACTGCATTCTATCGCATCGATCAAAGCCGATTACATTACGCGTCAACAGGTGCCAACTCCATCCCATTTGCCCATGTATCTGTTCGAACATGTTTGTCGTGGGATTAATACTGGTGTATGAGGTTAAAACTGGTTGTGTTTATTTCATTCAGTTAACTGTTACCTTTTGAAAAAAAACAGCTTTCGTTTTTATAATTGATAACTTAGGCTGGCTACTATCTAATGTCTGGAGGTGTAATTATCGTTGTATAAATGTCTAGAAATTCGGGAAAATGGGGCCTTGGCTCAGGTGGTAAAGGGTTATGATTGGATATGGACCTTGGCTTCCAAGTTTTATAATGACAAAGAAAAAAAAAATGTGCATAAATTAGATTGCACTCTGTTATTGGTTCTGCATGATTCTTTTACACTGATGCTGTATATCGTGATCTTGGTGGTTTTTGGGCTGTAGTGAATCTGGGGCTTTCTAGTACCTGTTATTCCGACTATCTAGATTACCAAACTATTCACGTTTAGAGTTACCATGATTTACTATAACCCTTGTGACTCGTGATCAGGGCTTGCCACTCATCCATTCTAGTACATAAACAACACAAGTGTTTTTTTCCTTCCTATTTCTTTCCTGTCAACCCCTTCAGAAAGAAACAACATAAGTTAATTTGAACATTATACGTGTTTTAGCTAAAATGATGTAATTATAGAACTTCTAATTTACGACTATCTTATTGCATTCTAACTTCTAGTTAAGTAATTTAGATATAATGTGAATAAGTCTATCTCCAGGACTTGTTCTTCCTTCATCTTGGGCTAAGTGGCATATCACATTACTTCTAGTGCATGTTATTTTGACTCATATTCCAGTCCATGTAAAATACCTGACCGAAGATTCCTACAACCAAGTTCTGTGAAGTTAAGTGGAAGTCCTTTATTATTTTTTGTTTTTATAATTAGGTAGAAGACCTTTATTATTGACAACTGTGATTTCATGTAAAGATTATTATGTTTACCAGATTGCAGATTCTAGCATTTATGGATATTTAGATACATACAAAATATATGAAATTGACATATGTGTTAATTTAACATATAGACATTGTATAGTAGATTCGTAGAACTAAGTTCTTAGAAGTTGGGAGGAAAGGTGTATATGCTTGTTGATTATGGGTATAGCATATATGGCTTTGTATAGTAAATTGCGCATGATTAGTTCTGGCATTTCTAGACAATTTATGGAGATAATACTCTGTTAGTCAGGTTTTAGAAATTAAAAAATGTTCTCCATCAAAGTCTGAAAGTTGATTACCTCTAGGGGTCTACTAGCGTTTTGCTTGTTCAGTAATGGAAGGAGTTGGAAAATCTGATTTGATAAAATTTTATAAAATGGGAGGAGTTAGAAATTTGATAAAATTACTTATTAAAAAAAAAAAAAAACTGATTTGACAAGATGGAACAATTGGATGTGAACTCTTATTGTAAGCCTAACATTAAAACATTGCGTGATGGATGAGTCATAATAATTAGTGCAGTTGTGAGGGCATGATGACTAACAGCAGGTTCTGCCCACAGTTAAATACCTTTGTGCATCTGTCTGGATAATTTGTGCTGAGGCAATTAATTTTGGTGCTGTTAGATGCTTCAGTTCATCCATGTCTTTTTATAATGATCTAAAATATTTCACTATAGCAGCATAATATTATTTTTTGAAGAATTTCTATAGAAACATTTAGATTTCCATACTCAATGTTGCCGTTGTTATTCAATGTCAGGCAAATGATGCACAACTTAGCACAATGGTTGCAGAGCAGGTATATGCAGATATTCTAATCCCTTTTCATGGGAAATGCTGCTATGTTGAAATTTCTCTCACTTTACTTTTTAATACATTTATGGAGATGCAAACGTCTATCAAGTCTTATATTTTAATGTGCTTACACAATAATTGTTTGCCTGCAGGTTGAACAGGCAGAAGCTGGATTGGAATCTCTTTCCTCATCACAGAACACGATAAACCATCTCCGGGAAAACTTCGTTTCTATTGAGAAGTATGTTGATGGTAAAACTCAGCGTTGTGTTTAACTTTCTTGGGAGCAGAGGTGGTGTTTTTTTAGGCTTTTATCATAATATGGATGTATCTGGTTTTGTGGCTAATATGGTTGCCTTGTGCATCAGGCTTTGTCAGGAATGCCAAACGTTAATTGAAAACCATGATCAAATAAAGCTCCTTAGCAATGCAAGGAACAACTTGAATACAACATTGAAGGTCGGTGTGTGTGAGCTGAGTTACATAATCCTTTTATCATAATTATTTTGTGTCTGTGTTAATGTACTTACATTTTTTACACTCTGGAAAGTGAGTTGTAGTATTTTGTTTTCAACCTTTTGATTAAAGGCCCAGTGCAGATGCAGCCTTACTACCATGCTACATGTGAATGTTAACAATCAGAGTTGGTTTGGAATAGCCTGATGAGATCTATCTTGCCAAAAAGGGAATGGGAAAAAAAAAACTCTAGAGGCATAGCCTTAGGACCTACTTCTTTGTTGATTTACTTACTCTGCAGTGTAGTTGCTCTGTAGTTGACGACTTAATTTTTTAGGATGTTGAGGGCATGATGTCCATTTCTGTTGAAGCAGCTGAAGCTCGTGATTCTTTAAGTGATGATAAAGAACTTGTTAATACTTATGAGGTAATAATATTTGTTATGTATTGTTACCCTGAACAAGATTTACAAATTACTGTATCTTCATATTCTGGAATTTTCTTATGCATAGAGGTTAACAGCTCTTGATGGGAAGCGGAGGTTCGCATTAGCAGCTGCAGGATCTCACAAAGAAGAGGTTGGCAGACTAAGGTCTGTATCATCTTGTAAATATCTTGTTACAGATTTGAGTGCTTCTAGAAGCCAACCTAACAGAATGAATGGTTTCAAATCAGTGTGACATGATTTCGTTGGTATCTTCTACACTCGTAATATTGGTGAATCCAACTGTTGGAGATTATATGCCAAGCCTAGATCATTCAATTCGAGATAAAGAATAAATTGCTCAACATGTCTTTTAATGTTAGCTAGAGCAAAACTTGTGATGGGTAAAATTAAAGACATTAAATTTTTAACATAAAAAAGGATAAGAAGAAGAAATATGCTCTAGTATTAATAATTTATTACATTAAATTTTTTTCGGAGGAGGAATAAGTTCTAGCTTCTACCCCAATCACATTTATAATTTTTAGAATGAGCCCAATACAAGTAACAGTTACATATATAACAAAAGCAGCACAATAGTCGATGCATACTTATAAAAAAGTAGGTATAATGTATAAGCTCAAGAATGAAGCCAGGATTGAAGTCTAGAGGTGGCCAGACAAGACTTAGTGCATATTTGGGGTTGCGTTGAGAAATATTGTTTTTAGCTTAAAGTTTAATGTAATAAGTTCTACTACTAAAAAATCATTTACTATTTGAAATCCATATGTCTAAAGCATTTTTAGAGTTAGTTACGGTAGTTTTTAAAAAATATATAGTTATTTGCAGGAGCTTTTTGATAAAAACTCCAATTTTGTGCTTATTGAAAAAACTGATTTTTTTAGTTTTTTCAACTAACTAAAGCTCTTTTATAAAGTTACCCAAATATGTCAATTTTTTTTTTAAAAGTGTTTTTAACTGCTTAAAATCACTTTTAAAGTCTCGAAATGCAATCTCAAACATGCTCTCAATGGTTTTGGAGGGCTAGGGCACTATTAATAAAATATTTAAAAATGTCTTTTTTTAAAATTTACAGTGAAACTAAACTAGCATGCATAGGTGACGCTCTTGTGTATGTCACGTATACTTGGGCCTTTGTCTATTTCATGCTCAATAATTTTTTTTTTTGTCGATCAAAAGGAAAAAAAAAAAAAATTACAGTGAACAATGACCAAAAAGACCCCCCAAAAATTCTCCCCTCCTTTTCTTATGTTGGGGGTTTGGGGCAGGGGGAAATCCCCCATAGACTTGTCTTTATGTAAGCGGTCAAGACTTGCCAGTTTTACAACAAATTTTTGTGAGCTGGCTAGGAGCATATAGTCAGCAACAGTTAGCACTTTTGGACTTGAGTGGATTATACCCCAAAGGATGGTAGATTTGTTGGCATGCTGGTGGAATCCCTGTGGTGGTCATAGAAATTCAGATATTTAAATGCTGGACATTTGGTGATAACATAATGTCCGGACTTTTGACGACCGTGAGAGGACAGTGACAAAATTAAGAGCCATAATATCCATCAGTCTCTTTGCTTGGATGACTTCTCGCAACAAATCCTCCAGCGTACTATATCTTTAAGGAATTTCTTTCCTTTTATTCTTCTTGCTAGTTTGGTAAATTTTTTTGTATACTACCTGTTATCAAAGGAAACTAGGGTTTTCTTTACTAAGATGTGGCAGTCCCCTAATAGGATATGGTTTCTAATATTATCTTGTGTTTAAATTAAGCTTGTACATATGTAGATAAGATAAAGTCAGAAGTTTGTTGAGATTCAAATTGAATTCTCAGTCTTTGTAACCCTAGAACGATTGTATTGTTTATTTAATGAGAAATACATACCTCTAAGAGGTACTTTGGCCAATTTTGACACCTGTGTACTTGGGTTGTGGTTGCGCCCCCCCTGCACTTCTACTAAACTTTGCATTACTTAATGAAGAAAAGGCCATTTATATGGAGTGGGAAAAAACTTGTTCTAGCAACCATCGTGTCTAAAATTATTGTGATTGTACTAGTGAGCTTGACATCAACGATGCAGTTGAGGGGCTAGTTCAGTGTAGTTCTACCTTTATTTGCCACGTGATGTTTTAGTGCTTGGTTCAACCCAGCATTTGCTGTATCTTAAATTGACACTTGAATTTGACTTTCAATTACCTGGGTAAAAAATGATCTGTCTTGCTGCAAGAACAACCTTTTATATTGTTGAAGTAGAAACGGTATAGACAATGACAATATTGATTTAATTTATATTACACTTTCAGTCAATGAAACTTATAGCTTAATGACACCTCTCTCTTATTTTTGAATGTGGCCCAGAGAATATTTTGAAGATGTTGATCAGACTTGGGAGGCTTTTGAGAAGACATTATGGGGTCATGTTTCCAACTTCTATAAACTTTCTAAAGAAAGGTAATATTCTTTTTAATCTGGAAAAACTTCGAAAATGATGATCATTCCTTTTATTTTTGGCATATAACAGGGAATTTATTTCTTTCAATCAACTGCATTTAGGTTCCTTTTGTTTAAGCTGTTATTACTTGAGATTTGATGTAGTGTTTCATATTTGGTTCTTTCAAGTGGTCTGAGATTTGTGTCTTTGTTTAACTTCTCAAAAAGTGTTAGAAGATTTCCTTGTATTCTGATTTGGTTTACTTGAAAATACCACTAAGTAAAAGCGCTGAGAAATCAGTTTGATAGGTTGCTAAAACAATCTCTGGATTTCTTGAGATGTCAAGAAGACATTTACTATCTTTCTTCCTCTCTTCCCTTCTACCTCCATCAACCTAAAGAAGAGAAAGTTAAGAAAAGGAGATGCATGTGGTTCAACTTATTTTCTTTTCCCACGTGAAGGTGTCATATCTGATATACAGGCGACTACTTTTTAAGGGAGACCATAGAGAACTATACACTGCATCAATGCAGAAATTTCAGGCTAGCTTTGTGAGAAATCTCTCACAAAGTAGCTGAATAATAAAGCTTCTCTAATTGAAGCTTTAAAGGGTAATTTTGGGCTTAGGGAGGGGGAAAAGTGCAAAAAGTGTTTTCATTGGGTGGCCAACTCACATAGATGGCTGTGATTCTTCTGAACAGTCAGCATTAAAGGGTCACATTGCTGCACATTTTTTGAACATTTTCTTTCAAAAGCCTTTGAATGGTTCTAGATTAGATGTCCTTGCTTTTGAGGCCATTGATCAGACTAGTATGGCTTGGCTGGAGAGACCATTTGAAGAGAAAGAGGTACAACAATTAATCAGAAAAATGAACAAAGACAAAGCTCTGGGCCCAGATGGTTTTACTATGGCATTTTTTCAGACTTGTTGGGAGGTGGTGAAAGGGGAGGCCATGCAGGTTTTTCATGATTTTCACCTTTGGGAAATTTGAGAAGAGTTAAAATGCTAAATTAATTGCACTTATCACTAAAAAGGATGGTGCAATAGAGGTGCATGATTTCCGGCCTATAGTCTTGTGGGCAATATTTACAAGATAATATCAAAAGTTCTTGCTAATAAGATGAGCACGGTTATGGATAAAATCATCTAAGTCTCAAAATGCTTTTGTTAGGGGTAGACAAATCTGGGACTCGGTCTTCATTGCCAATGAATGCTTGGATAGCAGGACCAAGTCAGGAGGCTCGGGTATTTTATGTAAACTAGACATGAAGACCTACGATCACGTTAATTGGGAATTCCTTTCTTATTTTGGAGGCGATGTGGTTTTGGAGAGTGATGAAGGGGGTGGATGAGACATTGTTGTCAACTATTCGCCTCTCGGTCATGGTAAACGGCAACCCCATGGGTTTCTTTAACAGTTTGAGGGGGTTGTGAGAAGGCGATCTATTACCACCCCTCTTATTTGCTATAGTCATGGAAGCTTTAAGCAGAATGTTGTCGGCTTTAGCGGAGGGTGGCTTTTTTTCATGTTATTCAGTGGGGGATACTAACCATGATGATATCATTATATCGCATATTTTGTTTGTAGATAATACACTGTTATTTTGTGAGACAAATCCAGGTTATCTTCAATCCTTAAAAGGCTTTTGCTGTGTTTTGAAGCGGCTTCCGGGTTAAAAATACTATCTTTAAAATGGAGATGATTATTGTGGGTAATGCATGTAATGTTAGAGGGTTGGCTAATATATTGGGATGTGCAGTCTCTTCACTGGCTATGAAGTACCTTGGCCTCCTCTTGGATATCATTCAAAGCCAAGACTAATTGGTATGATATCTTAGAGAAAATAGAGCGTAGGCTAGTTGGGTGGAAATGGGAGTATTTGTCTAAAGGGGGTCGGATTACACTGATAAGAGTACCCTCTCAAACCTTTCCACTTGTTTCTTGTCATTAATTATTCTTCCCGCTAGTGTTGCCTTGTGGATTGAGAAAATTCCACGAGATTTCTGTGGAGTGGACTGGGAGATCAATTTAAATTCCATTTAGTTGGTTGGGACAAGGTGTGCTCTCTCTTGAGGGGTGGTGGATTGGGGGTTTGTAATGTGAGGGCCTTCAATAAGGCTTTTCTCTGGAAGTGGCTATGGAGATATAATTATGAGAGGGAAGCCTTATGGAAGATGTTGATTGATACTAAGTATGGGAGTATAAAGGGGGTTGGTGCTCTAATGAAGTTAGGGAGCAATATGGGGTGGGTTTATGGAAGCATTTTCGGAAAGAATGGTAGTCTTTCTTTATCAACACTAGGCTATGTATAGGGGATGGCAATAGAATCCGTTTTTGGTATGACATTTGGGTTGGAGATATTGCTTTAAGGATGTCTGCCCCTCTATTTTTAGAATTGCAAGGGAACAAGATGCTGTGGTGGCTGACTTGCAGTATATTAATAATGGTGTGCAGCGATGAAAAGTTTAATTCGGGAGGCCCATGATTGGGAAGTAGGAGTTATGGCAGTTCCTTAACTTGTTATACAACATTAGTCTTGCTGTTACAACAGAGGATAAATTGGAGTGGCGGCCCTCCAGGAAAGGCAATTTTCCGTACACTCCTTTTATGAGGCCCTTGTTGCCCAAGGTAGGAATCACTTCCCTTGGAAGTGTCACCATGATACGCTCCCTTATTTACATGATACGCTCCCTTGTACATATATACTTTCCTATTTAGTCAGAATCTGTATATAGGCATAGTTTCCTTTTGTATAGACAGATTTGATAGCTGTAATTTAGGCTTGATTCTAGCCTTGTATAGTGC
The DNA here is from genome assembly GCA_036559045.1 of Platycarya longipes. NCBI lineage: Eukaryota > Viridiplantae > Streptophyta > Magnoliopsida > Fagales > Juglandaceae > Platycarya > Platycarya longipes. Next base: position 1,118,481 of record CM071803.1, on the reverse strand, counting down.
ACATTCATGCCTATATAATGAGAGGAAGCCCTCACAGATGAGGTATTCAATTTATTTGATATGGTATCAAAGCTCTCGGTTTCCGGGGCTAATTTTTTTTTCTCTCTCGGCAACAACTTCTCGATTGTGTCGGCACTGTCTGGCGTCACTTCTCTCGGTTATTTCTTCTGGGCTGTTCTTTTCTATCATTTTCGGAAGTTTCTGATTACAGAGGCATGATTTTCCTCTCAGTTTCTCGGCACTCTCTGTTTCAGAGGAGTTCGTTGGTGCTTATTGGAGGAGTCGTTCGGCACTTTCTGCTTTCTCAGAGGAGTCGTTTGGTACTTTTGAGTGTTTCTTGCGGTTGTTTGCCACTGTCTCAGTCGTTTTGGGGAGTTAGGCATTTTTTGCGTGCTTTTCTCAAGCTGCTTCTCTCAGTTCTTGTTTTTGTGGTCGTTATGCATCTCTTTGAACCTGTCGGCAGTGTCTGGTGGTGATTGTGTGGTCTACCTGCTGTGGCTGTCGGCAATCCTTGGTTTGGGATTTTTGACATCGGCACTCTAGTTTGCCGATTGCATCAACACTGGGTAGGTATCACTTTGGGCCCTCTTTATTTCTGTTGTGGGCCATCTCTTTTGATGTTACTCAGGCCTTCTATTCTTTGGGCACACTGGTTTTTTTTTTACAACCCTAACTTGGCTTGGATTGGCTTGGCTTGGCTTGGCTTGGCTTGGCTTGGTTGATTTTGTTTCGGTTTCTTTTGCTATTTAATTTGGGACTTTATTTGATTGAGCTTATTGCTTTTTTTTGGGCATCATGTCTTCCGATTCTTTTGCTATGAAATTCAAGGGTAAGAATTATTCTGCTTGGGGATTTTAATTTCGTTTATTTGTCACGGGGAAAGAGTTATGGGGTCATATTGATGGGAGTGATCTGGCTCCTATTGATGTTCCTAAATTGAGTCAGTGGCAGATCAAAGATGCTCGGGTGATGACATGGATTTTAGGATCGGTGGATCCTCTTATTGTTCTTAATTTAAGGCTATATAAGACTGCTAAATCTATGTGGGAATACTTAAAAAAAGTATATAATCAAGACAATATTGCTCGACGTTCTCAATTAGAGTACAAGATTGCTAGTTGAACTTAGGGCGATTTCTCCATTCAAGATTATTTCTCTGGATTTAATAATCTTTGGGAAGAATTTACTGACATTATTTATGCCAAGGTACCAGAAGAATCTCTCTCTGTTGTGTAGGAAGTTCATGCGCAAAGTAAGCGGGATCAATTTTTAATGAAGTTACGACCCGAATTTGAAGCCACTCGCTCAAATTTGATGAATCGTAATCCCGTGCCATCTTTGGATGTCTGTTTTGGGGAGTTACTTCGTGAGGAGCAACGGCTTGCCACCCAAGCCACTTATCAGCACGATAAGATGATACCCAATTCAGTGGCTTATGCTGCTTAAGGAAAAGGCAAGGGACAAGACATGCGGAAAGTTCAATGCTTCAACTGCAAGGAATACGGACATATTGCTATCAACTGTACACGGAAATCTTGCAATTACTGTAAGAAGCTAGGGCATATTATCAAAGAGTGTCCTACTCGTCCCCAGAATCGTCAGGCTAATGCTTATCAGGCTACTGTGGGTTCCGTTTTTTCTGCTACTATTAGTGACTCCTCTGGTCTTACTACTCCTTGCTGAGATTGGTTGTGTTCAGTCCAATCCTACTCTTCTACATGCTGACAACACTAGTGCCATTCAGATTGCTGCTAATTCCATTTTTCATGAGCGTACCAAACACATTGAAGTGGATTGTCATTTCATTCGGGAAGTATTGGACTCTCTAGTATCATTTCTCTTCCTCATATTTCTACTAACCTTCAAATTGCAGATGTGTTTACGAAGGCCGTGACACGACAACGTCATCAGTTTTTTGTGGGCAAATTGATGCTTCTTGACCGATCAACTTCAATTTGAGGGGGGATGTCACCATGATACGCTCCCTTATTTACATGATACGCTCCCTTGTACATATATACTTTCCTATTTAGTCAGAATCCGTATATAGACTTAGTTTCCTTTTGTATAGACAGCTTTGATAGCTGTAATTTAGGCTTGATTCTATCCTTGTATATTGCACACTTGTGCCTATATAATGAGAGGAAACCCTCATAGATGAGGTATTCAATCCATTTGATAGGAAGAACAGTTGGTGTTGTAAAGCACCTACAAAGGCTGATTTTTTTACTTGGACAGCAGTTTTAGGGAAGATACTGATTGTTGATAATTTTAGAAAATGTGAGCTTATCATCATCGATTGGTGCTGTATGTGCAGAAATAGTGGTGAAATTGTGGATCATCTACTTCTACATTTTGAGTTTGTAAGGGCCATATGGAATTATTTTTTCAGCAAAGTGGGATTAGCATGGGTTATGCCGGGAAGGGTGGTTGAACTACTAGCTAGCTGGAGAGGGATCATGGGGACACCACAGATTGTAGTTGTGCGGAAGGTGGCTCCCATTTGTATTTTTTGTTGTATCTGAAGAGAAAGAAATGATAAAAATTTTGATGATCGTGAGCGTTCTTTGGAAGAGTTTTGAGTTTTTTTCTAGAAGACTCTATTTATGTGGGCCATTGCTTTAGATTTAAATGGTCTCAGTTTCCATGACTTCCTTGGGCTATGCCTATCTTTATAGAAATAAAATATCTTTATATCTTTTTACTGATTTTTGTACATTTTGTTTTTGGCGTCATGATTGTTTATGACTCCACTTTTGTTTAGTAGTTTGAGGAGGCTTGTTTAGGCAAGAATTTAAAAACAGCAGGATGTGAATACTGAATAGCTCATATGAGTTGCTTATTTGTCAAGAAGTTAGGTTTAGCAGGAAAAATTGGGATGGGGAGAGACTTAAGTTTTATAATGGTCCAGTGGCATCTCTTTCATAAACAAGAGGTGAAAAGTTTTATCACAGGTTTAATCTCACCCAAAGAGACGCCATTGCAACAAAAAGTTTGCTCTTTGTGGTGTTTCAGGAAAATCCGGCTGCCTTCTAATATATTTTAGTTTCCACTGATGTTCAGAGTGCGTCCCTTAGTTATAGATTTATCTTCCTTCCTTTCAGATGCATATTCTTTAAAGTCCTTATTTCTTAAATTAGTCGTTATTTTGTGATCTTTCTAATGATCAATACTATTTTTATATATGCTTATTCTTTTTTGCAGCCCACAAACCTTGGTTCGTGCTTTAAGGTATGCCTATGACAAGCAATTTTTTCTTTATTTTCTTGTTGAATTGGCTTCTGATTCTCTTTCTGGATTTTGTTGATCTCTCTCTCTCTCTCTTCAAACCAGTTTCATGGCGTAGGTTTGGTGTCAATTTTTTTTCAATCAAAACACATGCATAATTGATATGCAGTGATACACACATGGGCTCAAGAATATTGGGAAAAATGTTGAAGTGTATTTGCTGTGTATGACATATGACTTCTTTGGGGAGTCGGAGTGGCAAATAATGGAATTGACCAACATCATTGCTAAAACTCGTGGACTTGTATTCTTTTTCAGGGGAGTAGGTGAACATACTATTGATAGAAATTATGTTTTACATGGAAATGAAAGAATGGGAGTAATAGAATGGCGTTCATGGTTACGTATTTATTTTGATACTAGGGGATGTGCATTGAATGCCATATCTCCTTTTTTCTTTTAGGTAGTTGAATGTTGTAGTTCTTCGCAAACCAAAAGCATGAGAGCAATACAAGGTGGGCCATTATGGTTTAAAACATAGGTCAGAATTGATATAAGCATTATTTATTTTATTGAAATATATAAAACTTAAAAAGGCAACCCCTAAGGGTTGGCTTAAGTGGTAAATGCCCTTGGTCTTGGTGGTGTGCTCCCTTTAAGTCTAAGGTTTGAATCCTCTTGGGTGCAAACAATTTCTAGCAGCTATAAGACTTGGGGAACTTGCCCTTGAATTACTTAAGATTCACTTGCAGAAAACTCCTTGCTATACTTATCAAAAAAACAAAAAAAAAAAGAAAGCTCCTTGTTGTGGGCATGTGCACTTCCGAGAATAGTCGAGACTTTGTTTTTGGACGCCCGGTGCCAATAAAAAAAAAAAAAAAAAAAAGCATTACTCGAATTTCTTAGGGTTGGCTGTGGAAACATTTTCCCTTTCCTGTTATGATTCTGGTTAAATCAGAGGTTGTTCTGTCTTTTTATCACAAACCTTTCTTGCGCTTTTATGAGCTTCCAATGTATGGGTTTTATTTGATGACGGCACTCCTAGTTGATTCACTCTTGTGCTAGTTTTGTTATGTACAATCATCTTCCATTTCTACTTTTACTTTTCTGGCCCAGGGTTGTTGAAATGCAAGAAATACTTGATCAACAACTTGCTGAGGAAGCAGCTGAGGCCGAGGGGGGTGGTGCAATGGCATCAATTGCTAATCCTCGTAGAAATGTGAAGTAAGTATTTTAGATCAGTTCTCCACTTTATCATTAGCTTTCTCCTTGATTTGGTTTGCCATTTATAGTTACGATTATTCTATTGGTGATGTTTGTATCTACCCCAGAAGTTTTTTTTTTTCCTATTTAAAAAAAATGAACCATAGATCAGAGATTCAGAGCCTTATCAGTCATAATTTGTCCTCCAGGAAGTCTACCACTGTAACACCTTCTTCAAGAAATCTGATGCAGCAAAAATTGAAGGTTCAGGGGAAAGGCTACAAGGATAAATGCTATGAGCAAATAAGGAAGACTGTCGAGGGGCGATTTAACAAACTTCTGACAGAGGTATTCTTTTAATAGGTACTCAATTAGAGAATAAATACATTCTATTCTTATTAACTTTATCTTATTATGCCTGTAATTTGTGCATCAGCTTGTTTTTGAGGACCTTAGAGCAGCATTGGAGGAAGCTCGAACAGTAAGCACAACTGGTCCTTACAAAATTCTTAATATTTGTGTTTGACTTTTAGGCAGACATTGGAGATTAGAATTTTTCTCATTTTTTTCCCTTTCAGTAACCAAATGTGATTGTTCCTTGATGTAGATCCTCATTGTGGGGAGAAATTATTAGGATGTGTACCACTGTGGAAAACTTGAAAAAGAGAAGTGTTTTGATTATTTGGTTTTTCTTGGATACAGAAACATTATGTTTCTGTTATGACATTTTGTAATTGGCTTTCTACTTGCTGGCTGATAAGAGAAGAAGAGGGTATCCTGGCAAGTGCAGATGGATGGGTTTTTGGCTGAATGTTATGTAGCATGAATATATGCACTATATAATGCAGTGGAAGCGTAATTTTACTTCGATCAAGTTTCTAGGGAAAACAAAGGGAAACCTTTTATGTTGTTGAAAAAGCAAAAGCGTAGGGTTCTTAAAGGAACTAACTAAGGATAAAGTATAAATCTCATTTTCATTGTAGCTATAGAAAGTCATAATATATTGACCATGTGCTGTAGCTCATGGTCACCTTTTGAGATCTCTATGTGGGCTTCTAATTGACCAAGTTTCCCTAAGATTCACCACTAGTTAGAGTTCGATCTCTTCCAACTTTCACAATTTATGTTGTCATGAAGTCAAGGACTATTTTCTCCTCTAGTAATTATTGATGCAATCAGAAGTGTTGTAAAAAATCAACGTCCTTCAATATTCCAATAAATCAGCCACTGAAGCCTCTACGCACACAATACTAGACACCTCTAGGAAAGCTTCCTCGAGAGCCCTGTCACCATACCGCAAGTCATGCCAAAATATAGCTCTAAAGCTATACCACCCACCTGAAGTCTTGTATGACATGAAAAATCTTGTCATCCTTTCCCAATATTTTTTCATAACTCACTCCATGCAGTCCATGTACCTCATTATAACACTAATTTTAACTACAACCAAATTTAGAATCCATTACGGCTGTCCACAAGGCCTCCCTCTCTTGTTGCTAATGCCAATATGCTATCCAGACTATCCACACTAGAAACTTTACCCCAGGACCCATCTCTGGCAAAGCCAAATCCACTCTCAACTCAGAAATAACTCTGGCATAAAAACGGACCCTCAAAGAGTGGAGTAGCCCGGGTTTGCCCCACAAAATATCAAGGTATCATTTGAGAACAAAAGATTGGAAATGCGGAGCACTCCAAGATTACTAGCCTCCATAGAAATGTGAGAGACAGAACCTCCATCAATAGTAGCTAGTGGGAGATATTAGATCACTCTATCTCAAGCTAGTGGGAGTGCCATTTGCAAATACTGAAGAGCACACCAAAGAGGACGCAGTATCTAAAATCACCATTTCTCCCCAAAACTGTATCTTCCAAGCAAAGAATAAAGAAACTCCCTTTTTAAGATGATCGTAACCCTTCTTAATCTCCCATTTGCAAGCACCCTTGACTCACTGGAGTTGAGCCTACCATTTAGGCATTCATTAGTATTAAGCACAGAGTTTAAAATTTTTCTACATTGGTGTCTTCAATATAATCTTCTTGATAACCCTCTCAACTGATTAGCAAGGACTTTAGCAATTGTTTTGTACACTCCATTCAAAGGCTAATGGGTGCCAGTCTTTAACATCCACTGCAACAGTTTTTTAGGAATGAGTGCTATGAAGGTAGCATTAATACTTTTTGAATACTTGCAATTGTTGGTGTGGAAGTCTAGGATTACCCTGATAATGTCTTTGCCAATTGCATCTAAGCAAGCTTGAAAGAAAGCTTTAAATAATTGTATAATGATATTGCCAAGTATAGGATTAGGGAAGGACTGAACTTCGCTTTTATGGTCTGCTAGAGTATTGTCCATTCTCTCTCTCTCTCTCTCCTGTGTATAATATAAATATATGCAGTATCATGACTTTCTTTCTTCATGCTCATATATTAAAAATCATTATTTCTAATGCTACCTATTTAGATTTTGTTCATATTTAGATTTTGTTCATAATGTTGATAGTTTCTTTCAGATTGGAGAAGAGCTTGGAGATATTTATGATTTTGTTGCCCCTTGTTTTCCTCCAAGGTGTGGATTGCCAAATCTACCTTTTTTCCCCTAATCTTCTATTTTTTAAGCAAGATTTTGGCTAATGTTTTCTTATGCATCTTGATTTGATTTTTGACATTGATAGTAGCTTTCTACTATTTTTTCTTTTTACCCATTAGTTACTTCTGTGTGATGGTGTACGTTGTTTTTGTCTTTCTACTTAAATATGCTAGTAACCTAGTACTTGATGAATCAGCACTCCAAATCCGATTCTAGTCCAGTAGAAAGGCTTCAGAAAGACCTTTTGGGTTTATTTGAGCTTCCCTCTGTTGCTGAACTGAATTCCAAATGCAAGCAAACTGGCGGGATGAAGAAATGAAAAACAAAAAACAGAAGCTATTGCGCACTGCCACCCAAATATAAAGACAGTTCAATTATGGCCCTTAAATCTAAACTTTCCTCTTGCAACCTCTGAAGGCCGGATCATTTCATTCCCTCTACATTAAATTCAAACATAACGAGGTCGTACTCCAAAGCTGTAACTTGTTGTGGCTTCTGAGGGGACTTCGCCAACACACCATCAAATCCACCACCCGTTGGCGCATGATCTACACAAGCCCAAAAGTATGAAATACAATTGCCCATAGATCTCATGCCACCTTTCAGTGAAGCAGAAGATGATTAATACTTTCTCTGCCTTGCTTACACACACATTGCTAATCCATTACTGCTACATTCCTCTTTCTCAAGTTCACGTTAAAAGTTTTCCCTAAACTGCCAGCTAAACAAGGAAGCTACCTTCGATGTCGTCTTATTTATCTCAAAGAAATGGGGGTCATCTTGGGGGAAGAGTGTGTAGTAGAAAGACTCAACCAGAAAGGTTCATCTTTGGACGGAATCCAACATATTTTATCAGCTCCACCACTTATCATCCTGTAAGACATTTAAAGAACAAAGAGATCATCCCCAACTCCCAATTATGCACATTTAAAATCGAAGTAACATTCCATTGGGATCAATTTTGAGAGATTTGTAACATTTGTGCTATCAATGCCTCACGCTACAACTTGTGCCAAAAGTTGATCTTAGAACCCCCCCCCCCCAAAAAAAAAGGGAATCTAACGACGCTTAAGAAATCCCTTTAGCCTCTCCTAACGTCTTTGCACACCACCATCTCAAAAGATCCCACTAATCTCATTTGTACTTCATCCTCCCACATAATATCATATTTAGCTTCTACCACCAATATGCACATTGTCCCCCTCTCCGTGGCAGAATGCCATAACCACTTGCCCAAGAGATCTTTATCGAACCATAACAAGTTTTTGACCCAAACCTTTTGAAGAAACCAAGATTGCAAATCCTTGCCCACTTAACAAGGTCGTACTTGACTTCATCACCAACCCTGCCCCACAAGAAATCCAGTTGAAGTCTCTCAAGGTAGTGGGCTATACTGATAGTAATGGGGAGGAGAGATAAGCAGTAAGTGGACAGATTGGATGGTACTCTTAATCAAATATATCCTCTTGTCCTGTGTACTTAGGCTACGCCTATCAGTATCATCAATCAAATTCTTCTTTACTGATAAAAAAAAAATCAAAGTGATCCTCCGGCCCTTGGATAAATACAACCACTTCCACTCAGCTCACTGACGTTCATTTCACTATACCATTGGTTGGTAGTTACATATTTCTTCCTAACTTTAGCTTCTAGGATTTTCACGATCTCGTCTCTCTCATTAGGTTTAATTAAAGTTTACTTGTGTACCTTGATAATGTCTTTGTTTCTTCTTTCCTGATATTAATAAATCTCATCTTACTTATCAATAAGAACTTTTATTTGGACTGATTCAGTCTTCACTGCTGGCAGATATGAAATATTCCAACTCGTGGTAAATCTATATACTGAGAGGTTTATTCAGATGCTCAGATTGCTCAGTGACAGAGCAAATGAATTAACAAATATTGAGATTTTGAAGGTAGTTTTCCCATTCCTTATGATTTTTAAACGAATCTTATTTTCTGAAGAGAGCCTTTGTAGAAGCAAACCACCATGAAAGTGACTCGTGCTGAGATTTTTCCTTTTACTTTGGATTTGAAATGTATCTATTGTGGACAAATACAGATTTACCATTTTACCTTCATTATTATTATAGAAATAGCCGGTTTCTTTTTCACTTCCATTCTTTGTCAAGTGAGAAATGGACAACTAATTTCATAATGCTGCTGGTTGAATTGACTATATGCTCCGCCCTGCCCTTCTGATGCTGCTGACCGATGAAGTTATTGGCCTCCAGAGGTCATTCATGGTGCTCTACATCCAAGTTATTACATCATAAGAGTAGTGCCCTACTCCCTAATAATACATCAGATGAGACACTTTTAATAGGAGCGACTACACTTAAAAGTGCATGGTGTATAATATTTGGGGTTTCCATAAAAAAAAAAAAAAAGTTCATGGGGTTAGAAAATGGTTTCACTTTGTTTCTTTTTATCACTGTTTTCTTTGATATAAGATTTAATACTGTTACTAAGCACGTTTTATTTTTGATTTTTATAGCTAGGTATACTGTTACTTAGCTAGGTATAGCTAGGTATTACCATATGAATTTCTTATTACCAACTATATTTCTCTTTCTCATTTCGTACAACTAGGTAACTGGTTGGGTTGTTGAATACCAAGAAAATCTGATTGGGCTTGGTGTTGATGAGTCTTTGGCTCAAGTTTGTTCTGAGAGTGGTGCCATGGATCCCCTCATGAATTCATATGTAGAGAGAATGCAAGCTACAACAAGGGTAATTATATGCCTACCTTGTAAATCTCTTCCATCATATTTGGTATATTATGATACTGCTCAAATAACTCATCTAAATTAATTATTATTTTCTACTGATTGTGTTTTCTAGAAATGGTACTTGAATATCTTGGAGGCTGATAAGGTACAAGCACCAAAGAAACATGAAGATGGGAAGCTGTATACACCAGCTGCTGTTGATTTGTTCAGGATTCTTGGAGAGCAGGTGCAAATTGTTCGGGATAATAGCACTGATGTCATGCTATACAGAATTGCTTTGGCAATCATTCAGGTAAGTAAGCTGAACTTTCATTTGACACAGTTGATAGAGTTCAATAACTGGGAGAATTATATCCCAACTCCTACAGTAAAACATAACTTCTGAAACCTTCAGAAAAGAGAAAGAAATGTAAATCGTGGATGGAACAAGTTTTTGTTCAATTTTCTACATTTTTGTGGTTGTCCCAACTGGGAGTAGGCTTGGCAAAACACACCCTTTCTGGAAGCCAAAGGCAACCAACAAAAGAAATGACGAGAGAAACTACCAACAGCTAGCATAGATATCTCCAAATCCTATTTTGAAGACTATCCAGAAAAATCAAACTTTAGATTATTGGTTGCTTGAGGATTTATTTATTTTTTCTTTTTTTAATGTTATGGTTAGCTATATGTTGAAAATCTTCTGGTGATGGTTTCCTAAATTTATGCAAATGAGGACCAAGTTGTTGGGGACAAAAGTACTTCATTATGAAGTTATTTTGAGTTGAATGGCCTGGGTTTAGCTGGAAGTATACTGCCTTTGAATTAACTTATGAGTCATTATTTTTTCTTAGAATTTATTAGGATGTAGTCATCAAAGTTATACACTATGGAAGATGATTCTGTCATCCTTTATAAGGTGTATATAGCAAGAAAGAAATTATCGAGATTTTCAAGAATGAATTTTTATACTAATAGCTTTCATGGATTTCTTGATCTTTTTTCTTTTACCAATTACGTGTATCTCTTGTATACTACTTATGCACTTGGGTAGCATCTTTTTTGTGTTTGAATGAAATTCGATTACTCGCAAATTTCTACAAAATCAGATCATTCCCCCTTTATGTATCCATCATAAATTTTACCCACTTGATTCTCACCGCATCCCTATTGAGACAACCCCTTGACCACATGGAAGGCGTATGATTGATTCATTGGAAAGGGAAATGTGCAAATGATGCCTTATCTTTCTATTGATGATATCACAGGTATTTTGTTTTGCGGAATTTGGTACAATAATTATTGATATGGGAAAATAATTATTGCTTCTGCCTTTAGTTTTCAGCTCGCTCTCTCTCTCCTGCCTTTTTCTCTCCGTACATCTGTGGAACTCGATGGCTCTTTTCAATGGTGATTTCTTCCTGATAGTGCTACTTGAGTTTTGCTTTGCTTAAGTTTCAGTTTTATTGTTACTAGTTTCTTGTTTCCTGCATGGAGAATTGAGATGAGGTTAGTGAGTAACGTTATTCTTGATTTTAAGCGCTTCAAGGTGCGGAGGTGAACACAAGATTGTGGAAGATAACGGAGAGTAGTTGTCACACTGTGAATCATATTTCCGTCAACCCAGCAGCCTTGGGGTGTCTAGCTGCCATGGTGAAGGAAGGGGCGGTGGCTGGGGGTGCTTCTGACTTCCATCGTTCTTGAAGAAGTGGATCTAAGGTATTGGTGTTTTAGAGGCAAGCTAATGCTCATGGGAGTTTTTTCTCTGTAATGGAATTCGGCGAAAGGCACGGCATGATCTTGATATACCAGAAGGGAAGAAGGGGGCTAGCTGGAAAATCATGGGAGAAATGTTAGAGGAGCTCTCAGCATCCTCCTCTGCCGTGGGGTGAAAAATAGGGGCAGCCTTCCATGGCTGCCTCCTCCAACATCGCAAGGCATCTTAGCATCGTCGTCGTACAAAGAGGTTTTGCTGTCTCAAGCCCAACAACACCTAGAGAAGACCACCTTACCTCTGTTGGACATTGCTTCCATTTCGGTGAAAGATCAGTACAGGGAAGGTGTTGAAAGAACAGTGTTAGGCTTGCTTCAAGTATTGGCTGAAATGGAAAAGCAATTGTATACATTGCAATTAAATGTAGATTTAATTAAATGGTGCGTTGTGGAACGGATGAAGCTCGTGAACGGGGATTTGGGGCATGTTGAATTGCCCAAGTATATTAGATCTAGGTCTGTCAAGGGTAAGAATGCGGTAGATGGGCCTCAAGAACCCAAGACCAATCCGCAAGCCCACATAGTTGGGTCTCTCAAGCAACACCCTGAGAAGGCTTCTCAAGGTGTTGGGCTTTCCCAAGCCTATCCCGTTAGCTTGGAACGGACCCAGCCTATGTTCAAGGGATGGGTCGCAAAGCAGTTTGGTGGGTCGCTTCCTCCATCAACTAGCATGAACCACCCTAAGCTACCGGAGGTTGTTCCAACGATCGGAAATTGCTCGTTGGCAACATCTGAGGTCGTTGCCAAAAATTAGAGGCCTTCTTCATCTTCAGTATCACAGAATCACACGTCGTTGCCCTTTGGGTTGAATGGCGAGATGTTGGGTGGGACATTAGTCGGCGGGACAGAATAGACTCAATTGTTGAAGTCTTCTGGACTGCCTCCCATCACTATGGTGGAGAAGACGACGGAAAAGGCAATAGAAGTGGAGGAGCCCGAGGTCTTGGGTGATTTGGAATTTTGCGACAGGCCACAGATTGTGCCATTGGAGGTTTCTCTCGTGATCGACGACCACAGAACAATGGCTGCCACTATTCTCTTGCCGGAAAGTGACACTTGTGCCAACAAACAATTAGATGCTTCTTTGCTTATCAGGGAATCAGCGGGTGTAAGTGGTGAGGAAGAAAGGGAAGGAGCACTGGTTGTTTTTGAGATTTGTAAGGGTGGAGAAAAACAATCTGAGGAAGGGCAAGGCAGGTCTTATGAGGAACCTGTGCCCTTAAACTCTTTTCATTCCGTTGTGTGAAAATGGGTCCTTGAAGAAGCTATGGGTTTTAAAGACTTCATAGGATTTACATGCGATGGCTTTGAAACTGAACTTAAGGTGTTTCTTATAGCCATAGAAGCCGGAAATGAGCAATCCAAAGCTAATTTTCTCGGTTTTTTGGCTAAAAAAAAAAAAGAAAGGGAACTCAAGCGACTTACTTGGGATACGAACAATGATGGTGGAGAGAAGAGCACTAACCAAGAGTGCTTTAAGGGAAGGGGTAAGATGGTTGCTTTATGAAGCCAAAAATCATTTCATCAAATGTAAGGGGGTTGCACGTACTTAATAAGCAACTCCAAATTAGAAACTTACTTCATCAATGGAGCGAGGACATTGTTTGCTTATAGGAGACTAAGCTAGAAGTTATCACAAGACATCTAGTTCAAAGTTTATGGAGAGGGCAACATATAGGGTGGTCGTATTTGCCTTTCGAAGGGAGCATCCGGGGGAGTGCTAATTATGTATGATACAAAAGTGGTAGAAAGGTAGAGAAATGCGTGGGAAATTTCACTGTGGCGTGTAAATTTCTGAACCTTGAAGATGGTTTCTGGTGGGGGGCTTTCCCTGGTGTTTATGGCTGAAAGGTGAAAACACACTTGGTGACTAAAGGTGATTAGGTTAACATTTCCACTTTAGATCAACAATGTGCTGGATGGCTAGAGAGGCCGTTTACAAAAGAGGAAGTATGCAAAGTAATACGTGGTATGGCTAGAGACAAGACCCCAGGACCAAACGGATTTACCATGGGTTTTTACCAAACTTGTTGGGAGTTGATTAAGGAAGATTTTATGCTGGTTTTTCAAGAGTTTCACATTAATGCTAGATTTGAAAAAAGCCTCAATGCTACCTTCCTTGCTCTCATTCCATAAAAAAATGCGGTCCGCGGACATTAGATACCATCGCCCCATTAGCCTTATAAATGAGGTTTAAAAGATTGTCTCCAAAGTGCTAGCGAATAGATTGAGCTCGGTGGTGGAAAAGCTTATATCAAAGCTGCAAAATACTTTCGTTAAGGGTAGACAAATTCTAGATTCAGTTTTGATTGCAAATGAAGTTTTGGATAGAAGACTTACATCTAGAGAATCTGGGCTACTTTGCAAACTAGACATGGAAAAAGCATATGATCATGTAAATTGGGAATTTTTACTTTATTTGCTTGCGAGATGTGGACTTGGGGAGACATGGATAAAATGGATTGAATTTTGTATCTTGACAGTTCGTTTCTCTATCTTGGTTAATGGCTCGTTGGTGGGATTCTATAACTCCTCCCGTGGTTTGAGATAGGGAGACTTGCTCTCTCCTCTTCTTTTTCTATTCGTTACGGAAGTTTTAAGCAAGATGATCGGGGGTCTGGTGGAAGGTGGATTTCTCTTCGGTTTCTCGGTGGGAAATGGTGACCTTGCCATTTCTCACTTACTATTTGCCGACGACACTCATCTTTTGTGATGCATAGCTTGGGCACATTCAATCTCTACGGGCTCTCATTTTATGTTTTGAAGCTGTCTCGGGATTGAAAGTTAATCTTTTGAAGTCTGAATTGGTGCTAATGGGAGTAGTGATGGAAGTGGAGAATTTAGCCAATATTTTGGGATGCAAGATATCAACTTTACCTTTGAAATATCTTGGTCTACCTCTAGGTGCCCCTTTCAAATCTTGAGTGTATTTGGCATGGAGTGGTTGAAAAGTTGGAACGCAAACTGACTTCTTGGAAGAGGTTGTATTTGTTGAAAGGTGGTAGGGTGACTTCAATTAAAAGTACGCTTTCTAACTAACTCACCTATTTTATGTCATTATTCCCGCTCCCTACAAAGGTTGCCAATTGGATTGAGAAGTTAAAACGAGACTTCCTGTGGAGTGGATTGGGGGAAGAATTCAAATTTCATTTGGTTAATTGACCAACGGTATGTACTTCAGTTTCGGAAGGTGGCTTGGGTATTCATCTCTTGACAAAATTTAATCAAGCCTTGCTAGGTAAATAGTTGTGGAGGTATCAACATGAAAGAGGGGCTCTATGGAAGTAAAGTGGAAGACCTTAAGTCCATTACAAACAAGGGCCCCTGCCCATGAGAACAATGATTTAAAGAAGAAAACTTTAAGCTCATCTATTGTTCTCTCCCGATCTTCAAAGCACCTAGCATTTCGTTCTTGCCATATCCACCAACGCATACATATAGGAACCATTCTCCAAATTGCTGCCACTTGTGAGTTACCGCAAAGGCCTCGCCAGCTTGCAAGGAAATTCACCAATCTGAGATGCATGACCCATGACAATCCCATTCTCATGAAGAAATCATCTCACATGGTCTTGGCCACCTCACAATATAACAGTAAATGATCTACTGATGCCCCGTTTTCCTTGCACATACAGCACTAGTCTACACCATCAGCCGGCGTTTCCTTAGGTTATCTATGGTGAGAATCTTGTCCAAAGAAGTTGTCCATACAAAAAAAGCTACTTTTGAGAGAGCTTTCGTCTGCCAAACACTCTTCCATAGGAACTTGGCCATACCATGACTCGATAGGACTTGGTAAAAAGATCGAACAATGAATTTACCTTTCTGGGATGGGCTCCAATCCATCCTATCGGCTGTATCCTATCGAATAGTAAACTCTATATAGGAACTTCTCATGTACACTCCATGTGTACTTGGGTTGTGCCTATTTCTATGAATAAAACCTTTTGATTATCTATTAAAAAAAAAAAAGTATTTTGTTTTGCCATCCTATTTAACTATTATTGCCGTAAATAATTTCTTTATCAGTGAACAAAGTTTTATTAATGATATTGGTGGGCATATCCCAAGTACATGGGACATATATAGGAGCGAGAAATCATAGTTAAAGAATTAGGAGCTTGACATAAAATTCTTTTAGTCTCCCCAATTTTTGGACTTGACAGTTTGTTTTGCTTCAGGTGATGAATGACTTTCAAGCTGCTGAGAGGAAGAGACTTGAAGAACCTGCTTCTGACATTGGTCTGGAACCTTTGTGTGCAATGGTTTGTGAATCATCTGATCATGTAGCCTGAGATGTTCTTTGGTGTTTTCATAGAACTAGAATTATTTTATGTTTCTGCTGTAGACAATGTACATACAAATTATAATGTTTGCTATTTGGCTTTGTGTGCAGGTCAACAACAATCTGCGGTGCTATGATCTTGCAATGGAGCTAAGTAATAGCACCATGGAAGCTCTTCCACAAAACTATGCCGAACAGGTGATATTATTATCAATTTAAGTTGAGAAATGATTTGTACAAGCCCCAAATAGACAAGCCCCATACAAGCCTTTGTAAACAAGTGGACTTCACCTAAGAAAAGTGTAAAAGAAACTATTCTTTATTAGTGGGACCCATTTTTTACAAAAGGCTTGTATGAAGCTTGTACCTAGATTACTCGATTAAGTTATCTCTTCTTTTTCTTCTTGTAAGATTTTAGAGCTTAAACAAGTCATTGCCCTGCTACATTTCATCTAGCAATTGGATCCTTTTATCTTACAGCCATGAAATGTATTTCCTGAACTGTTAGTCATATTATGTATTTCAATTTCATAGTCTCTTGGGAAAATCTTGACGACAGACAATTTGAGGAAGTATGTCTTATTTTTATGGATTGGTGTTTCGTGTGAAAGAAGCATGGGGAATCTGTAGATCATTTAATTTTGCATTGTGATGTGGCAAGGGCATTGTGGGATGGAATCTTTTGTAGAACCGGTTTGGCTTGGGTGATTCCTTTGAGAGTGGTTGATCTTCTTGCATGTTGGAATGGG
The DNA here is from genome assembly GCA_036559045.1 of Platycarya longipes. Lineage (NCBI taxonomy): Eukaryota > Viridiplantae > Streptophyta > Magnoliopsida > Fagales > Juglandaceae > Platycarya > Platycarya longipes. The sequence continues at coordinate 1,101,940 of CM071803.1, read as the reverse complement.
CTTAATGGTTTTACTCGAGTGCATTTGAAAGATGGTTCCTTTGTGTCTTATGCGTTGTATTTGGATGGAAAGAAATGAGTGGTGTTTCAATGTTAAGGAGCGTGCTTTGGAGGAACTTCAGAAATTTTTTGTGCACCCTTTATTGCTTTGGTTTTCTGCTTTAGTGCTTGATAGGGATTGTGGTAGGCTCGAAGTTTATATACTGGAACTTTAAAATATATACCCATCCTTTTTCTTTCTAAAACTTTTTCTCCTATTTCAATTATAGGTTAATTTTGAAGATACTTGCAAGGGCTTCCTAGAGGTTGCAAAGGTATGATAAAATTTGAAGGGTTTTCATGGAATACATGCTGTTCACTATACTATTACAACGTGATCCAGTTGCATTACCTGTTTAATTAAAGCTTCCATGTGGATTGTACTTGGTGGCTTGCATGCTGTCATGGAATCCTATCTTTTTTTAGTGTTATCACACAACCATGGTGACATTCTTTACTCACCCATTTTCTTGACAAGTTGCTTGGTTGCCAAAGGGACCTTATCTTAATTTGTGAAGTTCATCTATAACCCACCAATTGAAATATCTTTGACTTTCTGCTATTTTAATTTTGGAAGTCAGCTTGACATTTCTTCAACAGTTTGACATTAGTGTTTGCTTTCTAGTACATATATTTTTATGAATTTAATATACTTAACCAGAACTTTTCTTATCTTCTAAGCATAAAGTCGCATCTCTAAATTACACTATGTTCACGGTGTTGCCAAAATGAGAATGTTGAGATATTTGAGTGGAAATACTGGAAAAGATAACACCAGAAGGCACTCAAGTAAAATTCAGCATAGCCTATATTGAGAAAAACATGGAGTGATTCAAGATGATTTCATCATGTACAACAGAAATCAATATATGTTTTAGAAAGATCGATTTAATGCAAGTTGAATTAATGAAAAAATGTAGTTCAGTTTTACTTATCAAAAAAGAAATTAATGAAAAAATGTAGGGAGGAGCCTAAAAACATGGGTAAGGTGGTAAAGAGGGTATCAATGGAAAGAGGGTTATGACGACTAGGGGTAAGAAAAAATATGATTCTATATAGGGTAAAATGATGAATGTTCCAGACACCCATTATCTGAAAAAAGATCCGTAAAATATATTCTACATAATTGGCTTAAAGGTTTGTTTCATGTGTGGCAATGAGCTGATCTGCAGAGTAGACCTCCCATGCCCATAGATTTAACTAGGTCCCTGTTAGAACCCCCTAGAGGCTACTAGTAGGCTGGCTTACATTTTTGTGAAAACTAGATCTAGCCACTATGAATGTTTCTGTATTTGTTTGATTATTGATACAAAATACATAAGTAAACCTTTGTTTATTCTTCTTGTACTCGGGCTTTGCCTTATGATGTTAGAAGAATAATTATTCATTCTTTTATTCTTTTTTAATATATAACACTAATCATAGAAGGAATCTTGATAGGCTCAAAACAAACCATGGCATTGATTTTGATTGAATTGAAATGAGAAGATGGGTTCTTGATTGTAGTGTTATGAGAAGATTGCATGCATCAATTTATAATGTTTTATCATACATAGTAAATATTGATGGATATAACATATTTGAATTAAATTAAATTATCATGGTTATATTCTACACTGATGGTAGGAATCTGTGCATCAAACCGTTCGTGTGATATTTGAAGACCCAGGAGTGCAGGAGTTACTCATAAAGCTATATCAAAAAGGTAAGAGATTGTTACTTATTTATTTGTATTTGCTAAGCTTTCAATAGCTTGAAAAGTTTTGAGGTTGTGGCTGCAAAAGATCCCTGAACTAACTTGATGCAAATTGCTTGAAATCTAATCTACCAGGGATATGGAATCATACAGTCACGATATTCTTATGCAATATTTTTCACTTGTTAATAATGAATGTGTTTTAGTTGGAGAACAGCTTTCTCAAAAGTCTTACTATCTCTTGAAATGCCTCTTTTTGCGTCTGAGTTGGGTTTTCTCCTTTTGTAAATTCCAGAGTGGTGTGAAGGACAGGTTACTGAGTACCTGGTTGCAACATTTGGTGATTATTTTACAGACGTGAAGCTGTGAGCTTTCTTTTTCTTTGACCCCAGCAACCTTTTTTTTTTCTCCATTCCTAACAGCTTTTGTTGGTTCAATGCATAAAACAAGGATATGACTTGAACCATCAATGGTTTACCTCTATTATTTTCCCATTAAAAGTATTGTATTGGCGTGGACATGATTACACAGCTTTTAGTGTGGCCCTCCCACCTTACAACCATCTGATATCCTTGATTTTAGCTGAGTTTGTATTGATATTTTTTTTTATACCTTAAATCTAGAGCATGATTTAGGTACCAATATGGGAATTGCTCAGATTAATAGGATACATGATTGGATTTTCTACCGTTAAGGATATACCTTATTTTAGGGGTCAAAAAGAAGGTGAAAGCATGCAGGTAATAAGTGCTCATTACATTGCTTGATATGCAAAACTTAATTTGAGGACTGGCTATCTAAAATGGAGGATGACATGTCTTCCAATTCTTGATTTGATCCATATGTCGGTTGAATATGTATTCACATAAATTCTCTGATTGTAGGCCACTATCCCCCATCCAATTTCTGTTTGGGAAAATATTAATCCCTCCACCCCAGCCCTACTGCCCCAAAACCTCCTACTGTACTTACTTCTTCCCTGTTTTTGAAGAGTGGCAGTTTGCATTTTACAAGGGTATAGCCCCCCGTATACTTGGGCTCTGCCTATTCTTATGATCAATAAAATGTTGTTTACCAATCAAAAAAGAAAAACAAGGGTACAACCCCTATGCTTGGTGCATGTCCTGATCTTCCCTTTATTTTAACCCTAACAACATGTTGCAATTAAATTCAAGAGATTCGTAAGGACTACTTCTGTTCCTTGCACTTCCAAGATATAACTTCTAGAACATGTTAATTCCACATGCTTGTGATTGAGCTTCCTTCTAAATGATCATTTTGTTTCAGTTTACACCAAAAACTATTCATTAATTTGAACTAAGACTTGTTTAGTTATCACTAATTTTGGGGCACTGCCTTAGAGCAAAACTTGGTGTTGAAAAACACTCGATTCTCTCTCTTGAAGCTTTATACTTTGGTACGATGATGCTTCTACTTTGTCTCTTAATAGTTAGAATAGTTATGATTGGATTGATATTTTCTGAATTTAAGGTACATTGAAGAAAGATTTTTTAGGAGATTTGTTGAAGCTTGCCTGGAGGAAACAGTAATCGTTTATGTTGATCATCTTCTAGCACAGGTTTTTATTCTGCATTAAACCTAACCATGATTTTTTTTGGGAAGTTCAGTTGAATGTATTCTCCTGCATTTACATTGTTATTTTGATTGCCATGAGGTGATGGTCCTTAATGATTGATGTTTGTGACTGTAGAGGAACTACTTTAAGGAAGAGACCATAGAACGGATGAGGCTAGATGAAGAGGTTCTCATGGACTTTTTCAGGGAATATATAAGCGTTTCTGTGAGTGCTGTTTATATTTCGTACAATGCCTTTTTTTTTCCCCCACATGAAGTATTTCATTTGAATGAAATCCCTATCATTGAGATGTTAACCATTTTATCATTGGTTTGTCGTATCTATCAATTTTTATCACCATCTTCCTGACTCGGTTGCAGAAAGTGGAAAACAGAGTCAGGATATTGAGTGATTTAAGAGAACTTGCTTCGGCAGAGAGTCTGGATACCTTCACGCTCATATACACAAATATTCTCGAGCATCAGCCTGACTGCCCGGTAATTTCTTCCATCAATGAAATTGTTGAGTTATTTTGCACCACAATTTTGCTTTTTAAACTTTCAAATAAACCTTCTTTCAAGAGTAGCATTAAGGCGGCATTCGCTTTTGTTTTTTGTTTATGCTACTTCTTCCATGTAATTTAATGTAGTTGAAATCTGGCCCTAGAGTATCTGAACGTTTCTGCTTTGGTTTTTTCTGTTAAAAAGTCTTGATCTTTTCCTCTTACAGCCTGAGGTAGTTGAGAAGCTTGTCGGATTACGAGAAGGCATACCAAGGAAGGACGCAAAGGAGGTAATTTATAATTATTTTCCTTGGCTCAGATGTACTATTTATTGAACACTAAAATATGAATAGGTTCGAATTTCCTTGGGGTTTATAATGATGCCCATGGGAAATAAGTATTAGATGTTGCAATTGACTAGCTAATGAAACGTGTAGCTGCCCTTGTTGTAAGGACAAAGTTGGCTTATTTATGTGTATAAACTGTTGCAGAATTTGTTCCATGTTTTATCTAATTTCGAACATGTAACTTTGGGGACTGTTTAGGGACAGTCTCATTCGACCACTAGAATAGGACGTAAAACACCCCCAAAAGTTCTATAATTGGGAACCTAAACCTGGATTGACTTCGAACCAAAACATTTTCTTATTTTGCAAGACAAGAAACAAAATTCGATGTCGTTTGTTTTTATTTCATTTAGTTGTGTGATGGCATTGCTTGGGAGGAAGAGGCTTGAATTCTGTGCTGATCTGCAGGTTTGATATTATAATCTGCTTTATTTGTCAAACAGGTAGTGCAAGAGTGCAAAGAGATATACGAGAATTCTCTTGTTGATGGTAACCCTCCAAAGGCAGGTTTTGTTTTCCCGAAGGTGAAGTGCTTATCAGCCTCCAAAGGATCTATTTGGCGAAAGCTGACTTAATGGTGCAACTCCAATACCTGTGTTATGATCAGAAAGACAACGCTATCAGTTGTATAGACCTGTAATCTTTTTTTGTTTCTTCAATGGAGTATTTCCCATTTATATTAATTTTGATTAGAAATGAAGAGCCTACGTTTCTTGTACATGCTATTCTTTCTATATATTTCTCTGGAAAGGAATTCAAGTCGTATGAAGTTAATTTATTTAATATCTTACCTTTAATTCCTCTTTGGAAAATGAGAAATGATTCTTGGAATCGTAAGTGTGCAAGTGTCGTATAATTATTTTGAAGAAAATGTGAATTAATACGGAATTTACATGAAAGAAATTAATTTTTTAATATAAATTATATTCTTATTCAAAATGATTACATAATACTTGCATGTAGCAATACTCCAGAAATAATCTCAATTTAAAGTTTAGTTGTAAAAATGATTGAATAGGAGTGTGAGTCACTGAAGATGATCTCGAGTCTCTGGTAATTGCTTCCATCTGACAAAACTTTGGTCAGTGACTAATTAACTGCTCTCGATCCCTTTTATATGTCCCCGAATGATCTAAAAGTTGCGTCCTCCTCTTGAAGGATGCTGTATTAATGCTCTTGAATTAATTTAATATCAAAGTAAACGAAAAGGAGCTGCTTCTTAATTGTTTCGTCCGTTTTTGACAATCATGAGTGAAATTCTTGTGTTATCTTTGATTATGCACGTTTATACTTAACAGAAATATTTAGTATGGATTAATAATCAATATAAAATATTAAATAAAATAAACATAATATTTGATTACAAAGGAAAATCTTTTGAAGAATTTTTTAAAGATAAAATCTTACGGGATAGTCAAATTCAGAAAAGTCAATTTTATTAGATTAAGATATTACAAATAAAGTTTTTAGTTCACAAAATTTTTGTAACTTTAACACTCCTAATCAACAATACAAATTATTTGTTTGTCTTTTATTGTAATAGTTGTCTGAATTTCTGACGATATCCAATCTATTGTCTCCTAATTCAAGTTTGCTTTGATTCTTCATTTAAATCTTGCATTTTGATCACTTTAATATCTTCAGCTGCTTTCAAATCAGCTATCTAAATTATAGATAGGATTTTGACTCACAATAAAACTTTATTAAATCAGTCTTGATAGGAGTTTGAGTTACAATATAATTGTGCTAACAAAAAAGATCTAATAGGAGTTTGAGTTACAGTAAAACTCTACTGATGAATTCTATTACCAGATTCTGCTGCATTCGAAATTTATCTTCTCAGTACTAACAATTTCAAACTCAAACTTTTATTTAGATAATTTCTATCTTTTAGAACTTTTAAGATTTGAAATTTTATCTTAAATTTTTTAATCTCTTATATTTAAATTTAAAAATTACATGATAAGAAGTATATTATAAAAACAAATTTTATCGTTTTAGATAACTCTTAAGAATCCTAAAATATAAAATTACATTTTTTTAATATTTAGAATTTAAACTCTAATAATCTAATCCTAATCCATTACGAAAATGACCTTTTACGATTAGCAACCAATATTCGATGTACATGCATGTCATGTCAGATTCACGAGGGGTGGCATTTTAAATATAATGCCTGTGACATGAAAGGTACTCAGAACTTAATTTACTTTTAAACCAAATTGTAATAAATCAAATACTTTATTCCCACGATGACACCGAATCATCAACTTTTTAGTGTCATTATTAGCTACCTTTAGGTTTGTTGTAAGCCCTTCACGATAGAGATATCACACAATATTTCATCATCAGGAACATTGTAATAAATGGTCTCGTACAAATTATATAGATGATGGTTTTATAAATATACACTGTGATTTCATTTAGATTGAGAGATAAATGAGTTTAATTTATTTTTTAATATTATTTTTATTTTAAAATTTAAAAAAAATAATTAAAATTTAAAAAATATGTATTAAAATTTAAAAAACTATATTAAAATTTATATTTTATATAAAAAATAAAAAAATATAATAAAAAAATAAAAATAAATTAAAATGAGTTCAACTCACTCTCTAATCCAAACGAGACTATATATCTATCTCCATGCAAGTGCTACATGTGAATTAGACGTCCATGCATCATCAACAGAATTCATGTTTGAATTACTGGTTTCAGAAGATTTACAAGCCATGCATAAAGAAAAGTGGATGACATGTCCTAGATTTTTAAATAAGAAAATTATTTATTTGTAATTAATTATTATTAACAAAATGATTATTTTCAACTAAAATTAAATTACAAATAATTTTCTCATCTCAAATAATTGATCACAAAAATCAAATTTTATTATAGTGTCCTACTTTTACCACTACTCAGATTTCTTTTCACTAGATCTCTAACATAAGCAGAACCATATTATACACGATAGGAGAAGAAGAAACATATAGAGACAACTACCCTATGGGGGCACCAATTATAGAATATTTTAGCTAGCTTTTTGACCCATGACATATCTTTAAATTGAGAGCAGAACCGATTGAAGTAGTTAATTGATCTGTGGACCAGTCCGTGATCCGCTTATTGGTGGCCTTGGAGGCACACGCACAGCCATTACACTCACAGCAAGTCCCTGTATATGTTGAAAACACATGAAACAAATTAGATTCTTAAAATCACAGAGAGAGAGAGAGAGAGAGAGAGAGAGAGAGAGAGGCTTACAAAAGTTTGTGTGTTTGAATGAAGATCATCAGTTTCTGGGTCTGTTGTTGCAGATGGTGGGTCAGGATCAGATGTTGAGGGAGTATCTGCAACCTGTTCACTGATTAAAGAAGTATCTTGGGTACTGCTCACCTCATCTTTATGTTGTAAGCTTGAAGAAACCTGATCTCTAGGCTGAGTCTCAAAACCCAAACATTTGAACATAGCCTTTAGAGCTTCTTCAAGAACGTAGCATGGATTGTAATAACAATTGACATCTGTTTTTCTTGACTCCTCCATTTTCATTAAACCTGTTCTTCCACCGACTTCAATGTATATCTACCCTTAATGATAGCTCTTCCTTCTTTATGAGCAGCTACTTCTAATGAAGTTGCAGCGCTTGGTGGTCTCCTGCATTCTTAAATGAACTGCGTTCCTAGCTTCACCTCTGCCTAGCTAATTGAAGTACAATATTATCCTCCTTTTTTATCTTTTATTATTGGTGCTATATACTATATATACATATATACATATATGATTAATGCTACTAAGTCATCTCAATTTATCTCTTTATTTTGACCGCTCATCTATTTAATTTTTTTAAAATAAAAATTTCTTAATAATTAATAAGTGATTATTAGTATATTTCTATTTTTCTTAATTTTTTTAAATATTTAAAGATATTTTAGAAAAATGTTTGAGAAAAAAAAAATAGTGCAATTCGCACTAAAGACACACCAAGTGATCAGCATGAAATTGAAAAGGCATGGTATAACACTACTCTACACACAAGAAAGATTTATTCATTATCTATTTTTTCATCGTTCTCTCGTTATTCTATAATATGATATTAGATATATAATAAATTTATAAAAAAAAAAAATTATAAATAGCCTCTAATCATCTAATAACACGTTATAAAATGGTTAGGAGAGATAATAAGAATTAGAATATTGAGTAGCATTACTCCTACACACACAGTGAAAGAAAATAAATAGTCTCTAATCATCTAAAAACACATCATAAAATGATGGGAGATAATAAAAATTAGAATGATAAGTAGTGTGTATGTGTACATACAGTACTATTCTATATATGTGTGTATGTGTATGTATGTGTACACACAGTACACATTGTTAGGGCACATTCATACAAATTTGTAATTGTTCTTTGATTCTAGTCGTTGCATTAATCATCTCAAGACGGTACTATTAATTGACATTAATATTGATCATTTCCTTATATATATATATATATATATATATATATAACATGTTTTTCTAATTGTTCGCAAAATCAAGAACATTTACTAGGCTAGTACTACTCACCGGTTTTATGAATGAAGTGTACCCTTCTGCACATAATCAATGAGCATTATCACATGCGCAGAAGGGTCCCCTCGTTGACTGTACGTAGTAGATGAATAGATCATTCTGCATTAAATTCATTAATAAATTAAACAACATGTATATGGTTTTCAACCTCAGCATAGTTTTTGCTGCCGGTGGAAATTAGTTAATTTATAATATCTTGGAATAGATATAAAATTACATCAGACTCGATATTTGATGATGTTAGGGGTAGTTCGTATGGTAATAATAATGGCAAGAACCACCGAATGATATAATGGTATTAAAGAGAATTAAAGAGCAATAACAGCTAGCTACCTACCTCAGCAGAGGATGTCAGGTATTATTAACTCATCGACGTATGTTCTCTCTTGTCTTGGTATGTAAAGAGAAATATTATTGAATATAAACTAATATTGTTTGACACAATGTCTTACAAAGCATAAGAATACTTTAGCAGAGAGCCCTCGTATATGTAAAACGTTTTGGAACGGAGGCCTCTATTAGAGTATTTTTATTGACTTATGCATATGCATTTAAACAAAATTCTTACATTAGCTTATGCAAATTTGCTATAAAATAATAATAAAATATTTTTTTACTCCAATTTTAATTAATTCGTTAACATATATATATAATTGGAATCATATATATACATTATATATATAAATTTTTTTTATGCATATATATATATATATATTAAATCATTCCAGTTTATATGTATATAAACTGGAATTATATATATATAAAAATTGGAATGCATATATATACATATACACACACACACACATATATATATATATACATGGGATGCATTTCGTTAACATATACATGATTTATATATGTATATATATAATTGGAATACATATTTTCATAGATGAACAGTGGAAGGAGAGAGAAAAATAGTAAAATATGTTTTCATACTTGAATAATAACTCTTCAAACTTTCATAGTTTATAGACATCCAAATACTTGGATATATATATTCCAATGTGGATTATTTTAAGCCTATAATATTATGCAAATATAACTTTGTATATGCATATGCATAAACCAATAAGAATACTCTAAGACGTGATTTGGATTCAGAGTTCATCTCAACTCATCTCAAACTCATTATTACATTTATAAATTTTAATTTAACTTTTTAAAATTCCAATACATTTAGCTTTTTCAAATTCTAAAATAATAATAATATTAAAAAATAATATTTCAATAATATTTTATTTAAGTTTCAAAACTCATCTCAACTTTGAATTCAAACTGAGCCTAAGTCTTCTTTATCGGATACCAATGAGCTGCTCGCATCCACATAAGAGAAAGTGGTTAAAAAATTGTGGTACGCATTGCAGGAAATTCTCCAAGCCGAACCCCTCTCTTCCTCCCGAACCATTTTCTGCATCACCTCTATCTTGAACCTCTTTTCCTCTCCTCTCTCCCAACCAAGCTCTCTTTCTCCTCTCAATCCTTCCCTTTCTCTCCTTTCCTTACCCAAAGCACGCGTGAACACCTTAGGGTCTAGAAGACGATGAGCCGATCTGGGAGTCACTACAGACTGTCTGCGCTGGTAGCATTTTCTATTGAAACATGCACTTGAACTTTAACGTTACCGTCTAGGTTGATCAAGAGTGAAGAAGAAACTAAATGAAAGGAGCACAAAACCTATTTGATGAAATGCTATAGAAAGAATACCAAGCTCTCAAGGTTTACCTTTCATTTCATAATTCCTCAATACAATAATGACCAAAATGGTACATTTATTATAGACTTCTTTGAGTCTGTTTTTCAAATGGAGTATCACTAGAGAACAGTTACACATATGCATGTATTCTATCACAGAAAATATTCAAGAGCCTTCTACACATTTCTAGCAGTCTATTGTGATTCCTTGCGGCAATTATTAAAAATCCAATTAAATCATTCTTCTCTCTCGCTTATTTTCTTGTGGACTAAACTATAGATTATACTCACCGTTTTTTTTAAGCAGTGAGCACAAGCCCAAATTTTATTTGTTCCGAAGAAGTTTGTAGATAGAACATTGTTTCAATTTATATTCATTGATTTACTGGAGATAGTAATAAAGAGAAGTGTGGGCTTTATTACAGCTAGAGAAAATTATGCATTCTTTCAGACCAGTTGCATGAGAGAGAGGGTTAGGATTTCAAAGAGATGGAGGGGAAAGAGAGAGCTTTAGACCTGAATGAGAAAGAGTTAGGGTGAAGAACTTCGTTCACTGGGGGGTTGGAGAAATGAGATTATCATCTGCTTCTCAGCCCACTGTACCCTCTTCATCATTCCTCGTTAATCCAATTAGGTGAAGTCTATTGGCTTCCGATAAGTCCCAGTTGAAGGTGTCACTAGTTCGAAAGTTTTCTCTTTGTATATTTATAGAGATGTCGCAATTTCAATAATTTACAAAAGACTAAGTGACGGTAACAAAAGTGATTAAGGAGTTGCATTTGATTATTGTGTTGTTTCCAAATATTTATTTTTAGTCGTTACTTTGCATATAGCCGTTGCTTGATTAATTTCCACATGTGCTTGATCTGTTTTCATATGAGTTGCATCTAAATGAGGGCTGATTGCGTGTGTATTGTTAATAATCCCTTGCAAGTTGTATCTAGAGAGAAGGTCAAGTTTGGTGCATAGAGACTGAAGTGCAGGGCAGCCAAGTGGCTTAATAAAGATGTCGGCAAAGTTGAGAGGTCACCGAAGTGTGTCGAGTATGCATTAGTCATAGAGCAACATGTTCGCACAAGTAATGATAATCGGTTTTGACATGCTTGCTACGTACATGGAAAACAAGGGTTGGCAATCATATGTAAGGCACTAAAGTTGTCACCAAAAAGAATTGGCGTCAATGTGAGAATAACACCAAGATCACATAGTAGAAATGAAATCCAAGTAATTCTGCAGTGGTCCTTTGATATCATACTAAAGCACCCATTTCTCTCCCTAAAAAGCCTAATAGGAAGAGTATAATAACTTCTTATAAAAATCAAGATGAGTTTGTTCATAAATTATGTGGAACTTCTCAATACGCTCTCTCACATGTGGGCCGGTATTTCTAATACCATTATCGTGAGTAGGTCACAAGAACTCATCATCAATCATTAATTAACTTGCTCTAATACCATAAAGAGGATTAAATGCAAACTGCTTAAGACAATGTCTAACAAAATGTGAAAGTTTGGCAAAAAGCCTTTTGTATCTTTATAGAGATGTGGCAATTACATACGAGAATTTACAAGAGACTAAGTAATGGTAACAAAAGTGATTAAGGAGGTGTATCCTATTGTTGTGTTATTTCCAAGTATTTATTTTTAGCTGTTGCTTTGCATATAGCCATTGCTTGATTAATTTTCATATGTGCTTGATTTGTTTCCATCTAAATGAGGGTTGATTGCATGTGTATTGTTAACGGTATTTACCTAATTATACATATATATATATGTATATTTTTATTAGACGACTCTTTTAAATATTACTCCATCTGAATTTTTTATTTACCTAATTAGTCATTACTCCAGCTAAATTTTGTTTCTTGTAATTGAGGGATGAATGCATTGCTAATGCTACGTACAATAAATACCCCAGGATTAATTGTAGTGCTTATTGAAAATCCAAATTAATTACTTAGGGAGTCATGCTGGTTATTCAAATTGAGGAAACTTATATAATGCTAGAAACACAAGTTAAGAACCCTCAAATTAATTACTGTGAATACTATTCAGAGGCTAAAAGTATTGTGTTGATGTCTCATATTTTGTATGCTGATTTTCTCTGTACCCTATTTTATTAGATTCTGGCAATTTCGTATATGTGTTGAAATACATATGGAGAATTACCTTTTTATGGTACCCTATATGCAGAGTGAGTCATCAAGGCTAGGAACAAGTAACTTTATCCAAGGGTATCACACTTGGTCTAGTTGTAGCCTAGTCGGTGTACATTAGTGACAATCAATAACAATATGACGCGATGCCCCCCCTAATTAAATTCCTATTACATATTGGGGTATTTATTTGACAATCTTTGGTCGGATATTAATGTTAAGTTAATAGTTTGACTAAGTGGTAAATAGGGTGTAATGTTAATTATTACGATGCTTTGCAAACATTATACAATATCTCACCTAAGATGAAGTTGATCTAGGTTTATATTTCCTGCATGCAATAGTAAATTGTATACTCCATATGACTGAAATCAGTTTTTGCTCAAGTATTTTCACAAAGTGACATGCATTCTAGTTGCCAAGAAGTTCATTAATATGGGCCACTAATTGCAGATATATGAATGTCTTCAAACACGAGTGGTGGAGGCAACAATCAAGTGCTCGGGAATCCTGCCCAACCCACAAGTTCCACTAGACATAGAGCATATATATGAACGTCTTTAAACTAATTGCAGATATCATGAAGCTTTTCAAACGTTGTAAATGCTAAGGCCAATAGTGTCCCACTAGACATAGAGCATCCCTGAGACAACCAATTCTTGTCACCTATACAGCTTAGTTCAAATTCTCATATGTTTAATTTAATGTGAATGTAATCATTATATACAAAAAGGGATGAATTACAATTGTTGCATAAGATATATATCCTATGCATAATGATGAATTATATCAATGAATTACAATATTATTTTACATCCTGTACACAATGATGAATTTGCTAATATGGGTTTCATCTAATTCAATGTTAAATTCTGTTTAATACAATGTATAATTCCCAGGTGGTAAATTTTTATATGCAACAATATTTATTTGATTGGTTTGTGACAAAAGTTCATTTGTCACAAACTCTAGTTCATTAAATAGACGTACGTGTATGCAGGATTTGTAACAGCAATTAAGTTATCCCTACAAATAATGGTCCACGCAAAATAATATTAGCTTCAAACAGACACAGGATTATTTGGTAGACAATAATTTTACGCCACAACATTGTTAGAGTGAAAAACGTATTTACTATGAGTACATCTTGTGGATGCAAAGTACTAGCAACAACAACAAATGCAATTAAAAGACTTTAAGCCATGACACGGATAGAGTGGAAAATTTATTTGCGAGAGGATTATGTGGAAATAAAGTAATTGCAACAACAACAAATGCAATTAAAAGACTTTAGGCTATGACATGGGTAGAGTGAAAATTTTATTTGTCACGAGAGGATTATGTGGAGATAAAATAATTGCAACAACAACAACAGATGCAATTAGAAAACTTTAAGCCATAACATAGGTAGAGTGTAAAATTTATTTGCCACGAAAAGATTATGTGGGAATAAAGTACTAGCCACAACAACTCCCACAATTTCAAGACAAAAGCCCACGATATGGATAGAGTGAAAAAGTCAATTGCCACAAGCAGACATTGTGATGATAAGGTATTTGCCAAAATGACCGGTGCATTTCCAATATTTTTTTGCACGAACAATTTTTGGATTTTGTCGTTGACCCCATCATGCCAATTAATCCATTTCTCCCACTAAGTTTTTTACTCGTGGTCAAGTTACTATTAGCTACGAATTTTATGTAACAAGTGTCCACGAAGACTTTTGGTGGCTAAACATTTATGCACACAAATCATGGATTTTTAGGCACAACAAACATCTTGTCAAAAATTGATAAATGTTGTAGTGATTAATAGTTTTCACACACCAATCTTTCATCCGTTTTTGTATATGAAATCATATAAGATGAAATAAGATAAATTAAGATTAAAATTAAAAATCTAAGAAAATTTTTATTAGGATATATTTTTTCAAAATTATTATTTTTAATATTGTTTATTTATTTCATTTTATTTAGAAGTCTGAAAAGGCTATATATATAATAAAAAAATAAAATAAAATAAAATATATTGTTGTTAACACATAATTATTTAATATTACACATATATTGCATGCGTTTTAAATTGTGAATTAATTGATCAGCTTGCATGATCAAAAGACAGTACATGAGTTCGATATATAAATCATGTATGTAACCGCTCATATATATTATATGTATTTAGTGATACTATAAGAAAATTGTTTATTTATAATTAATTATTTCTAATGAAATTATTATTTTTGACCAAATTAAATGAGTCGCAAATAATTTTTTTTATCTTAAATAAATAGTTATAAAAGTTTGATTTTCTTGTAGTGTGATAAATGTGGAAGGCTATAGCTTAATTACACCTAGACACATTTATTTATTATATAATATATAGTCGGCCAATATGATCTCCATTCATAAAAGGTGATTACCTTTTAAACGTACGGGGCCCTCCACCTATAAATGCATGATGTTTAAAGACTACTATGACTCTTTGTCTTGCTTAGTGATCAGGATTCTCGTTTCTCTTTTAGAGATCGAAGACTGCCTAAAATAATGGCACATTGGCAGTAGTACTAATTAATTAAAGACTATATATTAATTAAACAATGACTCGGTCGAAATCTTGTTATATATTAGTAAATTAATTACAAAAACATGGTACATACTAGTGATAAAGACTATCATATATTAAAACGTGACACGTAGTACTATTTAGCTAAAAAATTGGTGATTTTATTTTCGCATATGGCAATATAATAATAATAATAATAATAATAATATATACCTAGCTAGATGCAAAAGGTCGAAAAAAGCGCCTAAAAAAAGTGTAAATATATATATAATTTATATAACTTTCTACTATTTATATAACTTTCATATATCATATTTTATTTTATTTTTAGTAAATATTTAATATATGAATAATGAATAAAAAAATAAAATTATTTTAAAAAGAATAAATTTAAAATAAAGAATATTAAAAAATTAAAAAATAATAATATATAGAGATTAAAATGGTGGTATGAAACAACCCATATATATATATATTATATATATATATATATGTGTGTGTGTGTGACAGTCTTCTGGCCACGTAGCTTTCTCAAACATCAGCACTAGTGCACGTCAATTCCATATATACAATCCAAAAACCCCACTAATCGGTAGTAGTACTACCTGATCATGATCTTCTTTCACATCTGATCAAAGTGGTGAAGGACACCATCATTTTATTTGAAGAAAACGATGGATGCCCGAAAAGGACGTCACGACCGGTTGGACTCACGTACTTGGTGACACTTGCATGAGATCATAATGCTCAGTACGTAGTTTTTAACAAAAAAATATATATATAAAACATTAGAGTATTATATTACTTAAGATTTCGTTTATATTTAAAATTTATTTTTATTTATTTTTATTTTATTATTATATTTTTATAATTTTTTTATACAAAATATAAATTTATATATACATTTTTCAAATTCTAATATAGATTTTTTAAACTCTAATACGCATTTTTTAAATTTAAAATAATATTAATATTAAAAAATAAATTAAATTCATCTCAACTCATCTCATCTCTGAATTTAAACGAAGTCTAAGTTTCGTATTACCTTGTCGGAACGGCTAACAATCTCGATAGACGTACATTATTGGCAGAGGATCCTTGGCCTTTTTTATATTTGTTCAGTTTAAATTAAAATAGGCTTAAGGAAATGGTTTGTACTCCAGTTTGCCAAATTAATAGGAAAGGATTCTTCAAAAAATAATAATAATAGGAAAGGAGAATAGAGCAAAGTTGTGGTAGCTAGCTTTTCTAATGCCCGGATTACCTTGTTTTATGTGAGCCGCATGCCTTTCTTTCTTCTTTTAGCCGCATGCGTTTCAAATATTTATGTAATGATGCAAGTCAAACAAGTTAAAACACAATCATGAAACATAATTTCGTGATTGCAGGGCATGCGCCTTGATTTCATATTAATTATAATATATATATATATATTAAAACATTCTTATTAAATTATTTAAAATTAATTTTTAAAAAATATAAATTTACATATTTATTAAAAAAATTTGATTATATTTAATAAATTTTAAATATGATCAAATTTTTTTAATAAATATATAAATTTATATTTTTTTTAAAAATAATTTTAAATAATTTAATAAAAATGCTATTAGACGTATTTTTACTTTGGACACTAAAGCTGCTAGCATAGCAAACTCCAACCAAATTGGTTTTGAGGCCTTCGATGCACAAACGGCATTATAAATGCAGGATTACTAATTCTTTCCCAAAATGCATGCATTGTCATTATACACCAGCTAAAACTGATCAAACCCTATATATTTTAGTTTGTCCCCTAATCTTATAAAACCTTTTCACAGAGACAGAGTGAGAGGACGTAGAACATTTTTTTTTTTTTAAGAGAGAGGTAGGACGTTAAAAGGTTAGGTTCCATGCATGCACAGTTGTTTTGCACTTGACTTAAGCTGGTATAGGGCATCATGTGAAGAACTATTCACAAATCTCCATATTGTCATATTTTTGATCGTTGATTAAAGGAAACTATTTATATTGTTATTTGTGTCTTTAGAAGTTTTTTTTTTTTTGGTCTAAGCAAGCATATTATATTATAATAAATAAGCTACAAGAGTTCAGCATGGATCCTTTCCACTATTAGTATACAGGAATTAATAGCTAGGAAGTGTATATATTAGCTAGGGACAAGCTTTTGAACACGAGGTTGTTAGCGGCCCATTGCGTCTCAAAGTATGCACATCGATTTTGGGATCGATGATTCCCCAAGTTTTCTACGGCCGAGAATACAGATTGGACATCTCCTTCTATAATGACTTGGTCATGCAACTTCGTCATTTTGGTTGTAAACAGTGTTGTACCAAATTCTACCACAAGCGAAATTGAGGTATAAAATTTCTCTGTTCTTATCTCCAAAATATCCCCACTATTGTTTCTTCGGATAGCTAAGACTACAAATATGAAATCACGGACTGCAACATTGAAAGAAATACTCTGAGATCCACTGGTGTCTCCACTTCATCGACTTCCCCCATCTCTACTTCATCTTCCAATTCACCACAGGCCATGCTTGGAGAGCGTACTTCTTCACCTAACTGGCATGCTCGTTTGGGCCATCCAAGCCCACGAAACACCGCTTTTACAATCAGACAATTTAATCCTCCTATTAGTAGTTCTAGTTCACCATATATATGTTCAGCCTGTCCCTTAGCTAAATCACACTCTCTTCCTCATCCCCCCACATCCTCCCGCTCCTTTAAGCCTTTTTATCTTTTATTTTTGGATATATGGGGACCAGCCCCTGAATTATCTACTAATGGCTCTTAGTTTTATCTCTCTGCAGTGGATGATTATTCAAAATATATATGGTTGTTTCCTCTATCTACCAAATCGAAGGTGTCTCAAATATTTGTTGCATTTCTTAATTTTGTTCGTAATTTCTTTTCATCTAATATTGTCTCTGTACAAACGGACTGGGGTGGTGAGTTTAGACCCTTAAATAAATTTCTTCAAGACAATAGGATTTTACATCGTGTGACATGTCCATATTCTCACACTCAAAATGGTACAGTTGAATGTCGGCATCGTCGCATTGTCGAAACCGATCTTTCTCATGGCCCATGCCTCCATCCCATAAAAATATTGGGCTGAGGCCTTTTCCACTACTGTTTTTTTAATTAATCGGATGCCCTCTCCCATTCTCCAACATAAATCACCTTATCAAATGCTCTTTCTTTGGGATCCTAATTATAATTTTTTATGTATTTTTGGGTGTCAATGCTGGCCCAATTTACGTCCCTTCAATCGCCACAAAATGGATTTTAGGTCAAAACTGTGTGTCTTTATGGGCTATAGCCCAGATCACAAAGGATACTTGTGTCTTCATCCTCTCACGGGCCGGGTCTACACCTCACGTGATGTTCAGTTCCATGAAACTATATTTCCGTTTGCTAGTGATTCACTTACGGCCCAATCTTCAACTCATGTCCCTCTTGTTTCGCATCATCCACTTCCTTTGGTTTTGGGTACAGTCATCCCACCTAGTACTTGACCCACTGTACTCAATCCATCCCACCCGAAACTTCCTCCGACACCCACTCCATATCCACTCGGCCCAGACTTCTTCCCCAAGCCCATCTCCTTCTTCTATTAGGTCATCGTCTCCACTTAGGTCTTTCTTTCTCAATCCGCCCTCTGTGTCGGCTCCTCTCACTTCTCCCCACAGACAATCTTCTACTTCATCTCGGCATCCCATAGTTACCAAGTCCAGAAATCAAATCCACCATCCTCTTCTTCGTACCGATGGTACCATACCTTGGCCTCTACCCCAATCGTCTGCCAATCCCTCTCTTCATCTCACTGTCTCGTCTCAGTCGGTCATCCCCGAAGAACCATCGTGTTTCATTGAGGCGTCGAAATATTCAGAGTGGCGTGCTGCCATGGTTTCTAAATTCGATGCTTTCATCTCGACTAATACCTGGGACTTGGTTCCCCATTCCCCTTCTCTCAATGTTCTCGGATGTAAATGGGTGTTGAAAGCTAAACGATGTGCTGATGGAACCCTTGATCGCCGCAAGGCACGTCTGGTTGCAAAGGGGCTTTATCAGCAACTGGGATAGATTTTTTGGAGACCTACAGTCCTGTGATCAAACCGGTTACCATTCGGCTTCTCTTGTCCATTGCAGTTTTGTCTTCTTGGCCTTTACACCAGTTGGACGTTCATAATGCATTTCTACATAGAGATCTGGAGGAGAACGTCTACATGCATCAACCACCGGGTTTCGCAAATCCAGATCATCCCACTCATATCAACAAGCTACATAAATCTATCTATGGTCTCAAACAAGCCCCTAGGGCTTGGTTTTCTAAATTAAGTTTTAAGTTTTAAGTTACTGTCTTTTGGTTTTATTGCCTCTAAATCTTATCCTTCTTTGTTCATCTTTCGTAACTCTACTGATTCCATTTACATGTTAATTTACGTTGATGACATAATTGTAACTAGTTCTAGTCCAGCTCTTATTTCTCAATTAGTTGCTTCTCTGCGTATTGCCTTTCCAGTCAAAGAACTAGGTCCTCTGTACTAGTTCTTAGGAATTGAAGTTTCTCGACAATCTCATGGTTTGTTTTTGTCTCAAACAAAGTATATTACTGACTTACTTACATGCACAAATATGCATCACTCCAAGTCAGTTTCTACTCCCATGTACACTACTGCAAAGCTTACGGCTTTAGATGGTTCCTCATTTGAGGATCCTCAACTTTACCGTAGCATTGTAGGTAGCTTGCAGTATCTTTCTTTTACTCGTCCAAATATTTTGTTTGCTATTAATAAAGTCTGTCAGTATATGCATTGTCCTAGGATCCCACATTGGCAAGCCGTAAAACAAATTCTTCATTACCTACGACTTACCACTCATTTTGGATTATATTTATCTGTTTCTTCTGCTTGTTCTCTTACTGCTTTCTCTGATGCTGATTGGGTCGAGTGTCCTGATGATCGCAAGTCCACAGGGGGCTTCTGTGTGTATTTTGGTTCTCACTTGGTATCTTGGGGATCCAAGAAACAACCTACGATTGCCCGATCATCAACTGAAGCGGAATACAAATATGTCGCCAACACTACATGCGAATTACTGTGGCTGCAATCCCTGCTTGGCAAGCTTGGCATCTTTTTATCTGATCCCCCAACTCTTTGGTGTGACAATCTCGGTGCCACCTACCTCTCTATGAATCCAATGCTTCACTCTCGGATCAAGCATGTTGAACTTGACTACCATTTTGTCCGAGAAAGAGTTGCGGCAAAAACACTCATAGTCTCATTTGTTCCAAGCAAAGATCAACTTGCTGACATTTTTACAAAGCCATTGTCTACTGCTCGCTTCAATTCATTACGATCAAGCCTCACAATTATTCCTGTGCCGCTTGAATCGCGGAGGGCTATTAAGGAACCACATCAGCATGTAGCCTGCACCTCATCTGAAGGCACTCATGCACCCAAGGACTCATCCACCAGTGTAACAACCTCCAGCACAGCCATCAACAGAAATTCCAAGCAGAAGAGGAAAGCTGCCATCTGTCCTACTCTAGAAGAATCTTTTGTAACCAACTAAATGATTGTACACCATCTGATCAATTTATGATCAAATCATCTATTACATTTCATGTGTATAAATATGGACTGTGACTGTAAGGAAGTGTATGGAAAAATATAGTGATCTGAATGTGATGCATCGCCTTTAAGGCATTATCTCAAGCAACTTCTGTGCATCCTTTTTACTCTTTCAATGTTTTTGTAATAGGCAAACTTGCTAAGTTCGGAGGTCAACAACTTTGCTGCCAAAAAATAAGGGTGATAGGGCACTTAGTAAAGAGGTGGAGCAATGTCTCCTACACTTGGTTGCATAGTGGGCATTTTTTCGATTCCAATTAATAAATGATCTCGCTAATTCTAGCTTTAGTAGGAAGAATGTTCCAAAGTAGCTTCCATAATAAAAGTTTGTGACACTCATATATTTTTAAACTCCACAGAGGTTTAAAAAGGGATATCATAGCATGTTGCTGCCGAGATTCTTGGTTATGAATTGATGCCTGATCTGTTGCTTTGACAGAGTGCTTTTCATTAGAATTTAGAAACCATACCAATTTGTCTGGAGCTTGCACACTTACCAACCTTGGGTTGTTTAGTATAAGACCATACATGTATTTTTTGGAACTCTGCAATGCTAGCCCGGTCAAAGAGGTTAAGCATTTTTGGCATATCTCACGACCTTGGGTTTTTTAGTATAACATCCAAAACTTTAAGATCTGGATTCGTGATGCCTATGCCTTGGATCAAGTTTTGTTTGAAATTTGTCAGATAAGGGATCCATAGATCAGACCAGACGTTAACCAAGAGACCATTGGAGATTTGAAAGCATCTCCATTTGTTGAGTAGTTCTTTGCTTTTAAGGATTCCTTTCCATATACTAGAATCAAATGGTTTCGGGGATGCCTGCCAGAAAGTTGAATTTCAAATATATTTAGTAGAAAGGATGGAATGCCATAGATTATTGCTTGGGCCGCTTATTTCCCATCCTATCTTTGCCAACAAAGCTTGATTCATTTTTTCCATCAATCAAATATCAAGACCACCAGCTTTTTTTGATAGACAAATGGATTTTCATGACTTCAAAGTTAGATTGTGGGTTTCGTCTTTCGGGAGGCCCCACCAAAAGTTTTTGAAACTTATGTCAAGGGTCTTGCAAACTAATTTTAAGAGTTGTAATGAGCTCATATGATAAGATGGTACAATACTTACCATTGTTCTAATCAATATAGCTCTTC